>PISX010000126.1:0-210227 GCA_004024625.1 Mellivora capensis | reverse complement strand
ACCAGGCAGAGCACACACATTCCAGAATCTGGGCTGCCTGCCAAAGCCGCCCCGCCTGAAAGTCCCCACCCCCTGAAACCCAAACCTGGGGACCATTAGCCCAGGAGCCCTGCCGGATCACGCGCTGGCACCGCGGTGCACGGGGAGGGGGATTGCTCAAGTTACCAGACCCTACGCAGAGCGAAGAGGCTTAGAAACCAAAACCCGCGCCTCTTGAATTGCACGGAGTGGCGGGGGCCACACTGAGCCTGCTCAGGGGCCCGCGCCAGGTGGCTTGGTCGCCTTCACCTTTTGACTTACTTCTGTGGTTTCCCGAGTCTTAGCCCTGAGAAGGAAAGAAAACCCTCTGGGACATTTTATCAGTAGTTTGGTTATGTTGTCAAGCAGTCAAAGTTTGCCTGTGGGTGTGCTGGATTTGGGGCTTTTTTTCCCTCCCATTGACAATTGTTCCAAGTATCTGACCCCCTCCTGCAAGCAGCATTGAATTCTCCTGTCTGTCTGGGGGGAAGCGCGGTTCAGTTACTTTGAAACCTTGACCAGTCTAACATTGGTAAAGCATATCCTAGTGGAGCCTTCCTCAAGGCTGGGGATACCAGGTGCACCCTTGACTTTTGCATCAGGGAAAAGGAGGGGCACGATGTATAGAAAGTTATAAAATGAGGACAAGTAATTCTCTGGAACATTTTCAGAGCTCGTCTTTTCCTGCATCTCACAACACTGACTTCCCGTCTCTTTCTCTCTATTGGCTTGCCTTGAATTTCAATGAACCCAGATCTGATGGAAAGGAAACTTCCTGTAACCCACCCCCCCCTTCACCTTTTAGGGTTTTTTCTTACCCCCTCCAAACTCACTGCTGCCCCCACATCTCCAAGGCATCAAGACTGTTGAATGTTCTTCCTCCCTTCTGCCCTGACTTTTCTTGCCACTTCTCCCACACTCCTCCCTTTGCTGATTCTCTTTCTGCTCACAGCAGAACAAGAATCATCCTTGCCCCTCCCCAAGCTTTTCTCCTGTTACTTCTTTTTTGGTGAAATAATTCCTCCCTGGCATCCCCGTGCCCTTTCTCCATGACCAGTCAAGGTCACCTCAGGTATGGCTCCTCCAGGAAGCCTATTCTGATCCTCTCCTTACTTACTGCCTCTGTCCTTCTCCCCCAACCCCCACTCATGCTCTCTGTCTCTCACTCTGCTCTCTCTCTCAAATAAATAAATAACATCTTATTTAAAAAAAAAAAAAAAGCCTTTTTTTAGTGGTCATTTTGATACTTATTTAAAAGGCTAAAAATTGTAATTTTTTATTTTCATAATAATATTTTCAATAATTTGAACAGAACTAAAGGATTCAATGTACAAACTACCTCTCAAATGCACTTATAAAACTCACATGCAGCTAAAAATATAAAATATTCTTTCATCACCCAAGCTCTAGGCATGTTTTTCCTTTGGTGAGGTGCTAGGGACAGAAAGTAATGAAATTAGTTGAATAAAACCAAGAGGGTAAAAAGAGCATCAAATGGTCCTTTCAGCTTCAAACAGTCTCTTTGAAAATGTTTTCCACTCCACAAATGCACATGTATATTCCAAATCCATTTCAAGAATAAGCAGACATTTCAGTCTCTTGCCTGCCAACTCTCTGGTTTCTTCAGCCCACTGTGGAAAACACTCGACATCTGCAAATAAGGGACAGCATGACATTCATTTACTTCAAGGTCAAAGGTGAAACATATTTGTCATTAAAGTCCTCAGCAAACCCATAGAACGGTCCTTTTTTTTTTAAATGGAGACATCAAATATTTTAATGTGGTCAGAGGCACAAACAAGAGAACAGATGTTAATGTCTGGTGATGTCAGCACCACAATAATTTTTTTTTCCTAAACTTTGTTCTTTCTCCTTTTGCATAATCAGTTTCTGAACATATTCAAAAGCCACTGAGGACAACATGGAAACTAGTAATTCATTCTGGGTCAGTGTCAAAAGGCAGATCCAATTAAAAGACACAAACTACATTTTAAATAGCTTTCCCCTTCAGAGAGCACCTGGGCGGCTCAGTCAGTTAAGCGTCTGACTCTTGGTTTCAGCTCAGGTCATGATCCCAAGGTCTTGATCTTGGGATCATGAGATCGAGCCCCACCTCAGGCTCTGCACTCAGCATGGAATCTGCTAGACATTCTCTCTCCCTTTCCCTCTGTCCCTCCCCTACCACCCACGCGTTCTCTCTCTCTCTCTCAAATAAATAATCTTTTTAAATAAATAAATAAAATAGTTTTCCCTCCTTTTCGCTCCTTATTTTGTTAGAGGCTCATTCCAACTTTTTTAATGGTCCCAAACATTACCTGTAATTCTTTTTAGGAAGTAATACTTTCTTCTCCTCCAAAGACAGAACAAAACAAAACTCCTCTGAGAATACACTATTGAAGTTTTGAGCTCTTTCTCTGTCTCTAGAATCGACTGTGGTGACTCTGCAGGCCTCCCCCTGCCCGTGACCAAAGAAGGTCCAATGCCTGGTCTAGACAGTCGGGCTGGTGAAAGTGTTCTGGTTCCGCAACCTTGAGAATATGTTAAAAACCCTTGAGTTGCGCACTTTAAAATGGTGAATTTTATGGTATGTGAATTATATCTCAATAAAATGGTATCTCCTTGGGGCGCCTGGGTGGTTCAGTGGGTTAAGGCCTCTGCCTTCGGCTCGGGCCATGGTCTCAGGGTCCTGGGATCGAGTCCCTCATCGGGCTTTCTGCTCAGCAGGGAGCCTGCTTCTGTCTCTCTCTGCCTGCCTCTCTGCCTACTTGTGATCTCTGTCTGTCAAATAAATAAATAAAATCTTTTAAAAAATGGTATCTACTTGAAGGTAAAAAGCTCTAATAAATATCCCAGTTTTTCAAATCACTCATGCTATCTAGACCAGGCCATGCATGAGCTACTGGCTCTTATACAGCTCTGACCACACCCTTTATTATTAATCCCTTTCCCTTTACTTTCCAGCTGTTCTCAAATCCCTCTATAAATCCCTTCTTCCTCTGTACCTAACTACTCCCATCCCATTGTCCTCCTCCTGCAAAATTTTTAAACAAATAATTGAAAAGGGCCTTTTTCAATACATGTTGGTCCTATACATGTTCTCCCCCAAGTTCTCCACCATCTTACCTGCAAGGATTAAACAATCTTCTAGCTCTAAACATCTGCCTTTTCTGACCAGTCTTCACTCAACCTGAGCTGCAATTCTTGATGTTGTGCCTCTAGTCTTCCATGGGGAAAGCCGCTCCCTCATCCCCACTGTCTGGTCACAGAGAGCCCACCTCCACACTTCTGCTCTCTCCATTCCTTCACCTGGAAATCCCTGCAGAATCTGTTACCAGGTAGCCCAGGTTTCCTGGCCCTGTTCTGACCGAGAATAGGAAGAATGGGTAATGTGCAGGAGAACACATGCATGCAAGCACAGACTATCTCACTCTGAAGACATAATGAATGACAGCCCTTCACCCAGGCACGTTCTCAGTGGACTAGGTTGTGTCCACTAGAATGTAGGGACAGAGACATCTTTTTGTCCTAGTCACTATTTTGTGTCCAGGACCTCAAACAGTGCCTGCATGTAGTAGTGTCTCAGTAAATATTTTGTTGACTAATTTAAGGGTATGGGAGAAAGGAGAAGTCTTCTCTTTCAAAGGGCATTGATGTATTCTGTGCAATGTGTGAGCCTCTGTGCTAACTTGACTCTTCATTTCAGACCCATAAACCCTTCAACAAAAGCAGTTCATCTCCCTTCTCTTTCCCTTTTGGAAATGTGTGTGTTTTGTGAAGGTAACAGATAGCCAGAAGACTAAGACCATAATTATAAGCCTACTCTTTGTTTTATACTGAAAACAGCAACTCAATGCTCAAAACACCTTTGCTCCCTTTTTAATTGGTTCTGGACTCTTTAATTCCAAAGAGCTGGTGGTTAACTCTTCATAAGTGTTCTCAAACCCCACAAGTTTGACTCGTCCCCCAGTATACAATAAAGTTACAGCCTTTGGCAGGACTCTTGGACTTAAGAGTGTTCACCCATTCCCTCCTGCCCCGGGGAATGAGTACTGACAGCCACTCCTGCCCCAGGGAAGCCTGTCTTTATCTGTTCCAAAGATAAGCTATCTCACTCTAAGCTTTTCATTTCCCGTCTCTGGATCTCAGTTTTTCTGTGTAAGAACGTGGCTTTAGTCTACATCAGGAGTCTGAAGACTACCACCCTGGGCAAAATCCACCCATCACCTGTTTTTGTAAATAAAGTTTTATTGGAAAACAACCATGCCCGCTCATTTACATATTGTCCATGGCTGTTTTCATACTCTAGTGACAAAGCTGCATAGTTGCAAAGCCTAAAATATTTGCTGTCTGGCCTTTAACATAAAACATTTACTGATCCCAATCTAGATCATCTCTCCTATATCCTCCCAGCCTGACATTCCGTAATCTGATCCCTCAGACAGATTTTTATTTTCTACCTTCTAGTTAATGTCAGAAGTTACCTGATGGGCTTGCAGGGAAGTGACTGGAAAATCTTCCAGTCTCTAAATGAATGTACTAGTTTTTCTTATTTTAGACCAAGTCCCTGTGACCCTTTTCCATTAGACCATTAATTTTAGCAATGTTTACAGATATTTGCAAGGGCTGTCGTGAAAATCCAGGGGCCAACAGCAGGAATAAAGTTGATAGTGGGATGTCCTGCTCAGAAGGAGGCAAAGCAAGTGAAGAATGTAGGTGTCCTCCAAAAGAAGGAAAATGGAGGCTAGAAAATAGAGCTCCATTTCTGGAACAGCCACAGATTCCTGCACACTGCAAGTACTACAAGAACAGAAGAGAAAACCGACTAAAATAAAAGGGTTTTTTGGGTTTTTTTAAACAGAAAAATAGAAAAATACTGAGAAAGAGGAATGGCATATCTGAGAGGTAGACTTCACATCTAGGGCTTGGAGGGAAAGGCAAAAGGAGAAGTGTCACTCTGTCGCTAGCAGAGTAGAAGCCAAGATTTGGGGTAGCCACATTCCACATACTGACCAGCCCAGGGCCACCTAATGGGCTCTTATCCCCAGGGCTGGCAGCTGCCAGAACACAGGGATTGGCACTGCCCCCTTTAAACAAGGTATTTTTGTTGGTTTCCTTGTTTATTTGTTTGCTGAAACTTTAGGAAATTTATTTAAGTCACAGGGTGCTCACCTTTAATACACAGACTTTTCTTTGACCACATCTTCTTTATCTATTCATGTGCTTCAATTTATGTTTTTAACCTCAATGTAGTTGACACACAATGTGACATTGGTTTCAGGGGTGATTGTGATTTGACAACCCCATACACTGTGCTATGCCCACCACAACTACAACTCCCATCTGTCCCCAGACAACACTATTACAGTACCACTGACTATATTCTTTATGTTAAACAAGGTATTGAAAGAAGCCTGGACACCCACAGCAATCAGAAACTGAGTTGCTGAGTTGGACCACCAGTTTACCTCTAGTAATGGTCTCTTCCTGGGCTCTCCTCCCTGATGAAGCTGAGATGTGTGTTAGGGCAGTGAGAACGGGTGTCCACTCTCACAGGCCTTGGCCCCCAGACCCTTCACCAGACTCCTCCATAAGGACACATCCTGAACACACACACACACACACACACACACACAGAGTGGTTCTGTGCCTGGACGTTTGCACACCCAGACACAGGACCTACCCATGATGAAGTTTCAAAGGATAGGACAAAGGAGAAACAAAAAGTGAAATGGGCAGGAGAATGTGGGCTTCTGGGCATGGCCTCAGAAGATGATAATACCCCTTTCAGACTGTCTGGGAAAGGGAGCAATTCAGGATGCAAGAGACACTCCATAGACAGGGCAAACATCTCCCAGCTTTCCCACTTCACTTCTACTACCCAGGACCAATAGCTATGGGATAAGGCCATGAAACAAGGGACCTGGAACGTTCAAGACAGGTAGATAGCTACCAAATTAATTTTAGCAATGATAAAACCTATTGTCATTAAGAGAAAAAAAGGAAATGATCCATATGTTCACTATATATGTTCAAGTTTCCAGGTGCTTTTAATATTTTACGTGTAAGTAAATACAATCTTTGCCTGAATATTTTTATCAGTAAAAAAGATAAGAAATTCCTATCATCAAAATTATAAACATTTTGGATAAGAATTATAAAACATCTGATAATATGCCATATCTTTGAAGCATATGCATTTCTTGGTTTAATTAGGATAATTATGTTTTGAATAAATTACCCTATGCACTGAAAATAAATAGTTCTGTTGTGAAGGACAAGGAGAAAGTGCTCAACTGGCATAAAGTATATTAAGCAAAGTAAATGAAGGTGTAGAAAATCCCGAAAACTTGCATTATCACCAAACTGTGACTCGTTTCTAGAACACTTTCAGTGGCATCCCCCGCACTCAAGGAGAGAACCCGGAAATCACCATCTGTGTCAAGAGGAACTTCCTGTTTTCACTGCACCATGGGGAGCGGTGGGAGGAGCCTGAGATTTGGGGACCCTCAAGCTTAGGTTCAAATCCCAGATTTCTAATTTATGCTATGTGACTTTGGTCAAGTTGCTTAACCTCACTGAGGCTCTGTTCTTTTGAACTGTAAGAAGGTATAATATCGGTATCATACTTGCTTCTTATGGTTATGTAGAGCACAGGGCGAAATAATCTAAAGTTGTTCATCATGCCTGGTATTCACTCGATGTCGGCCCTAATTCTATCTCCTAGGACTGTAACAGGAATAAAATGAGATGTTATCAAGCCCCTGGCACGTGGTAAGCATTCAATATACAGTAGCTCCCGTGAGGAACAGGTGGTTGTACACATAGAGGCATGGAAGGAGAAGGATCGTAAGATGCCCTCCGGGGACTAGCAGGATACCATCTCCCCGTCCACAAAGGGAGGTATTTGGGACGAAAGTCCTGGGATAGTGTCTGTAACTACCAAAGAACTCTCAGCATCAGCCAAGAGGGACTGAGCCCGAGTGTCCTAGTCTCTCCTCATTCTGTATACAGTAGAGAAAAGACCCTCCAATTCAACCACCCCATTCTCTCCAATCATCCTAAAGACGGCACAGAACAGTAATAGCCCACAGGAAGAGTGGCCACGTGGAGTTGCTGTCCGCACAGCTTGCATTTTATGACTCCCTCAGAATGAGGTCCAAACAGCAGGGTATGGGTCTTGTAGCCCTGGTTCCCCTCCCCCACCCACCATAAACACTACTATGGTTCTAACGAGAGAAATGTTTCTTTAAGATCATCAGTTGGTATTTTACATTTTGTTGTCCCAAAGCAGGATCGTTGAATAAATGGGGGGAGAGATGTTTTCATGACCGAGCACAGCAGTGATCTTTAAAATCCTGCCAGGCTCACAGGGCCAAAAGTAGGCATGGCTCTAAGAGGGATCACACAGCCCGTTCGTCGTGGCAGACTCAAATGTCATTGCTCAAAGCCGTATCAACAGACACACATGCATCTCCAGCTTACTGGGCTTCCCAGGCGAGCTATCTGTCAAAGGCCTAAGCCCCATCATTTGTCTGAGAATACTGACAGGGGGAGAGAGGCCAGGTTGGCAGGATTTGTGTCTGGTATTTGATGTAGGGGCTGAGCACCTGCTCCCAGAGGATGCACTGTAAGTGTGCACGTCCCCCTTACCCACTCTCTAGCTGACATTGGAATGTGCAGAAAGACAGTCAATAACCACAAAAAAGCGTTGGATTTCCATGAAACGGGCTCTTCCAGCCTCTTGAGCTATTTCTATAGAAATATAATGTGCCACCGGGTATAAATAGAATTCACGGCTGCCAGGAATTTACTTTTCTTCTCTTTGTCCTTCTATAGAAGCTAAAGATATTCACGACAGAAGAAGAAAAATGAGTGAAGAATAATTTAAGACACCTTTGAAAGGCCCGCTATGGCTATTTTTACTTTTTCTCATTCCATTGAAACAAAAGGTTCTAAAAATGGACTTGGCAGAGCTAAGTTTTGATACAACCATTTGGTAAGCTCCTTGAGAGCAGGAGCCATGCGTTCCATTTCTTTGTGTCTACCGCAGAGTGACAGGAACAGAATATAGTGTCGGGAAACAGTACTAAGTGGAAGAAGGAGTAACGAGGCAATGGCCAGTCGAGGACCTGGCAGGAGGCGCCCACTGCTCACACATGGGGTGCTCTCGTGCAATTCCCGTCTGTACACCTTGCATTCATTATGTGGGATGAGATGGAGAGAACTGAGCTGCCTTTAAGGTTAGCAAAAATTAGCAAGCAGAAGAAAAGGTGGAGGTCTGCCTTCCAATGCAGAATTTGCAACAAATTCTAGGCAATATTCTTGAGACCAGGCTGTCCCTTCTGTCATCTGCAGTCTGTCGTTTGCACGCTTGCCCGTGCTAACCCCTCCTTCCCAGAGGGACAGGGTACACATCTAGTGAGTTTTGTGCACTGTGTGGCAGGGACTTTCTGAGTCCTTGAATGCATCACCTCATATAATCTGCAAAACCACCCCTGGGGCGGGCACAATGCTTACCACCCATTTTACAGAGAGACAGGCAAGCCCAAGGGAATGAATACGTTTACCCAAAGTCACAGAGCAAGTAAGTGGGAGAACTAGAGCAGGAATTTGATTCCATGGGGTGCCCAGGTGGCTCAGTGGGTTAAGTATCTGCCTTCCGCTCAGGTCATGATCCCAGCGTCCTTGAAACTAGCCCCATGTTGGGTTCTCTGCTCAGTGGGGAGTCTGCTTCTCCCTCTTCCTCTGCCTGCCGCTCCCCCTACTTGTGCTCCCTTTCTCTGTCAAATAAATTAATAAAATCCTTTTAAAAAAAAAAGAATTTGAATTCATGCATTCTAAGTCCAAAATCATTCCTTCTGAGACTATAGCTTCTCTAGAAGAGCTGACTTTGCTGTCTCTCTGTCTCTCTCCCTGTCTTCCCCATGTCTTTCTGCTTCCCCAGCTTTCTCTCTTCCTCTCTCTCCTCACCCCTGCTCCCAGGAATGATCACCAAGCTTACTGCCACATACGTTTACTTGTACTATTCTCCCACCTAGAATGCCCATCTCTTCTCTCCTTCTCCTGATCACTGTTTCCCAAAATCTGTCCAAAAACGTTGTGCAAGAAATCAACTTAGAAGTTCTCATAGTTTCACTTATTTTTGGAACATAAGGAATAGCATGAGGGACATTAGGAGAAGGAAGGGAAAAATGAAGAGGGGGGGGATCAGAGAGGGAGATGAACCATGAGAGACTATTGACTCCGGGAAACAAACTGAGGGATTTAGAGGGGAGGGGAGTGGGGGGATGGGTGAGCCTGGCAATGGGTATTAAGGAGGGCACAGATTGCATGGAGAACTGGGTGTTTTATATGCAAACAATGAATCATGGAACACTACATCAAAAACTAACAATGTACTATATGGTGACTAACATAACATAATTAAAAAGTTGTCAAAAAATAATAAAAAATAAAAATAGATTTGGTAACACAACAAAAAAAGAATAAATAAAAATAAAGAGACCAGTTAGAACTCAAAAAAAAAGTTCTCACAGAAGGCCTCATATTGCTACTAAATTCTTTCAAGTAGCTTGCTTTTGCAGAAAGTGCTAGATTCTCTACAAATACAGACTATATCTTATTCTCCCCCCAAATGCCTAGAAAAGTGCTACGCATAAAGGATTGGCTCAGGAAGTATTCACTGAACTGAAAAATAAGAGTGACTATGTGTATCCAGGGTAGTAGGAATCATCAGTGTTCGCCAGTATTCACTTCTCTCCTCTGGGGCACCCAGAAGACTCTACTCCCAGCCCTTCAAAGTTGGTTAGGGCCATGGGGTCAGTTTTAGACAAACACACATCTCTTTCAGGCTAGGCTCAGGCTTCGCCTTCCTCTGCTGCAGGGACAGTGGAAAGTGCCCTTGAAGCAATCAGACCAACATTTCTGTTGAAATGACTAGTCAGATCCCCCTGCACCAGCGACCCCACACAGGGGACAGCTGCTCCCAAGAGTGGCCTCAACACCAGGTTGAAATTGTTGGGGTGCCTGGGTGGCTCAGTTGGTTAAGCAGCTACCTTCAGCTCAGGTCATGATCCCAGGGTCCTGGGCTTGAGCCCCATGTGGGGGAAATCCTTGCTCAGCAGGCAGTCTGCTTCTTCCTACCCCTCTGCCTGCTACTCCGCCTGCTTGTGTGCTCTCTCTCTCTCTCTGTCAAATAAATAAATAAAATTTAAAGAAAAAAGAAAAAGAAATAACCTTTGTTGTGGCAAGCCACTGAGATTGGGGATTATTCCTGCAGAATAATCTGGCCTCTCCTGACAGACTTATTTCCCTTATAGCCAGAGTTCCCTTAAACCCAAGCACAGGAGCCAGGCTTCTGTGGGCTCCTTCCTTTCAGAATCATCCTTGCTGATTACTAGAAACTCAACCCCTCTGGATCGTCACTCACTTGGGACACTCAGGCTCTTCTGCAACCTGAGCACAAGCTGGGGGGCTTCTCCCCAGAGCCGTGGGGGAGCTTCTGCCCCAAAGGAGCTGCAGCCCTCCCAGCCACGCCCCAAGGCTGTGTCACCCCTAGCCGCACCCCCGCTCCCCTTCAGATCTGCCTGCACACCTGCAGAACATCATTTTGCCTCTTCAACAACAGCAAAAGTCCCTCAAACTGTGCAACAGTGACGAGATGTGCAATCAAGACAAAGGACACCATTTTTTGTTGTTGTTAAAAGTGGTATTTAGTTATAAAGTAATTAAACTCTCTTGCATGATTCACAAGCTGGCTCTGGAGACAGGCATTTACAAAAATGTTCTGAATCATAGCAGTCTTTATTTATTTTTATATTAACATATAATATATTATTTGCCCGAGGGGTACCAGTCTGTGATTCATCAGTCTTACATAACTCACAGCACTCACCTTAGCACATACCCTCCCCAATGTCCATAATCCAGCCACCTCATCCCTTCAACCCCTCCCCTCCAGCAACCCTCAGTTTGTTTCCTGAGATTAAGAGTCTCTTATGGTTTGTCTCCCTCCCAGTCCCATCTTGTTTCATTTTTCTTTCCCTTCCCCCACGACCCTCCTGCCCTGCCTCTCAAATTCCTCATATCAGTGATATCATATAATAATTACCTTTCTCTGATCAACTTATTCCACTTAACGTAATACCTTCTAGTTCCATCCACATCATTGCAAAAGGTAAGATTTCAGGTTTTTTGATGGCTTCATAGTATTCCATTGTATTGAATCATAGCACTCCTATAATCCAAAATGTCCAGTGTCTCCTAAGTGTAGCTAATGACAAGTGAGAAAAAAATAGTTTATCTCTGTTAGTTCCTTTTAAGTGAAACTATTTAAATGGTCGAACATAAATATTAAGTAATACTAAAATACTTGTTACATTTAAGTAGAATAGCTCTATGTGGTAATATTTACAAAAATTATTTTTTAAAGGTACAAGTTGTAACCTAACTTCATTAATTCATTCAATCCTTCAAAAAATATGATTGATATTAAATAAAAACTTGAAAAATTAATTAAATAAAAGCATGATTGGTTGTCTTTATACAGGGCGATTAGATATGGTTGAAATGACATTGACTAAAATATGTTGTGCATCCCTAGGAAATTATAATCTAGTAGGGCAAACAAGACATAGTCCCACATAAATATATGTGGTAAAGTTTATCAGAGGGCCATAAAGTGTTATAGGAAGCAGAAGAGGCGAGATCATTTTCAGAGTTTCAAGATGGCAAACTCACGTTCTATGGAGGAATGAATGTCACTTTATCTAGGCCCCACAGGATGAATATTATTTCAGCAGATGAATTGGGTCAAGGAGGAAGGACCATCTGGTGAAGGATGAAGAGCCTGGAACAGAGCAGGGGATAGAGCTTGAGACTGGAAGAAAACCTGGGCTCCTTCACAAAACTCTAAGAGTGTGCATGTTAAGAATACTGACTTTATTCACTATGCAGTTGGGGCCAATGAAGATTTTTGAATCAGGAATTCCATGGTCAAAGCTAAGTGAAGGGCGATTAGGCAGATGATTAATGCACGGCATGGAGTGAGGGGAGGCTAGGAATCAGACAAATTGGTAAAGAAAGCTCTGCTGTGGTCCAGGTGAGGGTCAGTGATGGGGGCCTCCAGGGACATCATCAGTGAAACATGCAGGGGTCAGTAGCTGATTAGATGTTAGGGAGACCGGTGAGCCTGGAGTTGAAATGTGGCAGATTACAAAATGCAAAGGAGCTGCCTTGCCTGAGAAATCAGGACTTCTGCTTTGGCTACTCTGCCTTGAAATTGCTAACAGTGCTGTAGTGGGCTATGCGGTATTAAGGCAGAGTGGAGTAGAGGTGAACAGGAGGAAACTGGGAAGCCCCAGCATCAGGAGAGTCATCAGAGTGGACATGAAGTCATAGACGATGGAGACAGGCAAGGCAGAGAGGAGAAGGGAACCACATGGGAAGTTGTGAGCCATGTTCATCCCACCTTGGATGGAACCAGCCCGCATGAACCATCTTCTCTTAAAGTCCAAGTCTCCGCTCTGGACCCTGGCCAGCCTTGTGTAAGGACACCGGCAGGTGTTTCTCTCTAGTTCTCAGTCCTCTCTCTAGCAAAGACGCTGGGTAACTACTTACCATATGAAGGAGGGAAGAGTTCAGTTTACTCCTCCAAGTGTCCTCATCCCAGCCAGCCCATTTCTATTACCAGCTTGAATATACAAGGGAAAAATCATGAAATTACATCAAAGCAACAATCTGCATGAAACCTCACGTTCATCTCCCCCACTCAATTTAACTTTTCATAAACCTCAGAAATTGCCCTTTAAATCAAGATCTCCAGGCATTTATAACCAATGTCAAATATTCTCTTTAGCAATTACCACATTTGTAGGAAAATATTTTCTATAGAGACAGCTTTCTGAAATGTGCTTGGAATTCTAATGATGTGGCCATACTTGAGTTATGACTTTTTTAATGTATCTATGCATTAAAAATGCAAAGCAATATTTTTTAACAATGTAATGTATGTAGTATATAATAGTATGTACTGGCCCTCCCTACCATGACTGGATGGCCAGGGATGGGGCATGAAGAGAAGAGGAAAGGAAAGGAACTGTCTATAAAAACATACTCTCAGCTATGTGCAGACAGAGTTGGCCATGCTAAGAAACCATGACTCAGGAATCCCTAAAAAATCAAAGAGGTTGACCTGGGAAAAGTCTTCTGTGGCTCACAGTAAGTGCAACCAGGAGCTCGGGGTCCTGGGTCCCTACCCTAACCCATTCTGGCCTGGCTTCCTCTCCACCTTCTGGGCTCTTGTTTCTGGTCTCCTAATCCTGATTCTGTTTCCTAACTGCTTTAACTGAGTTGACCTCCAAATAAAATGTCCATCTCTGTCTCCAAAGTGGGGATCTTGATTCAACATCCTAAGAGCTCCTTCAGTTTGCTACTTTGTTTTGGCATTTCTGACCACAACTTGTCCCTGATTCCAACTAACCCAATAATGGCTGTTGGCAAAGAAACAGCCCATGATACCTCCTCCTAATACCTGTAGCACATTTCCTCAATACTCCCAGCAGAGTCTTCTCTCATGGTTAAAGTCCAAAGGAAAGAGAATCTAGAAGCAGGGAAGGAAAAAAAAAAAGCAATTTTTCCTCTCTTCTGGGGGGAAAAAAGTGACTTCTCTCCCATAACAGTGGAGAAGGATTTTAGGGATTATTGAACACCACCATTTCTGGGGAAATGCATTACGTACCAGGGAATGGCTGTGGCTTTACAATCAGGCAGAACTTGCCATGGACAGGCATAACTAAGCAAGGTGGTCATGAAGCATTTAGAAGAACAAGACATATTTCAGGAATGAGGTGAAGCTCTGCCATCCACTCCAAGTGAATGCCTTGTAAAGAGATGATAGACCTTATTCTCAGAAGGACCCCCAAAGGGACAATGCTCAATTCCACCACAGAGAAACAGGAAATTGGGCACCTCTTAACAAACCCGGGTCCTGATGGAAGGCTAAATAGCTCTGTGGATATAGCTGCATGAACAACAGTGATGATGATCAAGGTGACGGCCAACTTCTATTCCAATTCAAAAACCAGAGGAGCCCTGATGAGATGAAATAAAATCAAACTCCTCATTTGCCTTGAGATAAGATCATTTAAGTCTTAAGAGTGTGCATCTCTAGCTGCTTTTTTTGGGCAATGGGAAGGAAAGTAACAAGTGGTTTTGTAAATCACTATGATCTTATCATGCCCTTTAGAAAATATAAAAGTAGCCACAATTTAAGGCAGAGCAAATAGACATAGAGACTGACACCCAACCCCCAAACTTGAAATGTAACAATGTATTTGAACTAAAACTAAATCAAGAAATCATATTGGACTACTGAAACTAGATCCTACAAGTCAAATGTATGAAATAAATCATGTATGGGGAAGTATTCTCAAAAACTGTAAAATGTTATTCCAATGTCAGCCAATTTTATTCACATAATCCTAGCTATCCATGTTCTTAAAGCAGCAAAAGTCCAATCTGCTTTTAGATATTCTAACATTTAGATTTTTCCCTAATTTCAATGGAAATTTCTCTCTGATTAATTTTGTTTAACTCTGATAGGACTGTGTATCTAAAAAACGCTGTTATTCTGGGATCAAGTTATACCACTTTAAAGCTAAGGATCCTAAGGTCAAGGAAAATTAAATGTCCTGTCCAAGGTCAAACAGCAAGTTGTTAGTAAAACTAGAGCAAAAACTCAAGTCTCCTGATGAGTCAAAAGTCTTCTTTCCATATACTCTGTTTTGTTTGTCCTCTCTTAGAAAGTCACACTTACAGTACAAATTGCCAAGAAAGGCTTGGTATCCAGAATAAACTGTTTACTAAATAAGCAAATAAGAAAGTCATGAGCAAATAAGAAAAAGTCAAAAAAGAAAAAAATAAGCAAAAGATGTCAATGGGCAAAGCACAGAAGAGGAAATCTAAACTGTAAAAAAAAAAAAAAAAAAGGTATGAAAAGGGGCTCCACCTCAATAGTTATCAGAAAAATGAAAGGTAAAGCAAAACACAATCTGACATTCATAAGACAAGCACATATATAAAATCTGGAAATACCAAATGAGGACTAGAAGGTGGAGAAGTGAGGACTCTACACCTTGTTAATAGGTTCACGGGAGCACTGATTGGTACAAACATATTTGAGAGCAATTTGGTCATAACTCCTAGAGGTAAAGAAGCCATTACCTAAGACCCAACAATTCCACTTCTAGGTATGACCCCAAAGGAGTTCCAGACAGGTGCCCAAAGGGACATGGAAAAGAATATTCTTTGCCCTACTTTACCAGAGAAAATATTGGAAACAACTGAAACATACCTTGATACATTTGAAAATCAACTGGGAATGGATAAATTCTGACATGTTCCTACAATGGCATAAAAAAGATCACTTAAAATGAATTTAGATCTACATGTATCTGCATGGCTAGGTCCCAAAAATGTAACAATGAGACAGAAAAAGTAGTGCAAAAACGTATAAACTGTACAGTAGGGTACTATTTGGGTACTCTTTAAATATTCAAAGTAATACCATATATATTATTTTAATTTTATATATATGGTGAAGATGCAAAGAGGAATGTAGTATTTGCTTTCCAGTGAAGGTGTTAAACCACAGATGTAAATAATACACACCTATTTCTGGGTAGTGATTACCTCTGTAGGAAAAGGTGAGAAATCAGAGTGCTGGAGGGGTGAGCCAGGACAATTGGCATTCAACTGTACCTCTCTTTTTATTTCCTTTAAAAAAGATATGACAAAATGTTGTGTTTCTACATGTTCCCACACTTCTTTGTATGCTTTAAATACTTTAAAATCAAATTTACTTAAAAAAAGAAATTTTCATTTACTAATACAATATCTATAAATACCCAATACATCATGTAGAACGTGATCCTAAAAATATGTGGATGATTGTGGGGACATCTGTCCTTATATGATTCTTTGCCCATTTCCTATTGGGATCAGCAAATTTGGATTAAATTTAAAGAGAAACCTTTAAGCAGTTTTCCAGATTAACCTGATTAACTTTTCCTCTTAGTGACTTTCTTTTCAGAAGACAATTTTCCTAGACTCTTAGTAGCTGTACCTAAAATTTCCTAGACTCTTAATAGCGGTCCCATAGTGGTCTTTTAATCCTGTCTCAAGATGACAGATAGATAAATAGATAGATTAACTGATAGATAGATGATAGATAGATAGATAGATAGATAGACAGACAGACAGACAGAATCACCTCTTCCATAAGGTTTTCTCTGATGTGTGGCTTTTTCTTCTAATAGTTTATAAGATATTGGACTTTGGGGTAGGGCTTGGCATACAAAAGAGATTGGAGAAAAATGGTGAGAGGTTCAGGAACTTTTCCCTGACTATCTGATCAACAGTTGATTCTAAATTTGCCCTCATTTACGATTCCCCATGAAAGCCGCCCCCCCCCCCGAAATGCTAATTGTTATGCTACAATCAAGTGGACACAGTGCTAGCCTCTGAGGTTCTCGTTTCAAACCTGGAGACTTTGAGTCTCTACATTCAACTGTCCTCCATCAGACACTGTGTGGTTGGAAGAGCTGCCACTGCAGGGCTTAGAACTGTTCACAAAATTCGAGGCAAATTTCCTGGTGATTGGATTGGAAAAGTCTCTGGAAGCGAACTGTTCCAAAAACTATGGGGAAAACCTCCTGAATAAAGCTCACTTGTTTACAAGCAGACCCTGGACACTGCTCTCACAGGAGCTGGCCTTCCAGCAAGAGAGAAAATCAGTGGGTGCACAACCCCAGCTTGCACCTGCTGCCTGCCCAGCTCTTCAGCCTCATCTGGGGCTCCCTCCCATCCCCTCTCTCTCTGCTTCAGCTGTCTTCGGGTTCTCCTAGATAGACAGCCACATCCCGCTCTCTCCATCCCAGAGCCTCCAGACTGCTACTGTGCTCCACCCTGCTCCCACCAGATGTCTTCTTAGATCTCCGAGCATCATGTGTCACTGGGTCATCTCCCCTGGCGAGGCCTATGCTGCTGCCTCCAGTCCCTGCCCTCCCCATCGCCATAGCCCTATGTTCCACATCTGCCTTTCCCATAGAATAAATAAACAGTCAAAAGGCCAACAGAAATGGGAAAGAGATCATTTTAGTGGGGAAACTGTGGAAAGGTCTCACTGAACTCTGTCATCTGAAAGAGTTAAACCCACTCTGAAGGTATCCTGCTTTGGGAAGGGAAGGTGGAGGATAGACTAAAAAGCTTCATCTCTGGGAGAATAAATTAAACATAAAAGAGGTACGATACTTATGATGGGATTGGCAAAGTAAAATGAAATCCCATCCACAATTTTGCTCCCTTTCGGGGCACCAAAGTACTCTAAAATATTAGTTCAAAAAAAAAAAAATGGTCAGAGTCCAACAGACTCAGAGAGCAAAGGCACCAAAAGAACCAAAGATACGGTCACTGTCCAGAAACCATTATTTGTTTGTTTCCTCCTGCCATTGCTTTATTCGAACCAGTGCAGAAGGCCCAGGTTGAATGTAGGCTTTGACAAATAATCTGAGTTTAAAAAAAAAAAAAAGATGTGGCAGCCTTAAGAACCTAATTAATACATCTAAAAATATTAAAACTCAAATATTTCAAGGTTAATAAAAGATTATCAAAAATTTTTTAATATAAAAAATAAAAAAGGAAGACGATCACCCAGGAGTATCATTTTTAGCGTATGCTGCAGCACATACTATAGTAAAGTGTCAAAGCCACGGTCAAGGGCCAAAGGACTTCCATCCTACCTTGTCTCTCGTTGCCATGGTCTTTAGAGGACCGGTTCTCAGTGACACTGAACGTGGATGAAGACTGCAATTTTGACTAGAAATTTTTCACAAGTTTCTAAACCCCACCTATCCAATCCCATTCTGGTTAGAGACATTCGTTAATATTAACCAACAAATGGTCTACCTTTCATCATGCGAGGAAAGACATTACTTGTTGCCCAACAGCCACATGCCAAGCGGATGAATTTGCCACAACTCAGGAATAGCACTTGGGAAACATTGCCATCACCGAGCACAGATTGCCCTGTCCTTCCTGCCAGACTCTAGCAACACACTCTCCAGGCTCACCATCGGGCACCAGAAGGACAACTGGACCAGCTTTGTCTGAGGGTGAGGACATTTAAAAAGTTTGGTCAACTTAAAATACCATCTGTGCACTTACAGTAATTAGCTGCATAGTAACACATTATCCTCGGAACTCCTTATTCCTAAGAGGTGAAATGTACATAAAGTTCTGTCCTTCATTTAATTTTTGTTTAGCTTTCTTATTTCATTTATTTTGCTGTTACTTCTTTTGCTACTTCTGATGTTGCTTATCTTGTTGTTACTGGAAGGAACCTTACCCAGACTCCTTATTTCCCGAACAAGCAAACTGACCCCTTCGGCTGATCTTCATGCTTTTTACCAACACCAGGACTCACATGATAGAAAAGAAAAAAAAAATTTTTTTTAAATATCTGGGTTTCTCTGAATTTTTTTTTAATTAAAAAAGAGGATTGGTCTTTGGGCTTCTAATTTATGTATCTTCGGTTTCCATCCCAGCTGTCAGCCTTGGAGAAGAGAGCAATGGAATTTTGCAGATCTGATAAACTGTAAATTGATCCAGCCAGAGCTTTTTCCAATCCTGGACACTACCGCTCACTTCCAAATAGGAAAATGATCATCACTGTGGATCTTGGTTAAATGGTGTTAATCTCCACAGCCTTAGTTTCCTCAAATGTAAAATCAAGATAATAAGCTTTCTTAAAAGACTTCTGTAAGGACACGTTTAAAAGCACAACAGCACATAGAAGACACTCAACACTTGACCCCTCATTCCTTTACCTCCAGCTTCTCAAAAAAGCCCCGACCTAGGTAAGAGTCAAGAAATTCTCAACAAATTCCACAACCTGAATGCAAGTGATTGTTTTATACATAGAATCAAGCCAAATTCATTTAGACCCTATGAATTCACATGCTGTGATCATTTCATCAAAGGCTTTCCTTAGAAAAAACTTGTTTCACAAATAATACCAATTACAATGCCAAGAATATCAAATATAGCATATTTTTAAATCGTGGCAGCGTCTTCCAAAATCTACACAGTTCAGAAGTTCTGCTCATATATACTGGCTGTAAATCTCTCTTATCAGTCCATTAATGCAGGTGACAAGGAGTGAACAACAGGTTAATAAGTAAACCAGATTATTTGAAGAGTTTGAAAAATTCACTCCCATAATAAATCCTAAATTATTGGAATTTTTAATAACTTAGACTTATTTTCTCTACAAGTATTCCCAATAAAAGTTCACATTAGACAACTCGTGTCAAAGATAGTCCTTTGTTGAAGGACAAAGAAACCAAGGGCCACCCTCTCACCTTAACACAACATTGCTGGTGTCCTGTCTTTCACCAGCTGTGAGCTGATGCTAATGTGCTCCTACCTGCACCACCTGAATGCAAATTTGCATGTCACCTTCCCCAATCCTTGACCTACTTGTGCAACCAGATTACCGCCTTAAACTGTTTATCCGTGATGTGTTTCACCATGCATTTTTCTCTTAGGCAAAACCCTCTGTGATTTATGGGAAACTGAAATCATGTGTTTCTGGTTAGTTTATACTTTAAAGCACCAAAATGTTATTTTGTAGAGCTATTTCAATGTCCAAAGAGCTCTTCAAAGATGTTTTTCTTAGAAATAGAGGTCAACATTGTGCCCAGGAAAAACAATCCCCAGACCCTAAGGACCGGGTTTGGCTTGAGATCGCAAGTCCTTAAATTTGCAGAAGACATTCAATTCAGCCAGCTAGATGTCACATCCACCAGAAGAATCCCAAAAATCTGATCAGTACACCACGTGGGGAAGTCTGCCATTACCTTTGGGGTATGCCACAAAGAGTTTACATTCATTCCTTTGAGGAACACTGGGCTTGGGAAGTCGTTTTGCTCACAAGACCAAGAATCCAGAGTTTATTTTTCTACTCAAGCACAGCATCTTTTGAGCATTGCTAGACAATGTGTGAAAAGATGTACCTGAAGAGATCCCCATTCTGCTTTGAAATATTAAACCTGACCACAAAATGTTTTTACTACACAGTGTTCAGAGGTTCCTATCTAACTCAAACTTTGGGTCTTATTCTGCAACCAGGGAAAATCTGAAAACAAGTTATGTCCCCTCAGAGCTCTCCAAAAGTGTTCACTGTTCCTACCTGTCCCTTGTTCCCCATACCCTTCCTGTCTCCTTTAACTCTTTGTCACATATTCTCCCATCCTGTCCCACCTCCATCAACACACTAACTCCCTGAGTCCCAGGAAGCCATCGCCATTTTCAGGAGATCATCCGACACCAGGGAATCTAAGAGTTGATGAACGAGGGTGCTTGGACTTTAATATACACACTGTGGGTATTATATACACCGTTTGGATAACATAATGGCCTATCGCACATTTAGGAATCATTTATTTCTAAATATGGATTCATTTTAAATTCATAACTTGTGGTGGGTTATGAGATACATCTTAGCATGTTATAGAAGAGGGACCATTTCTTCCCAAAAACAATTATCTAAAATAAAATTAATACTGGAGCACCTGGGTGGCACAGTCAGTCAAGTGTCTGACTCTTGGTTTCAGTTCAGGGCATGATCTAAGGGTCGTGAGATAAAGAGCAGAGCCTACTTAAGAGTCTCTCTTCCTTTCCCTCTGTCCCTCCCAATCATGTGTTCTCACTCTAAAAAATAAATAAATAAATCTCTAAAAAAAATAAAATTACTGCTGTTAACTACTGTTACCTGTATATGTGAGCTATTATAAAGTCATGTGACTCTTATTTTTACAAAGGCATGTGAATTCATAGAGTATCCATCATGGAAACAAGAGGTAGCAGCAAGGGTAGCCATCAAAAACAAAGACACAGTAAAGCTGCCTTGAATGAGGGAAGTAGTAAAGAGGAAACAAGGAATAGCCCCATCTGAGGATGTTCTATCAGTTCAGAAGTAAAAGCGCTGAGAGCCATAAGTTGGCCACATGAGAACGTATCAGGGTGTCAACTTACCATTTAATAACACTTTTAGAACTACACTAAGATACCAAACACAGTAGGCATTGTCAGCAAGATAGTTCAACTTATTTATACTGTGTCTTCTCATAGCAGCAGCCATATCTAATTTTATACGGTAATAATTCCAGATGGAAAGAGTTGATAAAGGTCACCATGGTGACCACACAATTTTTGTCTCCATGGTGACACTCACAAATGGTAAAGACCCTTCAATTTAATTTTACTTAAAGTTCCAAAAGATTTTTTTTCTCCTCAGACTAAATAATATAACAAGACTAAAGCAACTTTAGCTGTCTATCATCTATTACTCTTATGGGATCAAAAGGAGAAGAAAGGTTAAAAAAAAGAATAGGTAATTCTTTAGAACTCATATAACATGAATTTATTTTTCTTGCCTGTTTTTCTATCTGTTCTTCTATTTAGTGTTCATGATAGACATTTGTCCTGTTTCTTCATGTAAGAAAACTGAGAAGCTGATGAATTGATTTTTCTTAAGGTCACAAAGCTGGTAAAGGGTGGGGCTGGGGTTCAAAATGCTGTCTGACTCCTAGACTCCTACCAGGCCTGGGAAGATATTCCATTTCTTAAAGGGTGTTGGCTGAATCCACACTTACTCAACTTCATAAAAATTGGTCAAGATTCAGAAAGAAGTCAGGTAAGACATGAATTTCACCTCCCGTTATCCAGACAGGAATTTGAGAAGACTAAGTCAGTCACACAATTGCTAGGGAAATGTAAGCAAATGAAAGAAAGTTTAGAGGGGAAAAAAATGGTGAATAAAGTTTAGAGCTCAGAGGTATGGACAGCAAGCCAAGAAGATAACTAAAAGGTAACGTGACAGTAAAGTATAAACAATACAAGCTTAGAATTCTTGGACAGAGCTAAAAGTATCTCTGTCTTTACAGACGAGGTGTATACCAGCAAAGCTGGGAAAAAAAGTTTCTTGAAATAAAATCCTATTTTTCTTTAACTTCAATTTAGAAGGACAACTATTTTACTCCAAATTTCCTTTGATGTGCAATGGAAACATTGATGAGCCTTCATGTTCCAGTTGGCAAAGATGAGTCTCAGAACATTCCAGCTCTGCCTTCAGCTGTTCAACAAAGAGTGGCCAGATCATCAGGGCCAGACTTCTTCCAGGAAACCCCTTTTTTATCTGGTAGTCTCCATCTGACCATCACTTACATCACCTCTGAACAGCATGTCACACCCCCCAGCCATATTCTGTTTCCTTCTGGTCCTTTCTGTGTGCTTGTGCAGAAGGTCCCTCATTGAGTTAAGTGCTTTATAGCCTTCATGAGGAGGAAAAACCACCTCCCATGAGATTTTCTACTCAACTCTTCCAATCTGGTGAACTATAGTGTGTATTCTACCCCAATAATTCTGCAAAGTTCTTATATTATTAAAACATATTCATTTAAAAGGAAGGACACCTGGAGAATACGTCCTTGCACTTTTCAAACTTCCACTCTTGAAAACCATTTACTTCAATAAACGACCTTCAGGTAAAAAGTAGAAGCAATAAGACAATAGCAGTGTTTCTCACAATTGCCCTTCCTCACTCCTATTTTCTGGTCTCCATAACAGGGCCAAGAAAAAGTGAACAATAAATAGTCAGAGAATGGTATATGTGTGGTAGGCACTCAGGACAGCCACTGAGGAGTAAGTAAGTAGGGCATGGCCAAGTATACAGGAAAGCACCCATGGGAGAAGTTATGTGAGCAGCCTGGGCAGTGAGTACACAGACGACTTTGACAAATCATTCCTCCAGAGGAAGTATATAGCCAAAATTAATAAAGATCACTTTCCTGCTACACTATCAAAGTTAGTGTGACAGCATGTGTGTTGGCATGTTTAGACATTTGAAATATGGTATATCGGGGTACTCCAGAGAACAGAACAAACAGGAAACAGATATAAATGTAAAGATATTCAGAGAGGGAAGGGGATAGATGTAGTTTAAAGAATGGCCTCATGCAATTAATTATGTGATTATGGGGCAAGTCTGAAATTTATAGACATCCCAGTAGCTGGAAACTTAGGCAAGCATTCATATTCTGGTTGTGAGCCAGCCTTTGCTCTTCCCCAGGAAACCTCAGTTCCCGTTCTTCTGGCCTTCCACTGATTAGATAAGGCCCACTCATGTTATCAAGAATAATCTCCTTTACTCAAAACTACTTGATTGTAGATGTCAATCACATCTACAAAATACCTTTACAACAATATCTGGAGTAGTTTTTGACCAATCACCTGGGCACTGAAGTTCAGCCAAGTTGACATAGAATTAATCATTACACAAGGAAAGAATCATTTTCTTTAAAAGGGAAGTGACCTAAGAAGGTAGGAAGATCCCTTGGGTGGGGGTGTTCTTGGGAATAGGGACAGAAGCAAAAGCAGGTGAAGAGTAGGGAAGAGACACTTCACACTAAGTAAGCATATGTGCTTCCTTCATAAAGAAAACAAAGGAACAAAATCAACAGCAATAGATTTCTTAGGACCTAGGGGGTCAACAAGGTGTGTTTCATGTGTTTAATGGATATTTATTTCAAATGGCCAAGCAAAGCTTTCTCAAAGTAAAACCTTGATTAACTTTCTGTTTTCCACTGTCTATTTAGCTTTCAGGCACAAAGATGACCTTTAAGCCAAACAGCTTTGTGTTTTCCTTGATAATTTTTGACCTCTTATTTCTCATTGTCTGCAATTTCTACCTCAGTGAACAAACCAGAGAGCCCTAGAGGAGTTTTATGTGAAGAAGTCAAGGCTGAGTTGTAAGGTCACTTAGAGAATGGGTAGGTGTTGGGCAGAACCATCAAGAGGCATGAAATGCACTCATTCTTTAAAAGCCATTCTGTGGGAAATTTCATTCAGTTCAGGCAGGTTTAAATACGAGCCACTGAAATACATATATATTAACAAGAATAGCTGCATTACGGTAAGAATGCCTTTATTATCCCAAATTAGCTGCGAAAATCCCTTTAGAGACTTGACAGGAGGTAAAAAAGAGATTTCTCACAGCAACACAGAAAAGAAAAACCCCAGGATAAGAATATTCATACAATACAATTTCGTTTCATAACACATTCACACAGACTTTTAATAACCAGCAATTACAGCAAAGGATAAGAATGAAAATTGCTGCAGGAAGTGAGAATGAAAGACTGAAGAGAATTCACGCAAACATTTAAGAAAAAAAAAAAGAATCCTACTTAAAACCGCTTAGGAATTCCCAGACTTTCAAGAGGTCAGCATGAGGTGGTGTCAGCAGGATAAAATTTATTTCAAGGTATGCTTCACCCTGCATGGGTTAGCCTTGTTTTGGAGCATAACTTTTTGCCTTTGGCTTACCAGTCAACAGAGTTACAAATACGGCATACCTAGGAGAAACTGTGGGATGCGTTCCAGAACACCACAATAAAGCAAATATCACTGTGGAGTCAGATGAAGTTTCTGGTTTCCCAGTGCATATCAAAGTTACATTTACATTATAGTGTCTATTAAGTGTGCGACAGCATTATGCCTAAAAACACAGTATACATACCTTTATTAAAAATACTTTATAGTTAAAATATGCTAATCATCACCTGAGCTTTCAGCAAGTTAGAATCACTACTCATAGATCACTCTAGCAAATAACACTGGGAGAATTACCAAAATATGACACAGAGACACTGTTGGAAAAATGGTGCAGACTTGTTCAATGCAGGGTTGCCACAAACCATCGATTTGTAAAAAATACAATATCTGCAAAGCACGATAAAGCACAGCACAATAAAGTGAAGTATGCCAGTAATCTCTACTGTATGTGCAAGACAATGTGTAGTTACTGAGTGGAGCATTAGGATGAACCTAAAATGGTCCCTGCCTTCAAATATCTTAAAATCTGGTAAATATTCATTTTCTTTCTGAGTAGTCTTGTAGCTTTTATTGAGTCTTCTATTTCTCCCAGAAAACTGAATGATTAAAAAAAAAAAAAACAGACAGAAATGATATCTATACAACTAGGCCCTACTTATCTTACAGGATCATAAAGATCAAGCCCATACTTAGGATGATCTGGTCCTGCCTTTCAGCCTATGAGGATTACACAGAAAGAAAGTCAAATCCACCTGTTGACCTCAGACAGCTTGCATTCTAGTGGGGGTTACAGACATGTGCATAAACAGCGGTGAATGGCATGGAAAGATAAACAAAATAGAATGGGAACTCGAAAGAGAAAAATTAACACCAAGTTGGCAGTTGGGGAAATTCTCATAGAAAATATGGTAGGTAATTAACATTGATTGAGATTCTACTATCTATGCAGACATTATGCTGGCTGGTATTTATGTTAGGACTTAGAAGAGGAACTGAGTTTCAGGAAGTAATAGAGGGTGTTCCAGGCAAAGAACAAATCAAACAAACGTTGCCAACAGAGACAAAGTGAGGCAGGCAAGATGCCCCTGAAAAGACTCGGTTCTCAAGCCAAACAGATTCAAGTGGCAGCTCTGCCACTTATTAATCATAGAAAGTTCTTCTTACAGCCTCTTTGAGCATCCATTTCCATCCATTTTGTAAATTATAGATGATCATACCCGTCAAATGGGGATAATTCAGTAAGATATTTGCATACTGCCTGACACATAGTAAATGTTGTATGTTTGTTTAAAAAAATAACAAAAACCAATAACTAAACCATCTAACAGATTTATAATTAGCCAAATTAAACTTCTTTAACTTAATTTCACTTTCTCCTGTTCAGTATTCAATGGACCTATTTATTCCCTGTCTCCAATATTCAGATCGAGTGCCCATGGACATTACTACAGGTCACACATTTTCAAATGTCACAGCCATTTCTCTCATCATCCCACTGTGAGGCTAGAGTACTAATGTCCCAACATTTATACTAAATGCTTGATAATACTTGCTGGATATTGCCACTGTCTGCTGGGCAATTAGAGGAGAAGCAGAGAGAGAGGTCTTTAAGAACTGGTAGGCACTTTGCTTTTCTTGGAAGTAAAATCTGCATATAGAAATTCCTGAAATGCTACAGACAGAAATTTATGCAAGGTGTTAACAAGGTCTCTGAAAGCTTAGAGATACCTCTGAGGCTAATGTTCAAACTTACACTTAGGAAGACTCTGTCCCATAAGGAAAAGGAGCTGTGGTTAGGCAGGTATAAATCACCAATTGTAACTGCTGAGTAGTAAAGAAGTGCTCTAAGCATGTGGGGATAGTTGAACAAATTCCCTCATTTTATGAATGATTCTTGCAGTGTTTGCCCCAAACCCTGGATGAAAAAATATGTACTTTACTAAACAACCTATTTACATATTTGAAAAAAGATAAATCTCAAATATACTTTAAAATAATAAAAGAAAGGAGATCTAATGAGTTGGAGAATACCCATTAGTCTGAAGCCACTAAAAAAAAAAAAAAAAAAAAAAAAACACTTTTTAAACATTCTGCTGGTTAAAAAGAACAACAAAAATTCCTATCCATTCCAAAGGTGGCCTTTGAAGGTGTTTACCTTCTCTCTGAAATTCCATTAACAGGCTCTGCCCATTTCAATCACTTCTCTTCTCATATCTAGCAGAAATGGTTTTCCTATGCATATAATGATAGACAGATACATAGAAACATAGATATTATATAATCTATAATTTTCCTATATAAATTTACATGGATTTTTCTCCAACTCTACAAAGTGAGAGAATAAAACAGTATTTTGCATGAAAGTAGTTGATAAGTATTGGACAAGATCATCTTCAGCACATTCAGATGCCATGGGCAGTTTAAAGAAAGATTTAGGACTTCCTCAAAAATATAGCAGGTTACAGCCTCGTCCTAAGATCTCACTTAAATAACAGGAAAAAAAAAAAAGAGAGAGAGAGAGAGAACTGAAGGGATTATAAGCCAACAATGATACAGAAAAGAAGAGGGTGAAGAGAGTTAATGGAATTTATGGGAGTGAGAAGCTGTGGAGATTATGGAAATGATGGAGCAGGACAGAAAGAGTGACAAATAAAGCAAATATATGAAGCAATTGAGCTCAGGAGGGCAGTCTTTCAGATAGAATTCCAGAGGCTCAGTGCCTAGAAATAGGACCATGAAGGACAGCACCTGAGAGACAACGAAACCAAACCAGGAAAGCAGAGGGGAGAGGAGGGAACCCTGGGGAGACAAGTGAATAAATAATTGAAAGTTATTATAAGAAGGAGTCAATTTCATATACTCTAATTTTCAAGCATGAAAATATCTTGGAGCAAAACAAATCTAGAATTTCATCCCACTACAGAAGAAAAAACTATGGATTCTAGTATACAGAAATCTCCCAGTAAAAATATTCCATGACCATCAACCACCCTAATGCAAACACCACCAATTCACAAATGCCATTCACATGTATAACACTTGGCATTGGGCTTTTACTGCTTCATCTTAAAAGTTAAAAGTTCAGCCAAGGATCACCAACATATAAGCCTCCATCAGTGGGGGGAAAAAAAGACCAGGGTAAGTAAATTTAAAAAACAAAACAAAAATACAATGAAGTATCCAGGAATAATTTGAATACTCCCATTTGTGTATTCATTAGAGAGGTGTTGTATTCATAAAACAAAAACAGAATACTATGAAAAGAAACACCAGAGAGAAATGAAATTTTTCAAGATTAAAAAACATGATAAATTAAAAGGAATATTGGAGGGTAAATTGGGAAAGCTTCCTAAAAATAACTAAGACAAAAGCAAGATAACAGATAATAGACATATAGAATTAGTCCAAGAGGTCCAAGATCCACTTAACAGTAGTTCAAAAAGAGGGAAAAACAGAGGGAAAGAAATTATCAAAAAATGTATTCAAAAGAATTTTCTAAAGCTTGAAAGATAGCAATCTCCATGTTTAAAATGCTCCCACATGCCTAGAGTAATAAATAAGAAAGGATCCACATTTGTGGCACACCTGCATGCAACATTGTGAAATTCAGAATACCAAGAATGAAGAGGAAACTGTTTACAGGGAGATAAATCAGGCTCAGTATGAAATAAAAGGGATCAGTTTGTCTTCTAACCAATAACAGTGAATGCCAACAACAATGAACAATACTCTCAAAACTCTGAGAGAAAATTATTTTCAACCTAGAATTCTATTCATAACTACAAATCAAAAGTGAGAATAAAATGTAGACATCTTTAGAAATGGGAGGACTCAGCAATTTCTTCCCACACTCACTACATCTAAAAGTTATTTGAGGAGGCATTAGAGCATGCAAAGGATAAACCAAGATGAATCAAATCTCAAGATTTAGGAAGCAGTGAAACCAAACCAGGGAAACAATAAAGAAAAGTCCCAGAATCACACAGCCAGGAAGCTGGCCTGGAGAGAATTAAGTCCAGATTGGAAAAGGAGGAGGCAGGATGGCAGGACCCTTCATTTGGGATTAGGGAAGGCCTCGGTGAAGAAAATCAGATTGAATAGATAATTAGATAGACTGAGCAAAGTTGGTTAAAACTGAGAATGTGATAAAGGTAAAAGGACAAGGCAAAAGTAAAAGCAATTAGAAACTCCAGGAAAAACAAAAGAATATACAAGAAAGAAAATATACAGCTTTGTTTGGTTCTGCAAGAGTCACAATAATGCACTGAATGTTAATGTTCAACTTAGATATTATTATTTATGGTTATTAATCTTGATATTTTAAAAGTACGAAGAAATGGGGGCACCTGGGTTGCTCAGTCAGTTAAGCATCAGACTTTCTATTTTGGCTCAGGTCATGATCCTGGAGCCATGGGATTGAGCCCCTTGTCAGGCTCCACTCTCAGTGGCGAGTCTGCTTGAGATTTTCTCTGTCTGCCTTTCCCCCCACTTCTCACACACACTCTGTCTCTAAAATAAAGAAGTAAAACTTTTTTAAAAATTAAAATAAATTAAAAATAAAAGTAAGAAATGACAGTAGAGGCAAAGAGAAGAAAGGGAGCTGAAGAATAAGATGGGGTAAAAACCAAGGTGGGATGTACAACCTATGCAGTCACACACAGCCCATGCCTAGAAAGGCCCCAGGAAGGGTTTAATGATCTTGTGTCATCATCTTGATATTCAGGATAATTTTCAAACAAGGCCCCGGCATTTTTATATTCCATTGGGCCCTACGAATTACAAAACCAGTCCTGAAACTGAATACAAAAAGAAACAAAGGTCTGCACATACTTCTTAAAGTAACAGAGTAATCCAATAATGAAAGTACACAAATAGTTAGGTATGACTATACTGAGGTACTGGGATAAATGGGGAGAAGGATGTAGATATTAACTGAATCCTCATCTATCCCATCAGAATAAAGAAATAACAGTATAAACACCATATTTAGGGACTAGCAATGACTAATATAAGAAACAACTAAAAGAGATAAAAGTGGTTGCCCCTGAGAAAAGACCCAGGGATGAGAAAGGATGGCCCAGGGACCACTGTTTCTTGTGTTAGGTCTTAATACATTTTATTTTATTTTTTTAACCGTGTGTGTGTGTGTGTATGTTTCATTTTTAAATTAACTTTTAAAGGATAATTTTAAAATCATAATATAGAAAATAGACATTTTATAAACATATTCTTAAAAATAATTCCATAAAGCAACTAAGCATATACACAAACTTTCTAATTTATTTAATACAAATGTTGTATGATTTATATTTTAAAACAGAGAGTGGCAAGCTCAGAACATGTATGACATAGTTTTTGCCCTCTTGACATTCACTTATGTTATAAATCACATTCTCTCAGCCAAGGTCAAGGCTATATGAAGAAAGAAGAAATTATCAAAGCTGAGTAACTTACAGTGGTCATGATTGTTTTAAAGGGCTGTCTGTCCCTTTTTTTTTTTTTTAACCATAACATTGTTTTCAAAAGCTGAACATTTGCAAATAGTGATACAGTTTTTAATGACTGGTCCCTATTTTGGTTAAGGACAAAAGTAGAGTTCTTATCCTCTGAAAGATGCTTTCACTTACTACCGTTCTAAATAAAAAGGGGAACTGTGGGAGGTTTGAGGATACCAATAAGTACTCTGATCTGTTAGCTACTTTCCATGGATTTTTCCCACTACCTGATGCAAACACAGGAGTACCTTATTTTCAGTAAGACTAGATAAATGGCCTTCAGCAAGTGGGGTTGAACTACCAGTTCACTGATGTACATATAAAATAAGAAAGCAAAGTGTTCGGAAGGCAGGGACTTTGGTTATGCTACTAAACATAGCATGTCATGAACAGAAAGACTGTGGTGGTTACCGCACGATCATCAAGTCCCTGCCTTATATACTTTTGCCTTAGGAAAAAGAGAATAATTGCAGCAATATCTACAACCCTGCTTCCTGATAAAATAATTACATAACCTAATGAAGTCTTTTTTTTTTTCATAACCTAATGAAGTCTTAAAGGGTCTATAAGCTCCATCAAATTCCTCTTCCTGGCACAAGTTTAAAAAAAAAAAAAAAAAAAAAAAAACAGGAAATCCTAGTATGAAAACCATAGCCCATTAGGCACATAAACCAAAACTTGGCATTTTTCAGGTCTTGCTTAGTTATAGTACTTTCGCTAATTAAAGCCAAGAGGATCAAACTCCCTCAGTGTGAAAGAGTTATCCTTACCAATCACACGATAATAGTTGATCTCATATCCGACTCATGAGAGAGTGGTAGAATTTTGTTTGTTAAGGTCTACAGTTGGGCCCTCAATTTAACGGGCAGAGGGAGTGAAGAGGTAAAAATACTAAAACAAATGCTCTGCCAGACTTGGGTGGCCCTTGAAGTCTTGAATTTTTGAGAATGTAGTTTTGAGAAAGAGAAAAGTACATGGTAAGACTGTCTGGTAATTCCTGAAGAAGGCATTCTTTACCCACCTAAATGACAGTGCTTTCTGTGGGGAAAACAAAAGGCCTGTCCACTCAAGCAGCAGGTCAGAAGAAATGGACCATCTAAGCAACATCATGTAGCCTAACGATAGCCGCCCATAGCATGAAGAGAAAGGTAGCAAGCCTTGTGGTAAGAAACAATATGGTGGAAAGCAAGTGGGCAGGGAGGAGGGAAGGCCAGCCCTCACTTATCACCTGAAGAAGGGGGAGTTACTTGCTAGGTAGGAGGAGGGAGGCACCAAAGCAAAAGCTGTAGAAAGAACCAAAATAAAGGAAGCCATGGCAGGACAAAGCAATGACACATGGCTGGTCTGCCAAGACAGAAGGGCAGGGTTGACTTTCTTGCCTACCTCCCCTGAAAATTGTGGCAATATTAGTAACCTGCCTTTCTTTTAACTTTCATTGTGAAATCATTTCATAAGAATTGCAAGTATAGTACAAAGAACTCCCATACCTTTTCTATTCAGATTCACAATTTTAACACTGCCACATTTGCTTTATCATTCCTTTTTATATACTTTATGTAGAGTATATTCACTATAATTTTAAAAAATTAGATTTTTTTTCTGAACCTCTAGAGAGTTAGCAGACGATCTCCTGCCTTTTCGTACCAAAATCCCTCAGCATGCATCTTCCAAAGATAAGAACGTTCTCTTCTGTTACAATAAACAATAAAAATTTCAGAAAAATTAACTTTGACTTGACAAGATTCTCTAATCTAGAGGCCTTATTCAGATTTCATCAATTGCCTCTATAATGCCTTCCCATCGGTTTTTCCCCTGATCCAGAATTCAGTCCAAAGTCCGTGCTGCATTAAGTTGTCCTATCTCTTTAATCTCCTTAGTCTGGAGTACTTCCTCCACCTTTCTGTCTTACATGACATTGGCACTTTTGAAGATTTCAGGTAAGTTGTCCCTCAATTTGAATTAGATTCAGGCTATGCATATTGGACAGAGATTCGAGGTAAGAGATGCTCTAAGGGCCTGCAAACCAGAGCTGCGAGTTAGTTTCTCCCATGATGGATGATGTAAACTTTGACTGCTGGGTTGGTTGATATGGGGTCTTCCAGGTGTCTTTACTATAAAGTTATTGTTTTTACCTCTGTGGTTCATAAGTCATGTATGAGAAAGACTTTGGAACCATGTGACTATCCTATTCCTCTCTAACCTCTCCCAATAGTTTTAGCATTCATTGATAATTCTAAATCAATTTTTACTCTAATGGTTACAAAATGGTGACTTTCTGAATCTATCCTTTCTACATTTACCAAATGGCATTCCACCTTAAAAGAACTCCCCTTTTTATTCTCCTTTTATTTGTTATCACCATGGTCTTGGGGGATTCTTACACAATTCAATGAATTACAACCCATTATGGTCATCATTCATTTTGATGCTTAGATTGTCTCTCATGAGCCCAGTGAGAACCTCTAAAGCCTGTCCCTGTGTCCTTTCGAGACATTCCTATCTTTCTGTGAGCCTTTCTTACCTTCTGACATAAGGAGATGCCCCAGACCCATCTTTCTCCTCTTTGGTTCTGAAAACATCCATTTTTCTGAGGAGTGTTGGTTTATTTAATGGTGCATAATATTTAGAAACGAAGATCTAAACATATGATGTGCTCAAATACTAGCATCTTCTTATAGGGAAGCATTCAAGGTCAATCTAAAGGTCTTTTCTCTTGGGTAGGGGGCAAGGTGACAAGGTGTTTTGCGGGAGTTTCTAAATGGTCATACGGTATTTCATCTATATTTAAGCAAGCACAGGGAAAATGTTACTGATACCGTCCCTATTTTAATTTCCAAATAAATGTTCTTGTGGTGGTTGTGGCTGAGGTCATGATGGTTGCTGTTGTTCTATAACCCCAGGTGTTGCCTGGAATCCATAGCATAAATACCTCAAATCTCACTGGACTTGGCCATTTCTCCGACCACTCATGAAGACTCTACATTTGTCAGTAAATGTAAACTAACCCAACTTGGCTCTTTCTGTACTTCTGCTTTTTGGCCAGGACATTGTAACCTAACAACGGCAATTGTAACCTATCCCACACTGAGTATTCACGTAATCACAGACTCCACCAGACAGCTGTGTGTCTCAGGTGGCTCGAGGCACCGTCCTCAGCATACCAACTAAGCCCTCTATTTGAATAAATGTTCCGTGTCCTCTAAAAACGCTTTCCAAATACTCACAGATTCTTTTCAGTCCTTTCTATGTCAACCTTCGAATACAGCTGTGTTCCAGCTCATGCTTTCATTAGCTGAACCTCATCACATAAACCAAAATGTTCAGTGACATGTTATTTTAGCATACTTCAGTAAAAATAATTGGGGAGAAGTTAATGAAATAAGCAAAACCTCCTGGGAACAGTTTATTCCCATTGCAGGCTAGCTTCAGATCTGAAGTGGAGTGATTAGTCCAGATTTCAGCAGCTAGGTGGCATGAAAAAAAGAAAATATTTATTCTACGCAAGTGAATTTCCTGAAGCATCCTAAAAGTTTTGCTTCAACAAGTTGTATCTCATTCTACTTTGATTTCTAAAATTCTGCTCCCAGTTTAGGGCAACTTCACCGGGAAATGGTATCAGTAGGACCCCTTTTCAGACATCCCTGCCTTTTAATGAAATAAAAACCAAAATAAGTACTGTCAGCTTGTTATAAAGTAAAACATTGTTTTTCCCTGCCCTTCCTCTGCTCTTGCTGCCACTGCCCACCCATGCAATAAAGTAAAACATTATCTGTGTTATAGCCATAAAGAGATTTTCTACCAACATGTTAATGATTTTTATCACTGAATGATGAAATTATTTTCATAGCCTCATATCTTTTGCTCCTAAATTTTCTACAACGTACATGTATTGCCTTTGTCAGAGACTCAAAAGATAATAATAAACATGAGTTACAGACAATGGGACAAGAAAAGTACCAGTCATTTTAGCCACAGTTGGGAGCCCTATGGGAGACATGATGGTATCGGGGACATGGCATTTAATTAAAACTCAGGGTTTTGTGGGGTTTTTTGCTTATTTATTTTTGTTTTATTTTGTCAGTCATTTATTACAAAGACATAAGATTTCTTTCAATAGCAACTATAGAATAATTCACGAGTTTTTCATAACACTGTTTTCTGCCAATTGTCAGAAGGGAAGTTTTCGTTTTGAAAGATTATTTTAGCTGGCTGAACCCCAAGAAGATTTCAGTTTCCTTTGGACTCTGGAAATCTGAGTCTCCTTTTGCATGCACAGTGGAGGCAGCCCATGATTCAAGAGGCAAGAGGGACAAGAAGAGGCTGTTTCCCAGGGGGGACTTGCCCTGGCCACCAAGAGCCCCAGACAGCCCCCTGCACTGCTCTATTTCAGAACATCAAAGAGATGTGTTCATTCAACAAACATTTTCTCAAGACCTACCCTATGCCAGAAACTCTGCTAAGCATCAATAATACAAAGATCAATAAAATATGATCTCTGTCCTCAAAGGTTCAGAACAAAAAGGACAGGATGAGGAAAATGGTACACTGAAAGAAGAGAAGGCTTTCTGAGTAAAAGGTCTTAGGAAGAGAAAGAAAGGAAAAGGTTGAATAAAAGAAGGAGGGCAGGAGAGGGAAGGACAGGAGGGAAGGTGGGAGGGACAGACATATCTATGTGATACATGACCATAGTTCTGAAGCACTCTGATAAGCCAACTACTTTAGTGCAAAGCACTTCAAAGCTGAGGAAAAAGGACACTCCTTTGCCTTAATCATTTCTAACATCAAACCAATACTGATGTCACTGTCCTTCCAGTTGCCATACCCATTAGCCTACAGCGGCACTTCCTACAACCTCAGGAACTGACTGCTCCAGCCTGAGTGCTGCCATCTTGCTACGTACCTATGAATGATAACCTGTACTGATTACAGTGAGCAAAGCGGGTGAGCAGTGGAGAGAATCCAGGGGTTCTCTGACTTTAAGCACTGTTCAGTAGCCTGGCCATCACAGTAAAAGCTATCTGTAGCAGAAATTGTGGGTGCTCCTGCCCCTGTATCTTCAGCATCTGCCACTTTCTTACAGGTTGGCAGAACTTCCCAGCTGCCAACCCTCTTAACTATTTCCCTTCGGGCTTCATCCAAACTGGATCCCACATTACTCTCCTACCAGGCAGTCTAGAAGCGTTGGGGCATTAGCAGCCTCTCCCAAGGGCAACTCTCAACAATGACCAAGAGGAGTCAGTGAGGAAATACCCCACTCCTTCCATCAGAATATGGTCTCCTGGAGGCACATGATAAACACTGGCCTTCAGTGGAAATAAGATCCAGCTGACCACAGTGGTACTCACGTGAGAACGTGATGTTTATTCACTATCTTTTCTTTCCTATCTGACTCCCCTTCCTGTGTCTCCTAGAATCACCTCCCAAATAAACTCCTTGTACTGGAATCCTTATCTCAGAGTCTATGTCTGGAAGAACCCAAACTAAGACAGCTTCCAACCCTAGACAACTTGCCATTCAAAACTGGCTGTCGTGTTTCCCCAGTAGCATGGTTGCCCCAGCCAACTGCATAAATACATTACAAAGCTTCCTCAGAATATTTGTAAAGTCACCAGAATCCAATATCCTAGAGTCTTATAGGTCCTTTGTAGATTTTCTATTTCTGGTGCATAGGCAGAATAGAGGTAAGGATTTGGGTGTGTCCTGATCATTCAATTTAGATAGTACATTGCTTACCTCCAATATTTTTTCTTAAATACTTAAACTTTTCTCATAGTCCAAGCCACCATGGCATATTCTAGATCCATTTTCTGTTATAAATCATAACATTAAAAAGGTTACAGCATGTAAATCATTTTGTTGTTCATATTTATTATAAAAAAGAATATGTGGATTTTGTGTGAGAAATTAATAAATAATATCCACCTTACCTTTTTGTGAAATATACATCTTTCAACTTTATTCCCTTAAGAATCACATGAAAATTACAGCAGAAAGATAATCATTTACATATACATACAAATTTTTGCTTTTAATGTCTGGGTCCAAAGATCAGATGCTTCTGGGGTGTCTGGGTTAAGAATCCTGGCCTTTCAATAAAAATATACAGCATTTTAGATGTGATGCAAATAATACCTGAGTTATTTTAATAATTGTACTAAACTGATCAGATATACCGCTAGACTCGGTAACAAACACAATTCTTCTATTCAGTTGTGACGTTTGCATGCTGTACATGAAATGAACATGCAAATCCAAATTGGTTAAGTATTTATAGCTTTATACGCCCTGTATAAGATGAAAGGCTCATCAACATATAAATATTGAACAACATTGCTGGCAACCTGGCCGTATGCCACCTTCTCCTGTCACCCCAGAAAGAAATGGCCTTCAGTCTCAGAACACCCCACACTTTACGTTCCCATATGTGGCACTGGTGTTCCCTGCTCTGTGTTTGTGAGGGGTGGCTAGCCTCCTCTCACCCTGCTAGATGAAGGCCATCTGACTTCTTTCTTTTTTTCTCACCCAGAATATAAAACAGCATCTTACATTCTACTTAATAAATACTTGGTGAGGGAATGAACTACTTTATTGCTTTTTTTGAGGTATCATTTGGAAAAATAGGCCAAGTGATTCAAAATAGCAAATGCTACTACTATCTCTATCAATCAGCCTAGTGGCTCTTGACATCACATTTCCTTGCTTTCTCTATACTGAACAAACACATCCAATAGACACCATACTAATAATACAAACAAAATGTTAAATCCAGGTGACCATGACTTGGTGATCATTTTACGAAAAATTGTGATAATGTTATATGTCCTCCATGCATTATGTCGGACCCTACACAGACAGTCCAGGCAACACTGGGAACATAAAGCTCATCCAAGTGAGAACACTTGGCCTCCACCTTCAGCACTCCCCTCCACACCCACCAAGTGACCTTGGCAAAGCTGCTTATCCTGTTGACACCGCTTCTCATCTACATGTTGGGGATAACCATGAGATGCTATAGATAAAGAACCTGACCATGGTGAACACATCATTAAGGCAGAGCTATCATTATATTTTATGTCTCAAATTTGTACTCTACCCCCACATATCCCATACACAGAACCTAGATGCAACACCCATCTGCTTAAAGTACTTAACCAAGTACTTAACAAGCCTCTTTTCCCAAAAGTGTCCTTCCAACTTAAAATAGTCAGTCATTTGATCAACAAGTATTTACTGAGCACTTGCTGTGTGGTAGGTATTGGGCTAGGTACTGGGCAAACAATGTCAACAAGAGCCACACTATGCCTGCAGTCCTGAAGCTCATAGGTTATGGGGGGGACAGACCAAAAAAATCACACAAGGTAGCAGGTACAGCATGGGGTCTCTGGGGACACCCAGGAAAGGACCTGGAAGAAGAGATGTTGGAGCCAGAGGATGTAGAGGAATTGGTCAGGCAAATACACTGTGTGCAAAGGCCCAAAGTATAGAGGATTGTTATGTTCATGGACATTTACAGACGTTGACTGCATAAATACAGCATTTCAGAGCTTCCTCAGAATATTTGTTTAGTCATCAGAATCCAATAAACTAGAATCTGGTAGAACCTTTGTTGCAGAACAGTAGGTGGGAAGTGGCCAGAGATGGGCTGGAGCGGAAAGCACAGCTGGATTCCCGGGAGCCTTGTACATCTCATAAAGGAGCTTAAGCCTTGGGATACCATTCAGGCTGTCAAAGCAATGGAATGAGGAACACAATCAGATGAGAAGACCACTCAGGCTGCATGGTACAGAACGGACGTTTAAGATGAAAAAGAGTGGAGGCAGGAGGAGGAGTTAAGACGGCTCCCGCACTCTGCCAGGCAAGAGCTCAGGGGCCTTGGGTAGGAGAGTGGCAGTGGGGGTGCAATAACACCAATGAAACTGACATATTTAGGAAGAAGAATCATGGAGCTTTGGGATCTATCCCCAAAAACGAAGAGGGAGGTGTGAGGGATGACACCTAGATTTCCGACTTGAGAACAACTGGATGAATTTCTGAGATGGAGAAAACAAGAAGAAGAACAAAATTGGAGGAAAAGATCATGAGTCCTGTTTTGGACTTGATAAAATGGAGACACTCACAGGACATATGGGTGGAAATGATTGTTGGACAACTGAAGAGGTGAGTCTGGCCCTTAGAAATAGGATCTGCCGAGGAAGTATGTTTGGGTATGTTGACTCACAGATAGTACTCAGATGCTGGGAGTGAAGAAGGGGCCAGATTGCCCAGTGGGAAGACTAAGCACACCCTTAGCATATTGGCAAAACAGGAAAAGAAGAGAAAAAAAGATTTTGAAAGGATTTCACATTTTCTATTTCAAAAAATGGAAGAAACTAGTGCTCATCACTTAGTTAAGCCATTGTTGGGTCTGTTTTGCAGTCTAGTCATAACCAGGAAAGGGAAGATGACCATAATGCTTTCTGTACTTAGGGCCCCTAAGGATCTCAATCCAATCTGAATGTAAACATTACAACCCTAATCTCAAAGCCACCATGAGAAATACAAGTTCCAGAAAACAAAAGTAATGGTTCTATCTGCAGGTGTTCCTTGGGGACCTCCGGCAACGTGAGGCTGGGAAGGAAAGAAGGGCTGAATCCCTGGTCAGGAGCCAGGTGGGTGGCAGTGACACTTGCTGAGGTCCCCACACCTTCCAGACCCTGCAGGGGTTATCTGTTTCATCATAGTATGTGGTCTCAGTGCTGATACCTTAATACATTCCTCTTTTAAGTAGAATTTTAAAGGAGATGTTTTGGAGACTATGCCCAAACCAAAATGCAGAAATCTCCTGGTCTAAATTTCAGACTCTGAGGTAGGTCTGTGAGGAGAGAGGCCTCCTTCTTGGTCAAAGGGCTGCTTTTCTGGCAACTTCCAAGTCATGCTACCTAGGTGGCCCCATTCCTCTGCCTGCTTGTGTGGACAAAGCCATCACGCGGCCATGAATTCTCGGCCCTCTTCGTATCCAAGGCCTGGATGGCGTTCAAACCTCACCCCCCTACCAAGTCCCCAAACCGCTTCTGGCTCCTGAGGTGCTAGCCATTTATAAAACTTCTAGAAAGTCAAAGTCAGGGCCAACTCCACTGTAACCTTAAGGCTTTGACTCAAGTAAGAGTCACTATTGCTGAAGGTCAAAATGCTGGCAGGAGAGTGTCCCCAGAGCCCATAAAACTGTGTTTCCATGAAAGTGTCCTCAGATAAATAAGCATGAGGCCCTTGTAAACACTCTGTCCTCTACGGATGTAAATATTCTCAAAGTGTATTAAAGAAACCGAATCACTTCCAGTTCAGCATGTTATTAACAGCTGCTGATTATTTTCTCCCCAGTGCTCACGTGCCACTCATTTCGATTAGTATGGAAAAGGGGGACGTGGGGTGGGGAATTCTGTTTACTTGCATAGCAAGAGTTACTGCTTAACCAAGCCGTGCTCAGCATGTTTGATAAGAGACCAGAAAGTAAGAAACGGTATTTTTTCGTTGGAAGTTAGCAATTAACTTATGAAAAGCATAGAGATGTGCTGGACTGGTTTGACAAAGGTTCTAGAAGGTGGTACTCACCTTCCACTCACCCCAATGTTGGCAACTTGCAACGTTGCAAATAGAACCACCAAGCAAACCTTACTGAAATAATTTCAGGATGGGCTACAGATCAGTTGGAATAAAGAACACTGTTGCTGGGGCGCCTGGGTGGCTCCGTGGGTTAAAGCCTCTGCCTTTAGCTCAGGTCATGATCTCAGGGTCCTGGGATCAAGCCCCGCATCGGGCTCTCTGCTCAGAAGGGAGCCTAATCCCCACTCTCTCTGCCTGCCTCTCTGCCTATTTGTGATCTCTGTCTATCAAATAAGTAAATAAAATCTTAAAAAAAAAAAAAAGAACAGTGTTGCTGATGGAATGAGAGATGTGTGCCAAAGACTCGTGCGCAAACTGGCAGTAATGCCCTCATGATGCTCAACAAACCCTAAGAGGCTGCCTTTTTGTGCTGCATTAGCCACTCACATGCTCCCTGACACCACACGGAGAGGTCTAAAGAATTCACAGGAAGTGGTGAGCGGAGACCAGCTGTGAAAGGAAGGTGGGGTCGGGGGGGAGACACCCTCTTCCTGTGAGACATTGCTCTTCACGTGGGAAACCAGAGAACCCAGTACAGGGATATTCTTTTTAAAGTTTACTTCTCCAGAAGTAAAAGGGAGCACCCTTTCCTGGTACACTTTTTCTCCACTATATTAGAGCTCTGAATCTTGGGTCCTGTGGTGTTAAGTGACATAATATAATGAAAGAACAGTGGACAGTAAGCAAGACGGTCACAACCAAACCTTTTGAAGATCTATAGGTCCGCTCACTTCAAAGTGCGTCCTGTGGAAAATGCCAAGAATCCGTTTTAAGAACGAAGCTAATGGCCAATTGTGCAAAAGGTCTTCCCTGGCATTTCCGGCCCTCGGATGGCATGCATCAGGGGACATGCCCTAGGGGGACGATGAATAATTATTCTTGGCATGAGGCATTGCGCTTCAAATATCCCTTGCATAGTTTTCTTTCCTCCTATGTTTAAAATTGCTTTTTAAATTCCACTGTGTTATCAGAAGGGGTTGTGAACTCTGAAAGTGTCACCATCTTCTTTCGATCCATTTCCTTCCCTTTAAGGACGGGGGCCTTAATACATAACGTATTCATTGAGAGAGCCGCTTCTCCAACCTGCTGGCCCACCGCTCCAGGACACCATTTGTACTTCTCTGTTTATCTAGGTGTGTTTCTTTGTTTTCACATTTATTTTTTTAAAAAAGACATTTTAAAAGGGAGTTTTATGAGCCTGTGTGAAGTCTGGGAAAGTCCCACAGTCTAACCAAGAATATTATCAATGGGCTGTGGGTAGAAATTCAGGAGCAAATAGAAACCCAGATGAAGGGGTAAATGAAGTCCAAATGCACCCCAATGCTGCTTATCTGATGGCTGGACTCACCAAGAATCCATTTTCTACATCCTCCCACCTTGCACACCTTCTTGTTCTCAGACTCCCTTTCTCCTTCCCTCCCTCTTTCTCATCCTCCTCCTTCCTCTCTACAGTGTGCTTGGAGGAGAAATTAAGATATCTGGGAATATGAAGAAAACATATTTGTGGCGTTTATCTTGAAAAAGCAACCCACCAACCTCCTATAAGAAGGAGATTCGGTCTTTTTAGGCTCAGCAAGCTACCTACACTGACTTTTCTGGCTCACCTCCAACGTTCTTCACTTTGTTAAGACACGTTGTTCATCTCAGAAAGGCTGTATCAACCTACACACCTCCAAATCGTATCGCTGAGGCTATCAAATATTCAGGACATCAGGATAAAGTCGAAACATTTCAATAGTTTATTTTGATTTTAATTTGCACTGAACTCAAGGCACTTTATCCACAAAACAAGCTGCCAAACAGTTAAATCTGAGAAGCTCTCTCTTCCTCCCTGAGGTGAGGGATGAGCAGTAATCCTAGAATCAATTATGTGTAGATGGACAGATGGGCAGAGGTTACCCCCCAAATCTCACTTTATCCAACTAGAAGCTTTCTTATTTTGAAAGCTTTAGTTTTGAATGCTTCTATACGGGCCAGCATATCCAGTTGATTATCAGTCCAGACTCTTCTTCCCTTATTTCCCAGACATTGGTCTTGACTCCCAGCTGCTACCACGCCCGCCACAGTAGACGTGCCCAAAAGTGCACAGGGGCTCACAGGTGCGTGTGCACACACATCCACATGCACACACAGCTCCGTGTCCAGAAGCAGCGTCCCCTGAGCCTATCTGGGCAGTGACAGAGAACAGGACATCCAGTTGATACTTACTTCTGCTGTTTCCACAGGTCCCCATTTAGTGGGTCATGCCCAACTGAACCCCGCCCTGCCTCCAGGCAAATGCCTTCCATCTGTGGGAAATCCTCAGGCCACAGATGGAAGTTGATTTCCCAGCTCTGAAGCCTGGCTTGCATTTTTCTACTGAATATATCATTCCTGTCTTTGGGTGGGTTTGGTTGTTTTTTTTTTTCCCATCTTTTGTTTTTCCATTTTCTGAGGTCTTGGTTTATAAATTCACATCTACCCTCATAGTCAACTGCCTATCGGCCTCCTTTTGTCAGTCGTTTCCTCAGCAGAAAGCGTTACACAGATGCACAACAATTTACAAAGGCAGCCTGGACTTCCCAGGCCACCCCAGCCGAAAGGCAGGGCTGAGGTCTTGAGAAGATTCACACAAAGCAGTTGGCAGCTTTGCCCAGCCTCACCACCTCAGAACGCCAATGCCTCTTCACACCCACCCCCCACACCCCCTGCCAGGAAGTCCCTCCTCAGTAATTCACAGCACCTGTCCCCTCCCTTCCCTCCTGCCCTTGCTCCTCAAGGGGCTCTGCACCCACAAAGCAGCCTACTCCATGTGAGCTCCTAAGGGCGGTGCTCTTGCTGGAAGCACTGCAGACGGGGTCCTGGGGAGATGCTCCCAGTGTCTGTACCAAAGCCGTCCCCTTGGAAGGCAGAGAAGTCAGCGCCAGAGGCCCAACCCCCTGTGGCTCCCAAACTACAGGCTTCACTTCCAGCGGCAGTAGAAGCCACTGGGCCTGCTGGCTTCTGTTCCTGCCAAGGGAAGGCCATTCCACTCCCCAACCTTTGTCCTGAATTACCTTTGTCCTTGAGCTCATCAGTGAGTGCCTCTCACAGTCCAAGACTGTAGAGACATTAGCAAGGAGGCTTGTCCTGTATTTACACCCATGCTATTGCTATAGGACCCAGTCACAAACCCAAGGACAGGCCAGCACCCACCACAAATAACAGAATCTTAAATGGTCTTGAAGGCAGCTTCCCTTCCATCCTGAGTACGATGCTTTCCGGGTGACTTCTTGAGAACTACCCCCCAAAAGACTCACAGACCAGCCTCTCAGGCAAACCCAGTCACATCCAAGGCCTTGCCTGAACTATGCAATCTACATTCTAGTGGCCATCTTTGCTACACATAAATATTGTGCCGTGGGTGTCCTGGCTTGCAGACATGAGAAAGGTCTGCTTCCTCCCCCATTGATTTTATGTCTATTATATTAAAAAATGTGCTCCTGGTCTTCAACACAATGATTTTTCTAAGGGCAAAGGGATTATATTTAAAAGGAAAGTGAGGGGCACCTGGGTGGCTCAGTCAGTTTAGCGGTTAAGCATCTGCCTTCAGCTCAGGTCATGATCCCAGGGTTCTGGGATCCCTAAGCAGGGAGCCTGTTTCTTCTTCTCCCTCTGCCCCTCCCCCTGCTACTGATTTCTCTCTCGAATAAATAAATAATATCTTTTTTAAAAAGGGGGGTAGTAATTGCACCGACTTTGGACTATACGCACTCAGTCCCTCTGATCAGCCATTCTTCACCTCTGTGGGATGGGACCCACCCCGAAGGAAAAAATCAGCTTGCTTATCTCCAGCCTGCCCTCGCAGTTCTATGCCAGAGCACTCACATTCATTGGAAAGCATCAGACATCGATGGGTAAGCCAGGGGAGGGGAGCAAGCTGAAGCTCATTAAATCCCATGAAGCACCAGACCCCACACCCACACTGGCTAACTCACCCTCTCATTAACTGTGTGTGCTATTTTTCTGAGTGCATTTTACATAAGAAGATATCCATACCCAGAAAAGAGAGTCGACCCCAACTAATGGTAATGGTTGTGACAAGGTTCAGATTCAGATCTGCCTGACTCTAAACTCTGCACTCTTTCATTTAACTGAAGTTTTCCCCAAGACCAAGATGTATAGAATGGCCCAGAAGAAAGGAAGCATCCAAGAAAACCTCAGGGGCCATGAAGAATGTTGGGTAAATGGTGACAGCCACCTTATGGCACTGTAGCTTCTCTATGGCTGGATCTGCACTGGTCTTGATAGTTAAAACCCCCTACTAAGACTGTCTACAGATTTTCAATTTCAAGTCCTTGGCACCTGGTCACATTGCTAAAACTCCAGTCACCTGGAATCGAGTGACAAGTGGAGTACCTAAAGTTCTCTGCAAGTTCACAAAATATGGGGAGTGAGCCTCCGTGACTCACGTCAGTGGCATCTCCCTACTACCCCACCAGAAAGGGGACTCCAAGTTAATTTTTAAAACTCTTCTCTTGATGAGATCTAAATGAAGATCTCACTGCTGCTGGCCCTTTCCACTCTGGCGTGGACGGATACTTGGGCCTCGTCCTACCCTGGCTGATTAGAATCTGACTCTTTAATCTCTGGCCCTGTATTCAAAAGTGGAAACTAAAACACATTTAGATTTTTCACAGAGAGTTGATTAGTTCCACCACAAAGTTATCTGCTAGTTCTCCAGTTAATGCCTTAACCAAACAGAATAATAAACCGTTGCCTGTGTGACTATAATAAAGAAGAATATCTCATTAGAAAATGGGAGTACTTTTCTTCTGTTTTCAAGGGTGCTGTCCTCAGAATTCAACAACATGTTAACAATTAGTTATTTCAAACAACGTCCTTTTCTCTGTCTCAAATGTTATCACATCTACCATCTTTACAACCAAATATTCAGATATACACAAGAAAATTTATACATGTTCCCAGGGTCCATTTTACTAAAAAAAAAAAAAAAATCACAGTTGTTAAGTTTTGCTACTATACTTCTGGTTCTTTGGTGCTGGAGAACAAAAAGTCTGAGATAACCATAAACATTTCTAAATTTAAAATGAGCTCTAACCTCCGTATACACACTCAACATAGCGTTTCTTTTTAATCTCCTGTTTCCTATCCTAAACCCTATCTCTTTCAGTGATGCAATCTGAGTAACCCCATTCAGAGCAGGCTCTTGCCAATATCAAGTACAACACTTCACAGACTCCTGTTTTTCTCATATTCGTCCAACTTCTAATCCTCACTCAACCAGAAAGAGATAGAAAGATTGAAGGCCCTGAAGAAAGACTCTATTAATTTTACAGCCATTCAATTAAACTATGACTTCTGCAACTTCTGAGTTCTCATCTGACCATCTGGGAACCTATGCCAAAACATACAAGGACAGAGTTTGTTTGCATTTTGCAAAGAGCTGGGAATCAAATACATGTTTACTGTAAGCTAAATTCCATCAGTGTCCTAATCAAACATGTATAATTCTATAAATATATTCCAGCCCTAATTTGAAAGTAGAAAGGAGGAAAACATTTCCTTCCTTCCCTCCCCCTCCCCCTGTACGGTTAAATTCTGCTCAATTTAGATCCCTAACAGCTAAGATTTTTGAGATGCAACTGAGCTTACTGGTTAGGAGCGTAGATTCTGGAGCCAGACCTCCTGGATCAGAATCCTGGCCACACTGCTAGCTAACTGTCCGACCTTATGCAAATGACTTAATATCTCTGTGCCTGGGTTTTCTCATCTGCAAAATGGGGATATTACAGAATACTTACCTCATAGGAAGCTATGAAGATTAAAGAAATCAACATTGTGTAAAGCTTTTAAAGGCAACCCAGAAAAGTATTTGATAAAGGGACAAAAGAAAAAAAAAAAAAAAAACTAAGTGGCATCACAGATCACACACCATCTCCTTCTTTTAAGGAAATCAAAAGCTAGCTAGGAACATGAAACAAAGGTAAATAGTAGTGCAAAGAAACATAGAACAATTATGAAATAAGTACTGGTTTTTGGTGGTGGCTATACGTGAATATAACTGGAATATTTGCCTAAGAACAGGAATAGTTATGGGGCGCCTGGGTGGCTCAATGGGTTAAAGTCTCTGCCTTTGGCTCAGGTCATGATCCCAGGGTCCTGCTCGTCAGGGAGCCTGCCTCCCCCTCTCTCCCTGCCTGCCTCTCTGCCTCCTTGTGATCTCTGTCTGTCAAGTAAATAAATAAAATCTTAAAAAAAAAAAAAAAGAACAGGAATAGTTATGAAGTCCTTTGAACTGATAAACTGATCCAACACTTATAAGTCATAAAGACCATGGTCATTTTACTCATGGTAAAAGGTTTAGGTTTAAAACTATCCTAAAGGGGGGCACCTGGGTGGCTCAGTGATTAGGCCTCTGCCTTTGGCTCAGGTCATGATCACAGGGTCCTGGGATCGAGCTCCACGTCGGGCTCCCTGCTCTGCTGGGGGGCCTCCTTCTCCCTCTCCCACTTCCCCTGCTTGTGCTCCCTCTCTCATTGTGTCTCTCTGTCAGATAAATTTTAAAAATCTTTTAAAAAGTAATAAATTAAAAAAAAAAAAAAAGAAAGAAACTCTCCTAAAGAGGGAAAATACCCATCCTCTTGGAGCTTCCACTTCTGGATTCCCAATCTGGGCTATTACTGCTACTGCTTCATTTTTTTCACCAGATGGAGTTAAGACTTTTCTCGGTATTTCTGGCCTAGAAGAAATAGATTCCAACTTATATTTGAATGTCATTGGATGCTCAGTGGTAATGGAGGTGATATACAACAATTCTCTCCCCTTGAACCTTTAAGTAACTGTAAAGTTTGGAAATTCTTCACGTTAAGTTATTCACATCTCTGTTTTCTTAAACCTTCAGTAAAAATGGAAGCCTACCAAAAAGCATCCATTTTTCCTCAGAGCGCATGGTGTGCCTAATGGTGTGCCTAATATAGCGCAAGGTTATATTCCGTGAATAAGAAAGAAGAACTCAAAGAGGAAAAAAAAAATTGTCCTAGAAAACTTTACCATCACACTAGAGGGACAAACCAGGCTGATAAGTTTACGACAACCAGGGAACAGTATCAAGCTCATGTGGAAGAAAGTACCTGTGGGGTGGACCTTCAAGGTACAGAAGAGCCTTACTCAGAGTCTCAAAAAGATGAATTTTCTGGTGCAGATACCCAAAACATGTAGGTACAAGATGCCTTTGAAGTTAATTTAATGGCTAAGTAAGGAACGGCATAGGGCTGTAAACCAGGAGGACACCTCAGCTAGAGTAGACCATACACGAGAGGAACATACCACCACCACACCACACTACTGGGATGAGTTTTTAGTATGAGTCAATCTAACTGTCCCTTATTTTGTGATCTACCTGATGAAAATCTACTTAATGTTCCGATTTGGAAGAGTAGTACATCCATTTTCTCATAGGCCATAAAACATAAGAAAAAATGAGAAAATCATTTGTATTTGCTTTTGAGCTATAGTCATTGACAGTGGAATAAAATAAATAGGATGGGACCGGAAAGGGGAGGTAACTGTGGGATGTTCATGGCATAAAAGGGAAAACAGCGGGAACTTGTGGGGAAGCTGGGGAATGTGTGCCTGGCCAGATGCACTCAGATTCAGGGCTTTAAAAAACACTGTGCTGGCCCCATCAAACATCATCAGCAGGACCTGCCAGAGGACCCGGGCAGCCCTCTGACACCTTCAGGCCAGATGAGCAGGGCAAATTAGATTACAACCAAAGTACCAGGGCGCCTGGGTGGCTCACTCGGTTAAGCACCCCACTCTTGGTTTCCGCTCAGGTCATGATCCTGTGGTTATGGGATCGAGCCCTGTGTTGGGCTCTGTGTTCAGTGCAGTGTCTACTTCAGATTCTCTTTCCCTCTCCTTCTTACCTTGCTCTCTCTCTTTCTCAAATAAATAAATAAAATCTTAAAAAAAAAAAAAAAAGCAAGTCGTGGAGATGTAATGTACAACATGGGGACTATAGTCAATATTATACTATAATTTTGAAAGTTGCTAAGAAATTATCATCACAAGGATAAAAAAAGTGTAACTTATTGTGGGGACAGATGGTAAATGGGCTTAATGTGATGATCCTTTCACAATGTACACAAATGTTGAATTATTATTCTGTATACCTGAAACTAATATGATGTTGTATCCTCAGTTATACTTTAATTTTTTTTTTACAAGCAGCCAAGTGTAAAAGAAGAAAAGCTGATTACTTTTTAGCAAGAAAAATCTCTGTGTCGAAAGACTAGGCAGGAGGTCCAGAACTTGGAGGATGCTGGAAACAAGGGACTGGGCAGAGAAAACAGAGTAGCGCAGGACAGGACCAAGAGCCAGACCTGGTCAGAAATCAACCTCAGGACATAGAGAATCTGAGGCCACATATGAATATAGACAAGTTGTGGGGGCAAGGTAGGGCAAGACTAATGGCCCATGCCCATACCTTCCTTGGGGCTTCCCACCAGGATTTCCATTAGATACGCTGATAAGGTTCCAAGTGGCTCAATTTTTTTATTTTCCTTTTAAAACATATACTTTCTATTATGAATTTGCATGCTGATTTTCATTTTCTTTGATTTTGATCAAAATTACACATGTGCTTAAGTTCAGTGTCAAATCATCTACAAGACTTGTCAAGAAAACAACAGTAAGAGCCCCACCCCATCTTTGGTTCCCCCACAACCACTTTCAAATCTTTCGGGATCTGAGGCCTATGTGGCTGTCACATCTGTCACTCATTGATCACCAGGGTGGATTCAGCTGATCAGGCTACCTAAGCAGGTGTCTCCTTCCTCCCTTGCCACTCCATGTGCATCCATCCGAAAGCTGCATGCCCCATGGAAGTGGATGGCCCATCCCCAATAGAAGAAGACCATTCTTCATCACAGGTGTACAAGTAGCTGCACTCCCCTGCTAGAACCTCCAGACGAGCTCTCAATTCTTTAGCTAGTTGTTTTTGTATTTAATCCACATCTGCAATTAACTTACATGTATTGCTACTTCTGAATTTTTTCATGTTCATATTATCTGTTGATTTTCAGCCTTTTGTAGACACACATCCATTTCATTTCCACCATCTTTCCAATTAGTTCCAATTATAATTTATGTTTGATCCATATTCAGGAATTATACTATTATATCCATGTAAATGCTATTCACAGATTATCTGTGTGATACAAGGGTTACTCTTCCTTGCTAACACAATAATTTGTTTTCCTTGGGGCTTATTTGCTTTTCCTTTACTTACATCTCTATTAATTCTCATTAATTCAATTCTTGGGGGTGCCTGGCTGACTCAGTCGGTAGAGCATACATTTGATCTTGGGGTTGTAAGTTCAAGCCCCATGTTAGGTGTAGAGATTACTTAAAAATAAGATCTTAAAAAAAATTTCAATTCTCAGTTCTCCTTAGTTCAGTAAATCTTCACATAATACATTCAAATGCAGATGCATGTTCACGCCTGTCCCTTTCTTTCTTGACCTGGTGGGGTTTTATCTTCCCTTCATCGATGTTACAAGAGGGAGGAGAGCCAGATGTGGGTCTTCACTGTGCCATCCTTGCCTAGCGGGCCAGAACTGCTTAATGCTGCTTAAACCTGTCACCTTTACCAATTGACAGTTTAATAGGAGTTTCGGCCCTTGGGAAACTGAAATACAAGGAGGAAGACATGTGCCAAAAATAGAGATGAGGGATTCATTTTCAATGCCCCTGGTTTTAAATTTCCTAAGCTGCTCTGTGGATTGATCTGAAGAGTCTCATGTGAGTGAGCCTCTCCCGAAGGAAGAAAGCCACACTCATGGAAGACATCAGCATCTACCTCATGGCCAGCACTGACTGGATTTTTGCCCTTGACCACTACTTGCTTTCTGAGGTGACCTTCAGTCAGAGTTCCCTGCAGTGTGCCATTCTTCAGGGTACTGCTACAGGTATCTGCTGTCTTCTTTTTCTAGAGATATGGGATGTAGCAAATAAAAAGCTAAGGAAGGAACTATTTCTCTTCTGGGCATATCCATGTTTGTCACTTGATGACACGTTTTTGGCGCCCCAACCCTATAGTCCTAAAATGATTACAGCTTCGGATTCAGTCCTAGGAAATTTGTGAAGTAGGGAGAGTATGCCATAGACAAGATCCCATTCTTCATTTGGTCATGCTTTTCTCACTCATGGCTCACTTCTTGTCCCAAGCTCTTGACCTCTGTGTACTAGGAAAAGCACTGGCTGAAGTAAGACAGGTGTGACCTCCTTTCTTTACCAGCTGTGTGATGCTGGGAAAGTAATAAAATCTCTCTTAAGCCCATAACTATTTACAAACTGGAGATAACCATAACCATTTACAAACTGGAGAAACTATTATGATACTTATAGTTAATAAATATAGAACTTCCATTTCTAACAATATTAAAGATTTAATAACCTGAAAACTCCCAAATAATATAATTAAAAATATCAAATAAAATATGGATTCCTTTTAAATGCCTAGTTGGGGTCTCAAAAATGGGGAAATTTCCAGAGGCCAGAAGTGAAGAGGAAACCAGGAACCAGAGTGAAAGTTGTGTGTGAGCCCACTCGGTGACAACACAGGGTTGGGAAGGGAGGAGCAATCTCCACTGTCCAGAGGAGCCAAGAGGGAAAACTGCAACTCCCATATAAAGATACAACTTTCCATGATAACTCAGAAAACAATGAATTAGGGAAAAATTCACCTCCAGTACAGGCAGAGAAAGAGAAAGCCATTCTATTTCTGATTGGGCTAAAAAAAAAAAAAAAAAATTCCCTCTGGGAAATCAAAACCTCAGCCAGATCTCTCACAAGTTTGAAGAAATCCTGCTACCCAAGATGAAATCTTGGATCACCTAGAAAACCAATATAGAAACCCTCTAAAGGGACATGATTCTCAAACTCAAGTTCACACAGAGCATATGGAGAAAGAAACTACCATCAGTGAGAGTCAGTAGACAAAATAAACAGCAGGATTCAATTCTTAAGAAATTCTGACCATTAAAAAAATGCAAAGAGATTAAAAAATAAAATTTTAAATGATTTAAGACAAAAGTAATAAAAAATATAAGAAACAAATAAGATGTGCTTTAAAAAAGGAATAGGCAGGCAGGGGGCCCCTGGGTGGCAAACTAGGGTAAGTGGCTGCCTTCAGCTCGGGTCATGATCCCAAAGAGAAACTCAAAATGCATAAAAAACCTCAACGTGAGGCAGGAATCTATCAAAATCCTAGAGGAGAATATAAGCAGTAACCTCTTCAACATCAGCCACAGCAACTTCTTTCAAGACATGTCTCCAGGGGCGCCTGGGTGGCTCAGTGGGTTAAGGCCTCTGCTTTCAGCTCAGGTCATGATCCCAGGGTCCTGGGATTGAGCCCCACATTGGGCTCTCTGCTCCACCAAGAGCCTGCTTCCTCCTCTCTCTCCCTGCCTGCCTCTCTTGTCTACTTGTAATCTCTGTCTGTCAAATAAATAAATAAAATCTTAAAAAAATAAAATAAAATAATTTTTAAAAAGACATGTCTCCAAAGGCAAAGGAAACAAAAGCAAAAATGAATTTTTGGGACAGCAAAGGGAACAGTCAACAAAACAAAGAGGCAACCCACGGAATGGGAAGAGATATTCACAAATGACACTACAAAGGACTGATATCCATGATCTGTAAAGAACTCCTCAAACTCAACACTCAAAAAAACAAATAATCACATCAAAAAATGGGCAGAAGACATGGACACTTCTCCAAAGAAGACATACAAATGGCTAACAGACGCATGAAAAAATGGTCATCATCATTAGCCATCAGGGAAATTCAAATCAAAACCACATTGAGATACTACCTTACACCAAATTAGTTAGAATGGCCAAAATTAACAGACAAGAAACAACAAGTGTTGGAGAGGATATGGAGAAAAGGGAACCCTCTAACACTGTTGGTGGGAATGCAAGTTGGTGCAGTCACTTTGGAAAACAATGTGGAGATTCCTTAAGAAATTAAAAATAGAGCTGCCTTATGGCCCTACAACTGCACTACTGGATATTTACCCCAAAGATACAGGTGTAGTGAAAAGAAGGGCTACAGGTACCCCAATGTTCATAGAAGCAATGACCACAATTGCCAAAATGTGCAAAGAGCCAAGATGCCTTTCAACAGATAAATGGATAAAGAAGATATGGTCTCTATATATACAATGGAATATTACGCCTCCATCAGAAAGTGTCAATACCCAACTCTTGTATCAACGTGGACTGGACTGGAGGAGATTATGCTGAGTGAAATAAGTCAAGCAGAGAGAGTCAATTAACATATGTTTTCACTTACTTGTGGAGTATAAGGAATAACACGGAAGACATTGGGAGATGGAAAAGAGAAATGAGTGGGGGGAAATCGGAGGGGGAGACAAACCAAGAGAGACTGTGGACTCTGAGAAACAAACTGAGGGTTTGGGGTGGGGTTTGGGTGAGCCTGGTGGTGAGTATTTAGGAGAGCACATACTGCATGGAGCACTGGCTGTGGTGCATAAACAATGAATCTTGGAATACTGAAAAGATAAAATTTTTTAAAAAGATATGTTCAATTAAAAAAAAATGAACCCAGGGTCTTGGGATGGAACCCCACATCAGTCTCTCTGCTCAGTTGGGAGCCTGCTTCTCTGCCTTCCACTCCCCCTGCTTGTGCTTTCTGTGTCAAATAAATAAATACAATATTTTTAAAATGTTTAAAAAAGGAATAGGTAGGCTTAAAAAACAAATAGAGATTATAATAATAAAAAGTATAGCTGATGAAATGAAAACATCTCAGTGGATCTGTTTTAACAAACTATTAGACAAAGCTAAGGGAAGAATTAGTAAACTGAAGAGAAACCTGAGGATATGGCACAGAACACAGGACTTAAAAAGGGATTTAAATACATGGAAAATAAAATGAAAATGTCCAACAAATACCCAACTAGAATTCAAGGAGAAATGGAGGCTGGTATTAAAAGAGACATTATTGAGATGCCTGGGTGGCTCAGTAGGTTAGACGACCGGCTACAGCTCAGGGTCCTGGGATTGGGCCCCACATCAGGCTCTCTGCTCAGCAGGGAGTCTGCTTCTGCCTCTCTCTGCTCATGCTCTCTCTGTTTCTCACAAATAAAATTTCTTTAAAAATCTTAAAAAAAAAATAAAAGAGACATTGTCTGAAAATAAGGTACTTCAGTTACCTAACACATTTTAGCCCCCCAATAAATAGTAATGATTTTGAATTTGGTTCTTATACTTATGTAACTCTGAAACTCAAGCACCAGAAACCACAAGAGCTCAGACATTGCTGTAGGTCTTCTGCAGTCTTTTATGTTTATGGAATATTTATAAAATGAAAAAAACTTAGAGGTAACTTACTTACATAACTTAGTCAATAAGCTGAGTGTTGATCCTAGCTCTCTCACTTACTGGCTAAGCATAATGCTTAACTCACTGAGCTTAACTCAATTTCTTCAGCTATAAAATGGAAATCAAACAATCTTCAAAAAAAAGTGCTGCTCTAAAGATCAAAAGTACAAAATGTATATAAAACAGTTAATACAGAGGTTGGCACAGAATAAACATTCAATAAATGAAAGCTAGCAATATTGCTTATTATTAATTTTTACTTCAAATGAAAAATTAGAAGCCCAGAGAAGTTAATTTATGAGACACACAGTATACTAATAGTTGACCAAGAATTAGAATCCAGTGTTCTCAATTCATGTTCTTGTATTTCCTCTGCCATGTTTCACTGCTTCTCAAGTGCGGAAATTAGGGATCTAGAAGCTAGCTGACTTGAAAACAGCTACATGAGACTTCAGAAGTGTGGCCCAAGATGTTTCCATCCTATCTTAAGATGACATAATATACAGTGTGCAGACACAATAAGCTTTCATGACACAAACAAATGAATAATTGACAAGGAAATATAGGCCTAGGGATATTTCAAGGCATTTCAAATGAGAGGGCAAATCTAATGTCTCAAGGCATATCAAGAGAAGATCAATGGCAACTCCCCTGCTCAGAGTGATGAGGTGTACAGAGGCACCAGTTCCTTGATTTTAGTGACCCAGGCAATAAAATCACTTATGTGTAGCAGGGAGATAGATGCCTTCTCCGTGGTATATTGCAAATAGCCTCTGGAGTTCCACCGGTATCAACCAGTATCAACCTCACAGAGATTTAAGTGTTTTGTAGCACCCAAAGAAATCTGAAATTGTCTATTGTCAAAGACAGTTTCTTGCTGGCCCTGAGCGAGTCTGCAAATGTGGTGTCAATTGTGCAGTTAGGAGACTCAACAATATGCTACCTATAAGAGAGTCACATGAGCTTTTTTTTTTTTAACTTTAACTTTAAAGACACACAGAGATTAAAAGTAAAGGAATGAACAAACACATTCTACACATATGGGAAACAAAAGAAAGTAGAAATAGTTAAACTTGTATTAAATAAAACAGACTTTAAGATAAAGAATATAGTAAGAGACAAAGAAGGTCATTATATAATGATAAAGGGATCAATCCAACAGGAAAATATAACGTTAGTAACATAAGAGCACCAAAATATACAAAACAATTATTAGCAGACCTCAAGGTGGGGAAAGACAGCAATACAATAATAGTAGGGGACTTCAATACTCTACTTTCAACAATGGATAGATCATCTAGATAGAAAATCAACAGGGAAACATTGGACTTAACTGGAATGTTTGACCATATGGATTTAATAGATATACACAGAACATTCCATCCCAAAACAGCATAATATACACTCTTAAGTACACATGGAACATTCTCCAGGATAGATCATATGTTAGCCACAAAACAAGTCTTACTAAATTTAAGAAGATTGAAATCATATCGAACATTTTATCTGACCACATGGTATGAAACTAGAAATCTATTATAAGAAGAAAACACAAATATGTGGGGACTAAACAATGTACTACTGACTAAAAATTGGGTCAGAGAAGGAACCAAAAAAGAAATTTAAAAAATATCCTGGAACAAGTGGAAATGGAGATGAAATATACCAAAATTTATGGGATGCAGCAAAAGCAGTGCTACGAGGGAAGTTCATAGTGATAAACAACTACATTAAGAAATAAGAAAGATCTCAAACAAACAACCTAACTTAACTCTCAAGGACTAGAAAAAGGACAGACAAAGCCCAAAGTCAGTAGAGGAAAAAATAACAAAGATCGTAGCATATGTAAATGAAATAAGAACCAAAAGACAATAGAAAAGGTACTCAGCATCACTAATCATAAATCAAAACCACAAGGTACCACCTCACAGTTGTTACATGGTTATTATCACAAAGATAAGAGATAACAAATGCTGATAAGGATGCAGAGAAAAGGGAGCACTTGTACACTGTTAGTGGAATGTAAATTGGTGTGGCCACTATGGGAAGAAATATGGTGGTTTCTCAAAAAATTAAAAAGAGAACTACCATATGATCCAGAAATCTCACTTCTGGTTACATATCCAAGGAAAATGAAAACAGGATATCAAAGAGCTATCTTCACTCCCATGTTCACTGCAGCATTATTCATAATAGCTAAGATATGGAACAGCCTATGTGTCCATCAGTTGATGGGTTATCGATAAAAAAGATGTGCTATCTACACACAACAGAATGTTATTCAGCCACGAGAAAAAAATGAAACCCTACCATTAGCAACAACATGGGTGTACCTTGAGAGCATTTTGCCAAGTAAACAAGCAAAATGTAGAAAGACAAATAGTGCATGGGAAATAAAGAGAGTTTGGTTAAAGGACACAAACTTTTAGCTACAAAATGAATAAGGTCTGAGGAGCTAATGTAAAACATGGTTGATAACACTATATTGTATAATTGAAATTCACTAAAAGAGTACAGCTTAAATATTCTCACACACACAAAAAAGAGAAATATGTGAAGTGATCCATGGATGTGTTCATTAACTAGATGGGGGAAATAGTTTCATAATGTATATGTGTATTGAATCACCATGGCATACACTTTAAGTATCTTATAATTCTTTATTTCAAGTATATGTCAATAAAGTTAAATTAAAATAAGATAATCCTAAAATATCCCATGGAACTCCCATTGCTGACAAAGATGAAGTACAAGGACCAGGTTAACCCTCCCACCAGAAACACAAAAAACTAGACAAAATGCATGGAAAAGAGTTTTCACAAATTAAACATCAGACAGCACAAGTCAGTGATTCCTGAGAGAGGTACATGAGGTGAGTACTTTGCTCTAGTTTACTGACAAGAGTTTTCCAGGCCACAGTGAACTGATGTGGAATGCAGGTGGAACCATGCAATCTCCCTGAGCTGAGGAAACGGAGTTGTTAGTCTGGGAAAACCAAGGCAGTTAGAACTTGCAAAGCAAAGTAATGGAAGGGAGAGGGTTGAACGGAAGGAAATCTCTGGACACTTCTTCATTCAGCTAAGTTCTGATAAGGACATACATGTGAGGAGACTAAGGATAGCTAAGGAAATAAATATCCAAAAGGAGTAGAGAGAACAATTCCTGGAGTTTATGCAAAATCATAAATAATTCATGTTCCTATTAGCCAGAATGGAAAAATTCATAACTCATGAATTATCAGGTCAGGTGGGGCATTTCCTCAGCAGAGGGCAGAAGTTAAACCTAGATTGAAGGATGGCTCTGGTCATACCTTAAAAAGTTTTAAAGTAAGCCCTAAAAGCATCAAAATATTTCTACATAATTGTTTCCCATCCAGAATGAATCACAAGAATATTTATAGAAATAGAAATATAACAATCATCCCAATGAATAAAATTTACAATGTCTGATATCTAATCAAAAATTACCAGGCATGCAAAGAACCCATAATTAGAAGAGAAAACAATCAGTTGAAACACACTTAGAAGTGATAGAATTAATATAGACATTAAAAGAGTGTCTTAACTGTATTCTTTATGTTCAAGAAGCTAAAAGAAAGATGAGTATATTAAATAGCAACATGGGAGGTTTTTTTTTTAAAGATCCAAATCAAATCTCTAGAAGTGAAAATATGAGAAAAGAAGACTATCAACCTAGGATTCTATAGCAAACAAAAAGAAGTTTCAAAAATGAGGGAAAATAGTCTTTTTGAGATATCCAAAAGCTGAAATGAGTCATCACCAGCAAATCTGCACTATAAAAAATTTTAATTTTAAGTCCTTCAAGCAAAAAAGAAAATGATATAAGATAAAAATCTGCACCTACACACACACATAAATAAAATCAAGAACACCAAATGATATGTGGGTAATTCAAGACATTTCTTCTCATTTTTAACATCTCTTTAAAAATTCTTGACTGCTTAAAACAAAAATAATGATAAAGCACTGTGGAGTCAATGACAAAAGCAAAATGTATGACGACAGCACAAAGACCAGAAAAGGAGGATGGACATATACTGTTATAAAGTTCTTACGCTAGGGTGCCTGGGTGGCTCAGTGGGTTAAAGCCTCTGCCTTTGGCTCAGGTCATGATCCCAGGGTTCTGGGATCGAGCCCCACATCAGGCTCTCTGCTCAGTGGGGAGACTGCTAGCCTGCTTCCTCATCTCTCTCTGCCTGCTTCTCTGCCTACTTGTGATCACTGTCTGTCAAATAAATAATTAAATTAAAAAGCTAAGATGATGCATTTTATATTTTTTGCCACATAAGGCAAAAGAGTCAGAATAAGAGAAAAACTGTATGAGAAAGACCCTGCCAGCCACTGTTGTCTTTGAAGATGAAAGGGGGCCACAAGCCAAGAAATGCAGACAGTGTCTGAAAGCTGGAAAAAGTTGGGAAACATAACTTGCCCTAGAGCCTCCAGAAGGAATTAGCTCTGCTGATACCTTGACTTTAGTCCAATGAGACTGATTTTGGATTTCTAACTTCCAGAGCTATATGATAATAAATATGTTCTAAGCCACTGGGGGAGGAAAAAAAAGGAAATTAGAAACTATTTTGAACTGAATGCAAATAAAGACACAATTTATAAAAATATATGAGATGTAACTACAGCAATACTTAGAGGCAAATTTATAGATCTAAATACCTATCTTAGAAAAGAGGTAAGTTTTCAAACCAGTGATTTTAATCTGCATTTTAAAAAATGAAAATGAAAGAGTAAATTAGACCCAAAGTAGAAAGAAAACAGAAATTTAAAAGGTAAGAACAGAAATCAGTGAAATGAAAAACTGAAAACCATCACTGATGATCACAAGCTGGTTTTGAAGAACAACAAAATTGATAAACCTTTAACCAGAGTGATTGGGAACAAAAGAGAGAAGACAAACAATTACCAGTATCAAGACTGAGGGATATAACATCACTACAGATCAAACAGATACTAAAATGATAATAAGAGAATGTTAAAAACATTATTCCCATAGATTCAACAACTTAAATTGCATGGAGAAATTCTTTGAAAGACACAATCTACCAAAACTCACAAGAAGAAATAGGTAACCTGAATAAGCCCAATATCTGTTTTTAACTCTTATACTTATTTTTTAATTAAAATTTTAATTATAGGGGCACCTGGGTGGCTCAATCAGTTAAGTGTTTGCCTTTGGCTCAAGTCATGATCTCAGGGTCCTGGGATAGAGCCCCGTGTCAGGCTCCCAGCTCAGCGCAGAGTCTGCTTCTCCCTCTCCCTTTGCCCCTCCCCACCAATTGGGTGTGTGCACTTGTTCTCTCTCTCTCTCTTTCTCTCTCTCTCTCTCAATCTCTCTAAAATAGATAAATAAATAAAAATCTTAAAATGCTTTAAAATTATAATTTAAAAAAACCAATAACTAAGATTCAAATCCCAAGAAAAAAAGATATCAGTATTCTTGAGATGTGAGGGGGTGATTTCAGCTATAAACAATGGATATTCCAATTTAGAAGAATTTATGGGGTGACATAAATGGATACAAATTATGGAGTGACATATGGACAACATTATGGCAACCATTGTAGGAGACATTAAAAAAAAAAAAACTATATGACCCAGGTGCTGTACCTAAGAAACTCAAAGATGAGCTTAGAAAGCCCTAATTAACATACAAAATATCATCAGAGATAGTAGAAGTTAAACTTTTGGTATAGGAATTCTGAAAAGAGAATACAGTAAGCTTAAGTATTCAGAGAGCGCTTTCTTGAGAAAGTAGTATTTGGCTTGGGCCTTAATAGGTAAATACTTGAGAAGATCCACAGGAACAGGGGGGAACAAAGGAGAAGTAAGCTTTAAGATACTAAGCTTCAGAGGGTATGGAGGTCATTCAAACAAGCCTCTCAGATCCTATTGGGCAGCAAATTGACCAAGAACCCTAACTACAGTATCTATCACTGTGTTCACAACAAAGTAGCACTTCCCATGGGCTGCTCCCACCCAATGACTGAGTTAGCAGGAAAGTAGGCAGGCTTGTTCCTGCAAGACATGGAATTCTTCTGACAGGCCACTTTAGCTAAAGGAATCTCAGACAGGCTTGTCAATTTCCTTCAGAACTCCACGGCCAACTATTATCTTCCACTCAACCTACCTCCTTTCCCACTCTCCTTTACCTGTGGGTCAGACCCCATTTCTGTATAAGACCCCTCTCTGTTTTCTACCCCATCCCCACCCATTTTCCCTCACAAGTATTGCTCTTAATAAATCCTTGTATAACTAATTTCATCTTAGCCTCTGCTTCTCAGAGTTCCCAGACTAACACAGAAAGAAAACGCCAAATGAAAAAGACACAGTCCCTGCATTCAAGGGATTTATAGTAAAGTGAAGAATATAAAAATGTATATTAAAAAATGTATATGGGCACAAGATAAATGCTAGAAGTGATAGGAAAAAATGTTTTAGTATGCACAAAGAAGGGAATGACTAATTTTTACCAGTAAAATCCATGAGTATTTACCAAGGAGGTAGTATTTGAAATGAGTCTTGAGAGATAGGTAAGGTTTCAGCATATGGAAACAAAGGAAGGGATATTCTAGGCCAATGGAGCAACATGAGTTTAAAGTACAGAGTGTATTGGCAAAGTTAAGTGATTTCATAACAATCTCATAAGGAAGTCTTTTGCCCTGGAATATATGCTTCAATCTGCTTTCAGAAAATAACTAAGATCAGGGCACCTGGTGACTCAGTCAATTAAGCATCTGAATTCAGCTTAGCTTGTGATCTTGGGGTCCTGGGGTTGAGCCCCACATCAGTCACCCCACTTAGCAGGAGTCTGTTTCTCCTACTCCCTCTGCCTCGCCCACCCACTTGTTCTCACTCTCTTTCTCTCTCTCAAATAAATAAAATATTTAAAGAAAAGGAAAGAACCATGATCAAATGTGAAGAATAGATCAGAAAAGAAAGGAAAGTTCAAAAAATAAACTAAGAAGTTAACACAACAATCATGAGGAATGGTCACAGAAGCTCAAAGTCAAGAATAGATGAGTAGGACTGTATATGAGAACATCTTGGAAGTAGAATCCAAGACTTCTTAGTGGAATATGAGACATGAGAATCAAGGACTAACCAGGTTAATTGGGTGGTTGAAGAAGCACTAGCACCAGAAGAAAAGAATAGATTTGGGGCAGAGGAGATCACCAATTTGATTTTAGAAATACTGAACCTAAAAAAACTATATATATAATCTAAGATAATATCCTAGCTGGAGAGAATTCAAAAGTTGTTGAAATTGTGAACTAGTTATGTGGGGAAATGCTAGTTAAACATTCATATTTGGAATTACTTATACAGAGTAAGTGGCTGAATCTCTGAAAATGGGCACAATGGCCCTACAGGGGAGTATACGGCCATTCCATAAAAAGGACTTTACAAATGTCTACATTCAAAATGAAGAAAGGGACCCAGAAAGGAGGCAGAAGTCACCAAAGGTAGGAGGTTGAGCTGGGTCTCAGATTCAGGAGAGGTAGTAGAATCAAGACTCTGAGCCTTTTTACCATTCCTTTCTCCATGCGAAGTCCTCCCTGACACCTCCAGGTGGAATGAGACCCTGACTCCCTTAAGCTTCTGTTACAGAATCATACATACCTTCTCTGTGGTGCATACAACGTTATTAAAATTGCACATGTGTGTACCTTCCCACTAGACTATGAGCACCTAGACTCTACAGATCCAAGACTTAAATAACACACACAAGGATTTCAATAAATATTTGTTGAATGAGTGAATGCATGCATTCAACAGAATATTTAAAATGCACTACTCTATGTGCTAGACACTTTACAGGTCCTAAGGATGCATTAGTGCAGAAGACAGAAGACAGACAAGGACCTCACTCTTAAAAATCTTATATTCTAGCAATGCGGGTAGACAGATAAACAACATTGAAACAAATTAATAAAGAAAATTTCATATTATTCTGTTGTAAGTGCTAGGAAAGAAAGAGAACCAGATGGCTATGGACAGTGCTGGGGTGAAGGCTGGGTGCTAATTTCAATTGCATGATCAAAAGAGGGCTTACTGAGGAAGAGGTGTTGGAGCCAAGGCCTAAATAAGAAAACAGACATGCGATCAGTGTCTGGGAGCAGTTCCCAGGCAAATGAACAGAAAATATACATTTCCTAAAGAGAAGATGTTCAAGGAACAGAAAGAAAGCCAATGTAAGATGAGGTCAGGAAGTAAGCAAGAGCCAGATCGTGTGATACCAACATCATCTTGCAGGCCCAGATGGATGGATGGATGGATGGATGGATGGATGTTGAGGAAATGTGAGAAGAAAGCATTGTATGAAGTAAGTTTTAGGAGGATCAGACAGAAGCGTGTTTACAGTTGAGAGAAAGGACCCTATGGAAAGGAAAGGGTCAAAGTTTAAAAAGATCATGGCTAAAGAAAGTGATAGAGGGGAGAACAGGAGACACAATCCAAGCAATGGGAGAGGGGTTGGACTTGGAGGAGAGAGACAGCAAGGAGCAAGAAGAACTGATGGAGGGCCATGGGGAAAGTTGATGGAGGCTCTCTGTGGGAGTGATGGGGATGGAATGGGACTGTAGAACATGGGCATTGCTGGGTTAGGAATGGCACCAAAGCCACTAGGAATGAATAAGAGCAATTTGAGAAGCACAGCGGTTAGAATGCAGGGGTGGTAGTGAATGTAGTCATCAGGATTGTGTGACTTTCTCCACATTGCTCAGAAACCCAAACACAGGAGCAGAAAAACAGAAATTGGCCTGCGGGGAGGGGGACTGGAAGTGAAGATTAAGTGGTAGAGCCGAGAATATTTGTTTCACTGCCATAAACTCAAAAAAAACATCTATTGAACACCTCTTGTGTGTCAGGCAATGTCTCGGGTATTGGGGTAAACATATTCCCTATCCTTATAGAAACCATGGTGTCTTAGCTCAGGCAGCTGTAACAAATACCACAGGCTGCCTGGCTTAAACAACAGACACTGTTTCTCACAGTTCTAGAGGATTGGAAGTTCAAGGTCAGGGTACCAGTATGGTCAGGTTCTGGTAAAATCTCTCTTCCAGGTTTGCAGAAAGTCACATAGCAGGGAGAGGAAGATCTGATCTCTCTCTTCTTAAAAGGACACTAATCCCATGGTGAGGGCCCCATCTTCATGACCTCATCTAAACCTAATTACCTTTTAAAGAAGCTCCATCTCCTAATACCATCACATCTAGGGTTAGGGTTTGCCTCAATCTGTTCGGGCCACTACAACAAAATACCACAGACCAGGCATCTTTAAACAACAGAAATGCATTGCTCACAGCTGTGGAAGCTGGAAGTCTGAGACCAGGATGTTGGCATGGTCAGGTAAGGGCTCTCTTCCAGGCCACAGACTTCTTGCTGTGTCCTGACAGGGCAGAAGGAGCAAAGGAGCCCCACAGGTTCCCTTTTATACGCACACTAATCCTATGCATGGGGGCTCCACCTTCACGACCTATGTACTTCCCAGAGGCCCCACCTCCCAAGACATTGGACATTAGGATTGCAACATATGAATTTGGAGAGGATGCAGTTCAGTCCATAACACACAGCTTGGGGGCCAGTGACAGAAGCAAGCTTGCAATGTCCATCCAGTGTGACACATGCATGCTACAGGTGGGGTGAACTGGGATTCTACAGAAGCATGGAGGAGGAACCCCTTACCCGGCCTTGGAGGTCTAGGAAGCTTTCCCTTTGGAATTGACTCTAAACTGGGAACCCATGAAGACTAAACCAGGAAATGGCCAAGGGCAGAGAGAGATTAGGAAAGAGTGTGTAAGCTATAGGAGAGAAGATCTCGTAGTAAAGCTGGGGAAATAGGCTGGGAGTGTGAATAGGGGCCCACTAGCAAAGAGCCCCGCATCATGATAAAGGGTTTGAACCTGATCCTGAAGATGACAGTGCCATGAGAGGGGCTGGTTTGGCAGAGTCCGACAATGTCGTTCTTGTAGTAAGAGAGATTGTTCTGGCTACAGAGTGGACTGGGGGAGTAGAAGCCCAGAAGGCAAGCTTGAAGTTATGTGAAGATACTTCTGTAACTTCAGGTTCAAAACTATAGCCCCCAGTGGATCAACATTAGAATGTTAAAGATAAAGAGAGTAATAAAGATAAGACAGGGTGTGAACCTCAATGCTGGCCTCAGAGCCCAGACAGGTGTGCAGATAGCCAGGCCTTATCTATAACACTGTCTCAAGACACTTTCCTTTTATACCCTCTCTTATAAAACCAGTAGCATGCATTTTTTGTCTTTTTCTTTATCATTTGCAGTGACAAGCATCCTTTTGTTCTATGAAATAAACTTGCACAACAGTCTGTAGTTTTGACATCAAGGTGATGGCTGTGACCTGGTCTAGTCCAGCCTGGGGACAGGTTCACTCATGGTGGGCCTCCACATTAACATCACCTGCATTTTTATTTTAAAAACCCTTTCATGAGCCCTATCCATGAATCAGAATCTACACATGTGAGGCCAGGAACCTGTATTTTTTAAAAGATTTTTTTTATTTCTTTGACAGAGAGAGAATGAGAGAGAAAGAGAGCACAAGACAGGGAATGGTCAGAGGGAGAAGCAGACTCCCTGTTGAGCAGAGAGGCCATTGCAGGACTCCATCCCAGGACTCCAGGATCATGACCTGAGCCAAAAGCTGAACCAACTGAGCCACCCAGGTGCCCAGGAATCTGTATTTTAAACTAGACTCTTTGGTTTTCTCAGGCTACCTCGACAAAATACCACAAACTGGGTGACTGAACACAACAAAAAGTTATCGTCTCGCAGGTCTGGAGTCTGGAAGTCCGAATTCAATGTGTCGGCAAGGCCATGCTCCCTCTGAGAAGGGGCTGGAGAAGGAGATTTCCTTGCTTCTCTCCTAGCTTCTGGGAAGAAGCTATTCCCTGGCTTATCATTCCTGTCTCTGCCTCCATCTTCCCAGGGCATCTTCCCTCTGTGTCTCTGTGTCTTCACATGGCTTTCTTCCTATATGCCTGGATCCAAACTGCTTATGACACGAGTCACCAGTCACATACACCCCTCAATCCACTATGATCTCATCTTGATTATTAACTTGATTAACACCTGCAAAGGCCATACTTCCTATAAGTCACATTCATAGGTACTAGAGGCTAGGAGTTAGGAGCATATCTTTTGGGGGAACACAATTCGATCCAGTTGTTCCCCAGTATGTTTTATAACCCATGAAACTTGGACCATTGAGGAATGCGGATGACAGATCGCATTAAGGCACAAGTCCACCACGGCTCCAAAGATAGCATGCTGAAATGCTGGGGTTAGATCTTGGAGGAAGGGGAGCATTCTTTCTGCAGAATATACACAAGGGCCATGGGCTCCACATTTCAGATCAAGCTACTAGTTTTCTAGCAGCAGACCCAATGTACTTTCCTGGAGACAGGGTCAAAAAAAAAATCCACAGGATAAGAAAAGACATCTTATTTATACCTTAGAATTGAAACCAGAAGCAGAGGTCTTTTTCAGCATAACGGAAGCCACCCCTGATATGGATCTTAGTTTATAATTCTGCCTCTTTTATAGACTAAAATGGACCTACACTCATTCGTGCTGATGATGACATTTTCAGGGAGTGAAGGTTTTTGCAGACTCTGGAGTCGAATCACCTAGTTCAAGTCATGGCCCTGCTACTTACCGAGGAACTTAGGCAATGTACATGAGTCTCAGTTCCTTCATCTGTAAAATGGACACAATAATAATAACTTCCTGAAAGGAGTAAGTGAGATAATACACGGAAAGCTTTAGTCATATAATCCACATTTAATACACGTGAGATATTCTTTCTATAGCATCTCTAGCATGGTTGTTTTGACAAACTTGTACCTGATGGCAATTCGCTTTATGAGCTCTAGTTATTAGCACTATTCCTCCGTGAGCCCCTGTAACTTGAAACCTAAGCATTTATGAACCGAAACTTTCCTCTGATAGCAATGAATCAAGTCAAAACAATCTCGAGGCTACGAAGTGTGTTTTGGAAGAGATTTCTTGATAAACCAAAACAGTAATATGTCTCCTTGGGGACTACAGAGGAGTTTGGGCTGGGTCTTGGAATATGTGCTCATTTTACTCTCAGTAGCCTACTTAAAACTGCTATTTACTGAAAAGTTTTATTAAATGTCCCATGAAACGTAATATGATTTACTCACACATATTAAGAGAAAATAGAAATGTTGCTTTTGAAAAAGGGAGACTCTTCCGGGATTCTACCTTCTTCCCAAACTCACTAGAATCCAGTCAGCACATTGCCAGGTTAAAAAGAAGCTGGAAGGTCACAATCAGTTAAGCATCCAGCTCTTGGTTTCAGCTCATGTCATAGTCTCAGGGTCATGGGATCAAGCCCTACAACAGACTCCCTGCTCAGCTCAGCGTCTGCTTGGATTTCTCTCTCCCTTCCCTTCTGCCTCTTCCTGCCTCTTTTGCTCTCTCTCTCTCTCTCTCAAATAAATAAAAAAAATTTTGAAAGAAGAAGAAGAAGCTGGAATAAACAGAAAATTGCCACTTGTGATCAAGAAACACAGAGTTGCAAAGGCTTTGGGTTGGCTGGTTTGTTATCTAAAATCACATAGGCCAGACGTTTGAGAAGTGTATATAGAATGGAAGTTGGACAGCCCCTCAGCACAGCGTCCACATGGACTGCTGTGGGTGTTGCTATGGTATTGACTCACAGTGTCATCAATCATAAAAATCAAAACTGACACATCAGACAAAGGACCAAGGTCATCCAGAAGGCTTGCGTCTCATCCTTTTAACATTGCCATCCACGTCATGGTGCCATGGCCTCTGGTATCAGAATGACAGAAAGGACTTAAATCATGTCTTTTTCCAAGCAAAGGCATCACCTAGGCTGTTTTCTACCCACGCTTCATTGACCCACTTTCTGTTGGGGGCAAGATGAAAGCCGGTTACACAACACCACAGATGTTTATTTCCCTCATTGATGTTGGCTCAAAATAATGCCCCCTTATTGAACTAAGACTGCCCATGGGTGCTGATGCGTGACAACCAGAGAGGTGGGCTCAATGTCAAGGATAAGCCAGACACATGTTAGCTTGCTGAGTTGTCACATATTCTTCAAGTTCTTTTTGTTGGTGGCACTGTGCAGGGCAATGTGCAAAGCAAATTAGGTAGAAATGTTCTCTGCCCTTTAGGGCTTATTATAACCAAATGATGCCTATGCTCATATGTGCAGTCAGTTATCAATTCTTTGGTCCTAGGGATAGAAAAAGAGGGGCAGAGGCACTGTGAGTGTTCTTTGCGATTTCATCACCCCACACTATGCACTATTCGCTTTGCATATCTCTGCCCCCCAAAACTTCCTCAACCCCGTGATCCCTAGGAGAGTTATTGAGAGTGAATTCTGATTTGCCACGATTAAGTCAAATGTATTGCGAGTGTTGGACATTTTATTAAGTCATTGGCATCGGAGTGAGCAAGGCACATAGGCCACAAGGAGCTGTCACCAGTGTGCTGATGTGGGTATGTGTGAGGGAGCACAGAGCAGCTCAGGGGAGGAGGTGGTCCTGCAGGATGAGTTTAGAAAAGGAGAAAGAGGGAAACTGAGAGCAGGGGAACAGGTAGAGGCCAGCCGAGTGACCGAGGAGGCCAGGGCAGCCAGAGAAAGGGAAGCAAAGTCCATACATGGAACCCCAGGGCAGGCAGTGGAACTGGAGCTCAGGACATGTGGGCACAGCCATGAGACGAAACTAGAAACACACCCCCTATGCCAGGGCCAGATAGAAGCGGGGGCCCGGACGCCGCTCCAAGTGTTGACTCCACCCTGAAGACAGCGGACATTTTACTCAAGGAAATGATCAGAGTCTCGTCATAAATTCCCCAGAGGGTAAAGGGCAATTCAGAGAAGCGCAAGAAAGAAGGCTGGAAGACAGACCCAGTACAGAGATGGCGACCTAGTCCAGGAGGCCTCACGAAGCCTGACTGAGAGGCCGCAAGGGTGGGGCGACGGCGCGGCGCTCTGTCTTGGAAACCAGTCGGATGTGGAGTGAACATTTTGGTAAGCACTGGAGATCTAAATATCACTAGATACAAGTTAAGCAAGAGAGAACCACATTCACGTCACTCTTTTCCTGTTCTGAAAAGCTTCTGGGCACGGTGTGTGTGAGGGAGGGAGAAGTGCCTTAAAAATTCCAGTGTGTGACTCTCAATGCTTTCCACATGGCACACATATAAATATTGTTCTCTGGGGTGCAGCTGCAGCTGCTCCCTCCTGCACCTGGCTCTGTTTGTCACCCTGCCCCAGACTCGCGCAGTGGAGAGTCACCCTCCAGCTCTGAGAGTCACCCTCCAGCTCTGCTTGCTCCTGCCTGCTCCAGAGCCCAGCAGCTTTCCTTGGGGCCACATCACAGGACCTGGGCTTCAGGAGGCCTGAGGTCTTGTCTTCTGCCCATCTCATCTTTAGCCCCTCACTGCCATGTCCATGCTGTCCTGCACTAGAAGAACTTCAGCCATTAGTCCCCATTCACATGTGAGTTCCGCTGATGGAGGGCTCATGGGGTCCCTGTGCCTGCCAAAGTGTGTAGCTTTAACTGTTGGTGCCGTGGCACTTGGGCCTAATGGTCAGGTCTGTTCCCTCGGGCAGCATCTAGTGAACACCTACTATGTGCAAGTCACCCCACTGGTACAGTGGGGGCAGGACACACTGAGGTGCATCAGGACATCTGAAAGAGTAGGGGACCAAGGTCACCACAAAGGAGTGCATGAAATGAGGCCGAGACAGGAACCGACCGGGCAGAGACACACCAACCAGCATGGCACAAACAATTGGCCCACAGACACAAGGTGCACTTTGAAATGTTGATGTGCAATTTTCAGGGGTCAAATATTCGGGAACTTTCGAAGCCAGTTGCTCAGCCATGAGTAGTTGGAAATCAGCCATGATGAGAGTATTTACACCACAGAAATCAGCCAGTCTTACAAATCAGCCTTCTCTCATCCCATCACCTCACCCATCTCCTTGAAGCTGTACAATTGCTGCCCCTTCTCCTCTCCCCTGGGCCTGGGATCCATCAGAGAGGGTGTGGGACACCAGCTCACCTCATCGGGAGCCTGGCAAACTTTGTGTGACACCTTGGGTTAGGTTTGGGGCTTGATGCTGTGTAGAGTAGAGGATTGGGAGGTGGGGGGTCCTGGCTTCCTGCCCCCCTACTCTCAGCCTTAGAAATGTTGGGAGGGTGAGAGTGTTTAGCTCTGTGGTACAGGTGGTGAAGAAGACCTGGCTGCAAGGGGTTAGGCTGATCTGTCACGGCCCAAGAGGAAACCGAGGTAGGATGGGCAGCAGGGGCCAACCCAATGTCTTCAGTACCTTCAAATGCACCGATTTGCTGGCTCTATGTCTCCGTTTCCCTATTGTAAAATGGGGATACTACCGTCTTCTCAAGAACTGTTAGAACAAGGGATATAATGTATGGAGTATTATAAGATTGTATCCTGGCACAGAGTAAGCCCCTGCCAATCTTGTTGCTGGATGTTCCCAATATCCTCACCAGAGGAACACATGAAAGTAATTGTGGACTCATCTGAGCCTTCCCTCTCCTTCCTATTATTTTTATTTTTATCCCATGACTGGATTGGACTCCCAAAAGCTCCCCTAACCAAGAGCTTCCAAACCATCTTGATCATTAAAATCTTCTGAGAAACCACCTAAAACCCAGATTCAGACTTGCTGAAGAAGAGTACGTTGGCAATCCCAGGAAAGTGCTTGCTCTAAAAGCTCCCCAGCAGCCCGCTCTTGGCTCTAGGCTGGGGAGAACCTGCCCCACATGTCTGGGCTCCAGAGGCCAGTAGCCATGACTGCTCAAGGTGGCCAATGTCCGAAGATAGGGAGGATCACTTTATTTAAAGGTTGTTTTAAATCTAGGAATCAAGAGATCTTTGCAGTAAACAAGTGTGCGCCTCCTGACAAAGTAACGTAAACCAATAACAGGCTCCAATAATGCTATTTTTAAAAAGCTTTAAATAACTTTTTCAATGCAAAACTACACACTCGGGCAGACCTAATTCATTTTATGGGCCAGCTGAACCACTAGAGCTCAGAGAGCCTTGCTATGTCACGACACAGAGCCATTTCATCTGTCCGCACATGGGTGACCAGTGCAGTGAGGTTAAGCCAAGAGCTTTCCCATGGTGCCAACCGAAAGGACATGATTCCTGTAGCCCCCTTCTCCCTGGCTTGAGGACAGTGGCTGGCACTGCATAGCAGAATTCCCTGTGTTCCTCACCACACTGTTTCATGCCCCGAGAACTTCGTCTGAGCCTCTCCCTCCCAGTGAAGCTGGAGATAAATGCTGCTGATGTGCTTTCCCTGATAAGTTAATGTTACAGCCTTCACAATGGTGACCTCAAATCCACACTGCGAGGAACAGCAGTTCAGCCAACGCTGTGAGCTTGATAGCCTACTCACTGCCTTTTCATTAAAATTCCAAGTTGGTGTTTTTGTTTTCAAAGGAAGGATGGAGCCCATCCAGGTCACTCAGTCCAGGCGCTGCTGGGAGGAACGCCTCGCTGCACATTTACACTTTCAGCGGCTCCCGGGAGGGCAGCGCGCTGCAGCAGGAAGGATTTCTAACAACTTCCAGAATGTTTTCCAGATATAAATAGCCTCTATGGCATGATATATTCTAGCAGAAAGACTGGAACAAAAGTAGGTTATTGACTGGCAGATGCCTGCCTTCCAGTGGGCATTGGAGCATCAGGGATTGGGCTCTTTCCAGCTATATTTAGCAGCCGCATTAATGTGCTGCGGAACAATGCCCTTTGGAAAAGCCACATAAATCAGAGGACGAAAGATTGCTAAAATTTATGAAGCAATCACTGGGAGAAACCCCTGGGCACAATCACTGTGATAAATACCTTGTTAAGCCCCCTGCCCATCCCTACCTTATGTTTCTTGTTAACACGAGGGGTCCATTACAGAGCGCTGCTACTTCCCAAAGGGGAAGCCATCTGCATTTGGGAGGTGGACAGCAATCTGCATCCCATCCAACCCGACAGAACCATTCTTAGAATCCCAGAGATGGAAGAGCCCTCTAAGCAAGCAGGCTCCCCAGATTTTCCAGGGGGATCTCAATTTTGTTCAGTTATTTTGTACTTTTAAATAGCAAAATCCTTAAATATAGAAGCAAAGAGGTTGCTCCATTTTCACGGTTCCTCCCTGGCAAAATTTTCCATGTACATAATGGCACAATTCAGAGAACAGTCCTTTGTTGGACTGTGCATCCTGGTTCTGGAGCCAGAAATCCGGATCCATCAGTTGGTTTGAATTCCCCTATTTTGAAAATGAAAGAGACATCTCCCCACAGGAGACCAACCACTCATCACGAGAGGCAGTTCTTAGGTCTGACATCAAGGACTCTCACCAGGGTACCACGTTGCCTCAGAAGGAGAACTGAGTGATAATTACACTAGTTGATTCTGACTCCTGCTAGGACAGCTGATTCTGCAGCAGGCCCACAATGATGCGGAGAAGAGCAAATCTAATATGGGTTCCATTGCTTACTGAGTGGTCTTGGGCAGAATCCTCCAAGTTCCCTCAGCCCGGCTGTTCCTCGTCTATAAAATGGAGGCGGTAAGAATCTACCCAGGGTTGTTCTAGAAATACAAAGAGGAAATGTGGGCCAAGGCACTTATCATGGTGACCAGCCCATAGTAAGTGCTCAAGAAATAGTAGGGATTCTTAGGCTAGTCATTGATGATTCCCTAAAGGAAACAAGAGTCATAGAAATAGGAACATTTTGCAAATGTTGACTTCTGAACTCTGCTTTCTTCACCTCCAAGCCAGAGGATGCAAGGTCAATGGGAGAGAACAGAATTGTCTACCAATTTACTCAACGAGGAAATGAGCACCTACTGTGCGTTACATATTTTGTAAGTATCATGACTTTGCCTTTGTCTTCCCTCTCACAAAATGGGATTAGGTATTCTGACCATGCTGAAAGATTATAAAGAAATAAATCCAGTCCACTAATTGATTGATCACATTCACACAGATCATTTTTCTTTTTCATGTTGGTTATGTGGATATTATTCATGGCACACAATTTTCAGAAACAACCAAGACGTCAGTATAACCAGAACAAAGCAAAGGCCTTTCGTGTATTAAATAAGAGACTCACAACAAGTGATTTTTGCCTTAAAGCTCTAATGTTTTTTAACCATTTCAGACCACACTTAGACCAAGATGTAGCCCTTGAACCAAACAATGCTAAAAAGTTACAAGGAAGGTCTTTTGCTGACTGTAGGCATGAGTGCAGCTAGATTGTATGGTAAGATCTAAGTAAAAGAGAACAAAAGGGTGCCTCAGCTCTCCCCCACCGCAAGACAATGTAATTGGCTGGTGTGCAAAAAGAACAGTGATGATAGAGCCCACTTTCAAATCCTAACACTCCAGCTTTGTCACTGTGTGAATCACTTTGAGCAGATCACCCAACCTCTGTACACTTTAGTATCTTCATCTATACGAATGCAAATAATGAGACCAAACTCCAAGGTTTTTGTGAGGAGTAAATAAATAAGAGAATATATTTAAAGAACTTGGCATTAAATAGATGTGGAATATAAGAAGCACCTTCCTCCCTCAAGAACAGCCTATTCCCCTCCTGTCTAGTCCCCACCTTGGACTCTTCCCAGGTAAGTGAGAAGTTTAGAGCAAAACCTACCACAGGTGTGTCCTGCTTTCCTCCATACCCCAGTATCTTTATACAGATGAACCCAGATTATTAGGAACATCACAGCAATATCTCAGTATGACTTCTGCCCCCACCACTCTCCTGAAACTCCGCAAGAACTTCTAATCTCCAAAGCAAATAGCCTTTGACTGAGATTCATTTTCCTCCCTTTTTTGGTAACATTTGACACTGGCTGATTTCCATCTTGAAATCCTTTTCTCTTCAGTTTCTAGGACATGATACTGCTCTAGGTTTTCTCCTGACTAAATTGTACCTTTCCTCCTTTCTGCATTACAGACTCCACTTGTCTTCTGATTCACAAATGTGGGATGCCCTCAGTGTTTCTAGAACTCTCCTCTTTCCAGTTTCTCCACTCTCTCCTACATCAGTCTCATTCATTTCAATGACTTCAACTCTCTCTTTCTAAAATCAAGGCCCAAATCTGTATCTGTGGCTCTGACATGTTTTCCAGACCCTACAATAGGTGTTGAATACCCACATGTGTACAGAGGCCAGGCAGGAAGTATGAATAACTACACCAGGCTGAAGCTGAGGGAGTGGTGGAGAGCTCATACTTCACGCTCAACCCAAGCCAATTGTTGTCTTGCAAGAAGGAGGCCCCAGTGATTCCAAATCTCAAGATTTTTTCCAAAAGAAGTCAGAAATGCGGATTTTTTAATAAGTAGTTAATAACAACTAATTCAACTGTTTTTAAATCGTGCAGATTAACCGAATACAGACCAAACAAACTGCACCTGAAAGCCAAATGTGGCCCATGAGCCAATAATCTACCATATTATTCTAGACCCACAAATTCAACTACTCATTTTAAACCACTTTTGGAAGCCTTACTGGAACCTCAAATTTAACATATTCAAAAGCTGCCATAATCTTCCCTGAACCAACTTCTCTTACTGGTCTACAGTGCAAATACGGCCGATTCCATTCTCCCAAATGCCCAGGTTCTGAAACCTCTGCATCATCTTCAACTCTTTCTTCACCTTTCTCTCAACTGACCATCTCTGCTATATCATCTTTGCAATGAGTCTCGAATCTATATCCTCATTTATATTCCCACCATCATCATTTATTCTTCACTGCCATGTTGCTACAGACTTCCTGGTGTCCCCACATTCTGTTTCTGCCCATGTTGATCCATCTACACACTACTGATAGAGTAATTTTCCTAAAATACTCCTTTTTGTGTACCTCCCCTACTCAAAAGCTTCGCAGCATCTTATAACCTCTGCATTTTAGTATCATCTTCTCCACCTGACACTCAAGATTCCCCATCATCTAGGCCAGATACCACCAGTTGTCCCTGAAGATCTGTTCTCTCCTCCTTCTATGGCAATAGAACCCCAGTGTTTTTCTGGGGATGTAAACACCTACAAGAGAGAGTGTATTTCACAGGACCCGTTGCAGCTAGGAGAGGCCACACAACTAAGTTCTAGGCAATGGAATGAACATAAAGCCCTATGCAGTCATTTCTGGGTATGCTCTCTGAGAGCTAGGACACATATGCCCTCTACCTCCTGCTTCCTTGTCCCTGTCTTCATCCTGATGTCTACAAAATGATGCCGCAATCTTGGACCATCAGCTAAAGGCCCACTCTGCGGAGTAACGAGAGAGAAGAAACATGGGCACCATACTAGCCCTGGGGACTGCTGGACTTTGCATATTTATATCTTGCTAAGCCATTGTTATTTCTGGTTTGCTGCCAGTCTCAACAAAGCCTAATTCTCTCTAATAGAGATTTCACCTAACAGGCCTCTTCTCGCTCCCCTAACTATAGCCTCTCCATTATTCAAACCCAGCTATCGATTGTCCCCACATGCACACCTACTTCCCTACCCCTCTACCTTTCCTCATTCTATATAAGATTGCTTTTCTCTCATCGAAATTCAATCCCTCTCAAGACACACTTCACATCTCATCCTTCACTTCCATAAAATCACTCTTCACTCCCCCAATGGCACATGAATTTTCTCTCTGAATCCTGTCAGCATTGTACTTATTCCTCTCATATTATATTTGCTGCAACACGTGCACACACATGGCTACCCTGTGCAGATGGAACAGTGAGTCCATGATACAATATGTTTAGTTGAATTGAGGAAAAATCACCCACAAAGAAACAACAAATGGCTAAGAAGTGTGTGTCCTCACAGGTCTTAAGATGACGGGGAACAGAGAGGTTTTGCAGGGAGGCTCTGTGTACACATCAGCTGGGGTTGGTGTTTGATGCCCCAGATGGACAAACCATCTTCACAACACCTCTTAGAGCCATGTTACCCCCAATTTAAGGACCAAGCAATGGCATCAAATCACCACACTCTCCATGGCATCCCCCTCTGCCTTGCTCCTTCCCTACCAACCCCTGGTCAGGGACAACCCTGGATGAAACACTTGATTAATGGGCCATTTGACTTTATATCTGATCAGAAGCACATCTGAAAACTTTTGACTCGGGCATAGTCTCTACTGCTCCTAAATTCCACAAACCCTTCTAGATTCTTCTTTTGGAAACTGCCTCTGAGTGACAATAAGAATAGCTTGGCTTGGCAGAGGGTCCTGGTTAGGATTACATGACATATGGCCCTGTTGGATGCAAGCCACACTGTCAGATTATCCAGAGGGCTGGTCTTTATGCCTGTGAGCTGCTTACCTGGGAACCCCCCATTCCCCCTCTGGCTAGATACCTCTGACAAGAGGTGGCATTTGAATATAAACAGCAAAGAGAAGAGTTGGGAAAGACAGAAATATCCTCTGTCTCCAGGCCCCAGGCTACTCTGGAGACGGAGCCTGCCAGGGAGTCAGATGCTCACTTCCGAAAGAACCTGCCCTCACTTCTCTCCCAGTGACATATGTTCTCTCAGGAGCCACTCGGCTCTTCAGCGGGGCTGGGCAGGAAGTTTGCACCACCTCCGAAAGGAGAGGCTCCTTTGCCCCGGCCTCTGTCCTCCCAGCTGCACATTTTAGATTCTCTAAGCACAATGTAGTGCTGAGGGGTGACCGCAGACAGGAAGAAAGGAGACCATGTCCATGTCACAGGCCAGACGCAAGACCTGCCAGCACACTGAGGGTGGGCTAAGCCAGGACACAGGAAAGGGAGAATGGTGAAGAGCTGGTCTCCATAAGTTAAAAACAAGCTTCCCCCTAAGGTGCCGAAGGTCGACCAGCCCACGGCTCTCTCACTCCTCAAAGCAAACCTCTAATCGTGGCCGTGGATTCTGCTGTCACTGCAGACACAGAGCATTTTTCCAGGCACTTTCAAAGGGATTAATGCCGACCAAGACCTTGGCTTGGACCTTGGGTTTGTTGTTTCTTAACCAGTCCTTCGCTTTCATTATTTTTTTTGTTTCTGTTTTTCTTTTCATGTGCTACTTTAAACTTCTTCCCAGTGCTTATTAACTGATCTCATCTTTTACTTCTTTCTTTTTTTAGTGAGAACAAGAAGCGACTGCTTAAAGTGTCAGATGCCATAGGATGGTACCTCTGAAATGCCTTAGATCTGGGGTCAGCCAACTTTTCTGCCAAGGACTGGACAGTGAGAGTGCCGAGATTTTGCAGGCCATGGAGTCTGTGTCAAAACTATTTACTGTCACTGTTGTCATGTAAAAGCAGCCTCAGATAGTACAGACACAAATGTGCATGTTTGTTTGCCAGTGAAACTTTATTTACAAAAATAGTCAGCAGGCAGATTTGACCTGTGGGTTGTAGTTTGCTGGCTCCTGCCTTCAATCAGAGCTGATCCAGATATGGAACCCATGAAAAGAGCCAAGTCAGGGAACTAATCTCATCAGCCTTCCAATCAGGTGCACATTCTTACTCCCAAACTGCTAAGACTTAAAGAACCTCTTTGCTCACATCTGACGCTCTTTGGAACCACATTTTCTGGTCCTCAAGAATCCCCCAGAACCCAAGGAGTCAGACCACGGACTGAACGCTTTCTTTGTCATCTGTTATTAGCCACCAACCCCGTGCATGGCCTGGCTTTCCTCCCTACCTGGTTCCAAGCCACAACTTTCATTTCTGAACCAAGTGCTAATGGGAGCATAAAAGGACAGAGCAACCAAAAAATGTACCCTTGGTGTCATGAAAGAATTTACAAAGGTGACATATGAGCTGGGGCTTTGCCAGACAAGGAAGGAAAAAAAGTACATTCCAGGTAGAGGAAAGAAATTACTGAATAGCAAACCAGTACCATAAGATTTCAAGTTTAGAAAGATAAATGGCTTCAATATGGCAGGAAAGAAGAGGGTGTGGCCCCAGCAAGGAGATGAAACAATGAGCCGTGACAAGATCCCAGGCATATTAGAACAAAGATCCCAATGAAGGGAAGGGCAGAAGAGTCAGTGCTATGGACTGAACAAAAGTTTGTCTTCCCAAAATTCATACGTTGAATTTAACCCCCAGTGTGACGGTATTAGGAGACAGGGTGTTTGGGAGGTTATTAGGTCATGAGGGTGGGGTCCTCACGCTGGGATTAGTGCCCTTCCCGGGAGAGAGGTTAGAGAACTTGCTTCTTCTTGGCCCCTCCATGTGAGGATCTGGTTCCAAGTTGAGAGGTCGGGCAGGCTGCCAACTAAGGAGAGGCCTCTTGGCAGACACCAGTCGGTCAGCACTTTGATCTTGGACTTTCCAGCCTTCAAAAATGTGAGAAATAAATGGTTATTGCTTAAGCCACCCCATCTATTGTATTTTGTTGTAGCGCCCAAACTAAGACAGTTGGGAAGTCACCAGATATGAACAGTTTCTACTATAATATTAACAGAATTGAGTGATCAGGGGGAGAGAATAAGAGTCGGTTAGGGTTAAGAACAGATTATCCATAAGGGTAGGCAGTATTTAGGTTCAGATTAAAATTAAAGTTTGGCCTAGAATTAAGGTTATCACTGGCTTACTTCCCATTTGAAAACGTGATTTGAAAGATTCTTGTAATCTCATCATAATTCACCAATTCTAAGACATTATTTTTCACGTTTTAAACATCTATTTTACTCATTTATTTTTCATATCTCTACATTTAGGAGATGTACAAATATTCATGTGTGTCTTCATTTATTTGGCTGTGTATTTATTTCATAGCAATAACAGTACATTAAGTAATGGTGGATCTTCCAATCAACAGCATGTGTTCAAAACATAATAGAAAATCAAATTATTCATGTTGGTTCAGAGGCAGCAAAACCATCCCTGGTATATATTGTTTGCTCACCATATGTTTAAATCTCATGTCTTAAGCTTTTAAAGACTGTGAAATACTTTCTGGAAGAAAAGCTAATCAAGCTCACTTATGTATTCAGTGCACTGCGTTTTCTGAAGGGACTGAAGAGGGTTAGTAGTTCGGACAGCAGTGCATAAGGACACATACAAATGAAGGGATAAAAATTGAGATGGCTTCTGCAAAAACTGAGCATGACATTCTTCAAAAATAAAGGTAAGAAATAAAACAGAAAATACTACAGCGAGAGGTATGGAAGTTTAATTCAGGAATTTAGCAAACAGGTGAATTCAACAAACAAAATAGCTATTTTAAAAACAACTGTGACTCCTTAACAACCTACTCTATGATTCGAACTCATCAAATAGGTCTTTTATTGTGGTTCAAACCAGACTGTGTGAGTTATGTAATAAACAGAGTGTCACGTGAACATGTTAATTGCCTGAATCTGCAAGAGGTCTAGAAATTTTAAAAGGTGCCTAAGCACAAGACAGTGAAATCTCTCTGAACAGGAATTCTGTGTTCCTGTTTCCTGGCCACACATCTAGATGAATGGAACCACCTCCTGATGGGATTCCCCGACTCTGATCCTGTCTGCTCCAAACTGCTTCTTATCTCTGCCACACAGGTTCTTCTGAAGTACCATTTTCACATCTCTGTTGTACTCAAGAACCCCTAATGGCTCCCCAGTGCCTCCCAACTATTGTCCAAACATCTGTGCCTGACTTGTAAGGCCCCTGATTGAGTCTAAATAAACTGCCCTGGGTTCCCACTGTTCCTCTCCTTGTGTCCCAAGCTAACAAAAGCTGAATTCAGTCCATTCTCTGAGCCTTTTCTAAGATAATATTCTCCCAAACTGGAATGCCCCTTCTAAAACTCCTGCCCACCAAATTCCACTCCTTCATACGGGCTTCCCCGGCTGCCGTCAACAGCCCAGTCAAGGTGCCTGCCATACCCAGATTTCCTCTGTGCAGAAAACTGGGATCCAATCCTGGAGACACAGCCATCTCCAAGACTCTGCATGGATGACCATTTTCTGCATGAGTAAGACCCTTTGGCCAAAGCCAGTTGGATTAGTATGGGCTCCTAACTTAGTGTGGACAGTCAATGGCCAGTGGCAGATGAGTTTGCCAGGTGCAAAAGCTCTGCCGAAAGAAGGATGAGGAGGTATAGGCAGACCAATGAGATCCCTTCTCCTGGAAATCTGAACAGCTGATAAGGAGAGAGAGAGGGAGAGAGAGAGCTTGGAAGCACAGGAGTGAAAACATCAAGTGGTCAAGTTACATTAACAGTAGAGCCTTAGAGAAGGAGCCAGAATGCCCGTCACTGCCAGGCCACAAGATTGCCCTGTTACAAGAGCAGCCTTGGATCCCATACAATTTCCCAAGTCCCTTTTCAATGGGGCAGGTCTAACTCAATTTCTGTCTGCCCTAAGAACACTGTCCGTAGACCTCATCCAGGATTCAGACCACTGCCAGTCTTGCCCACATGTATCCATACATATTTAGGGGAAACTGAATAAGTGTGAAATCCAGAAACAAAAGAACCTAACACACACAGTGACCTCTACCAGTCCCTGTTCTCTAAACACCTGCAGCATTTCTAGCCTGAACCATGTAATTTGGCACTCACTACGGAATGTCTCTCAAGGTTACTAATTTTGCATATGCATTAATTTTGTTTCCCAAAAGATCAGATACTTCCTCAGGGCAGGGCTCCTGGCTCAAGTTTCTTGCTTCTTTTTTATCTCTCATATCCTGTATGACCTTGAAAAAGTAATTTAATCTCTCCAAGAATTGGTATTCTCATTTTCAAGATTGGAATGATAACAGTACCTGCTTTAAAGGTTAATTGTGAGGAATAAAGGAGAACACATCTATAAAGTGCTTGCATAGTGCCTGACACACAATGAACTTCCTATTAAGTGCTGGTGGAGGAAGTGAAGGCAGTGGTGGTTATGCTGGTAATGGTGGTGGTTGTAGTGGTGGTGATCATGGCGGTAGTTGTGATGGTGTTGGTAGTGATAGTGGTCCTGACGGTGGTGGTAGTGATGGTGATGATGGTTATGGTGATGGTCGTGATGGCAATCATAGTCATGGTAGTGATGCTGTTGGTAGTGGTGGTGGGATGGTGGTGGTGGCAGTGATAGTGGCCATGATGGTGGTGATGGTGGTGGAGATGGTGGTGCTGATGATGATTATGGATAGAATATATCACACAGTTCTAACCACATAGTAGATAATTGGGGGATGTTCACTAATACGTGGGTCATCTGGCAAAGCACCGCATGAATATAAAGGACAATAAGAGATAGAGATAAGCAGAAGTGAAAGCCAACATGTGCGAAGTATTTGCTCAGATGTAAAGCACTGTGAAGGGTATATTATTTCACTTATACTTCACAACAACTCACTGGCAGAAATTATAATTTAAAGATGAGAAAAATTGGGATCAAATAAACTAAATGACTTGCCCGATTTTGCAAAACTAAATGTAACACTGCCTAGTTCAAGATCTGCCGACTCCAAAACCACACCTTTTCCACTATCCCATGCTACTGCTCAAGCCTTTAAGGAATTAATAGAGGTGGGGGGGGAAGCAATATTTTCCAATGCAGTAATAATTCCAAAATACAGATTTTATATTTTCTCAAAAAAAGACCATCTTTATGCACACTGCATATATAATTTGCATCCCAATTTCCCCCCATCAGACTGTTTTCCATACATACCTGATCAAGGTTTGCCTAAGCATTTGAAGAAATAAAGTTAAATTACTTAACTTCACCTTTGACCTGAAAAGGAGGAAACACAAGAGTGAGGTGTCCAGAAGTGACATTACTGCTGAGAGCGGGCAAGTGACCATTAGGATATACTTCAAGTAAAGATCTTTCCTGAAATGTCCTCAGAGATTAGTTAATTCCATTTTGAATTAGATTTTGAAAGATCTCTTCTGTCAGGGTCTGTCTTCCTAAGCTTTGTGTCTGATTCCAGTTCCAATAACTCCCAAAGCAACTTTCTGGACAATGGAGTTGAGGGAGGAGGCAAGTGATGACATTTATTGAATGTCTCTTACATGCAAGTACTTAATGGCCACTCATTTATTTCAGGTTCTCAGTGGTCCTAGGCTGAGCCACGTTTAGTCAGGATGAGGACACAAGACCCAGTCTGTGCCTGCCATGATTTCTCAGTGAGGAACTGCTCAGTAAGTGCTCCTTCCAGGCCTCTGCCGCACACCTCAGGTGCTCCAGGCAACACTATTTGCCCCTCTGCCTCTCTCCCCCATCACCAGGGGTGCTGGTTCCCAGGAGCAAAGGCTTGGTGGTCAAACTGGCCTAGGCTGACTCAGATTCAAACCCAACTGTGCGACCTCTAGCTGGGTGACTTCCCGACACTTACCCAATGTCTCTGAGGCTTGATTTCCTCATCTACTTGACAGAATTATTCTGAGTCCTGACTAGGATAATATATAAGTAAGTCTCGTGGAACACAGCCCCCCACACACACAGTACCCTCCACATAGCAACTGCTTCTACTACCGTTAATTACATCGCTAGATTTGCCCCGCAAGGCTCTATTTGTGATTTTTCTCCCTCTAATTCTTGGTGCTGACTCCTGACTAAAATCTACAAACCAACAAAACTGCCATAGGAATACCAAAGCCCATTCTCTCCACCAAGCAATCACTAAGACTGTGAGAAAAAGCTGGCAGGTGGTGGTGAAAAGAAAATTAGATATGAGTTAGTAAAGCTGATACAGCAGCAAAAAGGCTAATGTAGTTTTGGGCTTTGTTCCCAATGGTTTCATCAGCAGAGAACAGAGGTAAGAGTCCCTCTCTAATAGCCTTTCTCAAACCCCACTTGGAAAATTACATTAAATTCCAGGCACTTCAATACCATAAAGATATACAAAAGCTGAGGGGAGTTCAGAGAAGAGTAATAAAAATGATGGGGAGGCTGGGAGAATTGATTTACTAGGAAAGATTAAAATAACTAACTATGTACAGCACGTCTGGGTGGTGACTGGTGAGGAGCGAAGGAGAAAACATAGCAGTCTATAAATAATGGAAACTTGTAAACACCCATGGGAATTTATTTCGCATGGTACAAGGAGGCACAACTTCAAGTAAAGAGGGGAAGATAAAGGCAGGGACAATTTATGAAGAATATTGGGAAAGTTGTGTTGGGTTTTCTGAAGACAGAGAGAGAGGGGGAAGAGAGAGAGAGAGAGAAATTAAAGGTACCAAGGGGTCATGTTCCACTTCAGCGGAAGGAAATCCCACTTTTCGAAATCGTGTTGGTTTCCAGTCTACCCCAAACATCTACTACCCAAATATCAATAAACGGATCATCATCATTCCCCACTCCCGCTGGCCAGGAAACTCAGTGAGAGTGGAAATCGGTTTTGCTCAGTGGTGACTTCCCTGCACCCAATGCACTGTCTGCCTTATGGTCATTGTCCCACGAATATTGGCCAAATGCAAGACTAAATGAATGACCACTCTACCAAAAAAAAAAAAAAATAGATTGAAATAAAGCCTTTATTACCAAAAATGATATGTAATAATGGTGATGTGAAAGCATCAAAGACATAGAAGGGTCATTGTTACGGATGGTAGGATATGGAATTTTAGCGTTACAAGAGCCTTTCTATTAGAAGTCTTATATTTTGATGATTCTCAATTTTTTTTTACAGAACCAGTTCATGTGTGCACTTAGGGGTTTTTTAAATATATGTTTTTATTGATCATTTTTTAATTTACACCTAGGATTTTGTGTGCAATCTCCAGCACACTAATATATTTCCACCCCTTTCTTTCTGCCATAAAAAATGCTTATTGGAATGCAACTCAATGAGAGTGACATTGTCACATGGGTAAACTTGAAGCCACTTTAATCTATTAAAAACAAAAAAGTAAATAATTCACGGACTGTTTTGAGTAACCCTCCCCTAATGACTCTGTGTGTACTTACTCACAGCCTGCCTCCTCTAGTGGACTTCAGCCTCCATGTGGGCAGGGGCAGCCCCAGCTCCAACACAAGTCCGTACATTTTCAGATGCAGGAGTTCATTTTTTGAGTTACTGAATTTTGAATAACAAGATTACATGTTTCTCCACTCATACCTGGTCTGTGTGTCGAGATGCAATAGACAAGATTGCTATTCTAGATTACCACCGTGTTTGCAGATCAGGTAGAGTGTGCCCCAAGTGACCCGATTCACAGCACAGCCAAAACCATAGGAATAGTTCTGTAGATTTGCGGAGCTTACTGCTGCCATTCAGTATGTTACACTTTTCACAAACAGAGAAATGGAGTCTTCAAGAAGTTAAATAACTGTATAGATCAAGCAATGGAGCTAAGATTGAGATCACAGGGGCCGGCTGCAGAGGCCCCCTGCCCACCTACTCCTCTGCTGCCTCCTGAGGATCCCTCCCCATACTCCAGATTTCTCTGTACCAGCTCATCTAACAAAACTACAGAGCACCAGGGTGTGAAGATTTATGGAGAACAGAGGATTTTCTTAGTCAGTCAAGCCCTTGGTGAGTCCAGACAGTCCTTGATCCATAAATTTGTTTCTAAAAAAGTCAACCTCAAAACCTAATGTCTATCTATGGAATCCCAACCCCCCCCCCTTAACACCCACAATAAAATGGTAAATATATTCCAGGGAGAAAGCAAAGAGGGGGAGCCATTTTTTCACTTGACTCAGTAAACTTGCTGAATGCTTCGCAAGCCCCAGGCACTTTGTAGCCCTGGGGTATACAGAGGTAACCAAGACTCGGGCTTGCCCTGGGAGCCCAGGATACATAAACAAATGATTTCAATACGATATGCTGTGTGGTCAGTGAAGGGAGAGGTCCTGTCTTGGGATAAAGAGCCTGAAGGAGCTGATGTCTACAGTGAGTCTAAGAATGTGCACAGCAGGGGAGCTTGGACACTCCAGGGAGAAGGGGAGCATGAACAAAGACATGGAATCAGGAAAGTGCCTGGTGCCCTTGGGGAATCATGTCAGGGACCCTGGGACAGAAGGGGAAGGAAGAGCACATGTTAGCCTTGAGGAAGTGCAGGGATCCCAGGTGATAGGAAGCTGGGAAATTATATTGGAATCTGTCCCTTAGGCCAAGGGGACCTGTAGAAGTTCCTAAAGTGAAGGGAGCACTTCAGTGAAATGTAATGGAACGTGCACGACGTGGAACCCAAAACGTTCAGATAGAGTTTAACACTTGAGGAGACAAAATCGACCCCAATCTGATCTTAAGGCCACAAAACCTGACCTGCACTGATCTGAAGCTGTGTATAGACTTTATTTATCCAATTAATGTTTATACATTTTTCTGAACAGAAATATTAAACTTTTGGGACTTGAGGTGCTACCTCAGATCCTGCTGGGGGTGTTACATAATATTTGGTATGTATAATGTATCACCTTTCAAAAATCTACAACATTCCAAAACCCAGCAGGCCCCAGCGGAGTGGGGCGACAGACCTATCCCATTCCAGCAGCTCCGTGAAGGATGGAGGGGAGGGACTGTGATTTGAGGTGGGGAATCGAGATCAGCTGTTGCGATATGTTCAAATGATGTAGGGGAAGGGGTGGCATGGTAGAAGAATAGAGGAAAAATAAATGATTTTTGAAAAATGATTTGGAGAGAAGTCAGCAGGATTTGGTGACTATGAGCAATAGGGTTAGGATAGGGCAGGGACAAGGACTCCAAGTCTTTTGCTGGGTACCCATATGGATGGTGTTGTCACCTTAGAGATGATATTCACAGGAAGCAGGGCAGGATTAGGAAGAAGCATTATAGGTTACATTTGGACACAGTGAGTTTGAAGTACCAGTGAGACATCAAGATAGAGCTGTCTGACAGGGAGTTGGATATACAAGTCAGAAGCTCAAGGGAGATGTTTGGCAATGCATGGTGGTAAATTAAAATTTGGTAGAGTGATCCCAAGCAGAATTATTTTCCACCTGGCAAGCAGAGGAAGTCAGAGACCTTCTGTCCAGGCTCTCCAGAAACTCCCTAAAGAAAGGTACAGTTGAGGGACAGTTGTCAGGTATCATTGAGGCAGGTACAGGAAAGCAGAGAAAAGGCTCTCAAGTTGCCCTAGTTGTCTATTCCTCCTGCCTTCCTTGTGTTGGCTTGGTCACGTACAAAGCTTCTTGCTCCCATTGGGCCCCATTAGCACCAAAACACCTCTCCCTATACAACCTCCCCTACTCTCCAATGGTGGTCACTATCCACATCCTCTTTTGTTAATTCCAGAGAGATGAGTTATCAGGCAAACAACATGGTAGCAAGCAATTCAAGTAACATTACATGGCAAAAAATAGAAACACATTGTTGAGTTTCTCTTCTATTGTTATAGAGGTAGAAGAATGTGGGTTTGTGCCTCTTCTGAACTTGGTGCAATAAACAGTTACAGAATCTTCTGAGCTGACTTTTCATTAAGGATAGGTAGATAAAATAATAAGACAACCATATATTCTTCCACCACCACACTTTTCCTAGTGCTGGATTATTTGTATACATATTTTTAGTCTCCTCTAGATAAACGCTGAAATGATTTCAAAAGTTGTTTGTAAAACACAAATGTGTCCCCTAGTAATAAACCACTGAATTCCAAACCAGAGAGAATGTATAACAGTGTACCCATCAAACAGCCACCAACAAGGTGGCTTTATTCAAAAATGTAGTTCTGGAGCAGAAGAGAAATAATGGAATTGCCAACTGACTGCAAAGTCATTGTCTATGACACAAATCCTTCTCATTTAATAAACATAGATGGTAGCACAGCAATTTTCTGTTTTTGTCATTAGAATTTGTTACTCATTTCAAATGGACAGAATTCTGTTGTGGAACACCCACCATGAAGCTGCTAAAAATTAAAAACCTGGTCTTAGATAGAAAAAAAGACAAGATGAAATGAAGGCATTTAGCAATATAGTGTCAATAGTATTTCTTGATTTCTCTTTTAACAGCCCAGAGTATGTGGGCTGGATGCTCTATTCCATGAAAGTATTTGAGGAACTAAGTTTTCTTCCTGTCAAACTCCACTATCCCACCAGCCCCCAGGACATTGGGCTTGTATTCCATGGTTAAAGTTGAGTCTCAAGGTCCTATGTGTTTCAAATCATGAGAAGAAGAAAGGTGGGAGAATGAGTGTATAATGTTTGCAGCCCAGGTCCAAAAATGCCATAAATCTCTTCTGCTTGCTTCATGGCTAGAAATTAATTAGGTGGTTCAAACCTAGCTGCAAGGGAGCCTGAGAATTTTGTTCTCTAGCTGGGTAGTGATGAACTCAGCTACCCCCTAGTTGGGAGAAGGGAAGAGTGAACCAGAATCGACAGTGGTCCCCACCTATCTGTGGTTCCCTCATCAAGCCCAGTGACAAGGTAAGCCCAGGCAGATATTGTATCAGGATTCCTGGACTACCCATAGGTCAGATCTCCTCTGCATGGAGATGAAGTAAATGCATTCAGAAAATTAAACAGAAAGAAGTGGGCATGTGATTGGGGTACATAAAGGGGAAACTAGATCACTGTCTTCTAAGGTGGACTGTCTCTCACTCCCAGTGAAAACAAAACCAAATCAAGTCACTTCACTTCTCTAGCTTACATTTGTTTCAAACTAAAAGAAGGGGGAGGAGAAGAAACTAATGTTGATGTGCCAGACACTATTGAAAATACTTTACAAATCCTCATGTCCTTAATCCTGACAAGAACCCTACACCCATAGGGATAGAAGACCAGACTAAGGCACAAAGAGGTGTGCAATCTTATCCCAGGTCACAAAGTTGGAAGAAGTAATGGAGATGGGGATTCAAATCCAGGCAACCAGATCACAAAGTTAATACTTTCAAACACCATGCTAAGTGGCTTGATGGAGAATAGGTATTTAATAAATGTTGAAAATGATACTAATGGCAATTCCACAATTCTTAAAATATCTATCAGTCTCGTTAATCTTCCACCCCCTGAGAAATTGCAAATAAGTATTCTTTAAACTGATAATACTCAAATGTGAATTGACACCAGTATGGTTAATATTTCCTTGGGCTCTCAATCTCTTTTTACAAATAAGCAAGCACAAAGTAAGCAAATAAGTAGCACATGTGCATTGGAACATGTGATTCTTAAGTCCAGTAGATTCCCATTTTGCGTAGGCATATTTGTACTTCAAGGCACAAAGTGGCCCAGTTTCTAAGACAAACCATTGCTGATTTATTTACTGTTCACCAAGTGAAAAGTTCTCATTCTAGTTGTAGAAAACAAAATTGAAGCCCTGATAGGGTCTCTTCTCCTCTATATATAACTTGTTTGAAAACCATTAATCCATAACCCAATGGTCTTGACCTTCATAACATAAGACATAAGATATAAAGATATATATAAAATGTCTTAAATATAAGAAGAAAGGATAATTCTGTCATTGGATTACACATATTAATTCTTTCCTTTAATCTCTCACAAACTTCACAGTGAATTCTGGCGTTTGCTTCAAATGCTCAGCCCTTTCTAGACAGCAGTAGCTAATCAAATGCGTTTATAATTTGTTCATGTCACAAAGCCCTTAACATAGTTCTTTGAGTGTGCTCAGAACCATCGGGTGTGGTTCCCAATTTAGCCTCGTGACAAGCTGTCACGTGTTTCTGAGATTAAAAACAGCTAACCAGGAATTTTGAAACTTAACTCCTGTTCTGAACTAAAGATATAGAATTAATGATTACAGAGCATCCCCAAAAAGGTATTCTATATGATATCACATATATGCCTTGATTTTCTTGTTGGTTTTTTTGTTTTGTTTTGTTTTGTTGCTTCCACATCTCCTTTGTTGCATGTTTTAAGTCAAGTCACTCTCTCTTAAAGAACCGGTGTGCTGTCTCCACGTGAAGGCTTCATTTAAAATTAGGATGGGGGATGCTTTTAGCCTTCACTCATCAGGAAATGCTCAACCCCAGATTCATCTGCCCCTCTCTGGCAGATCACTCCAGTCCAAAATGGTCATCAAGAACAAATATCCTAACCCCCTTCTCTTTCCCTGAATTCTCCCTTTGCCTGCTATATAGCAAATTTTAGGAGATCTTCCTTGATGGGAAAACATCAGACTATAGTTGTAAGTAAAGGGAGCTGACTTGTATTTGGATTCCCTGATGTGACAGGATCACACTAGAATTGATTATATCCTCTTATCTATGTAATGGCTCTGGAAGGTCGATATTATTTGTAATCATTTCACATTGTTTATATTTTTATTGTGGTGTAGTTGACATAAAATAAACTTCACAAAAGTATATAACTTGATAAGTTTGACGTATTTACACACCCCGTAAATCAAGATCATTAACACATCCATCATTCCAAAAGTCTTCCCATGTCCCTTGGAAGTTCTTCCTCCCACCTCTGTCTACTCATCTCCAGGAAACCACCGATCTACTCTCTATAACTCTACCTCAGATTGAGTTTTGTAGAATTTTACTTAAATGGAATCTTACAGTATGCAGGTACTCCTTTTTGTCTTGCTTCTTTCATTCAGCACAACTATTTTGAAAGTCGTCAATGCTGCAGCATATTTCAGTAATTCATTTGTTTTTATTATTGGGCAGTGTTCCAGTGTATAGATGTTCAACAGTTTAATCACTCACCTGGAGTGTCCATTTGGGGTTTTTTCCAGTTTTTCAGCTATTATTTAAAAATCTGCATATCTTTATGAACATATGCTTCTATTTCTATTGGATGCATATGTTGGAATGGAATAGCTGCCTCATACTGTAAATATATGTTTAATGTTTTAAGAAAATGACAAAATATTTTCCAAAGAGATTGTAAAATTTTATATACACCAGCTGTGAGTGAGAGTTCTAGTTCCTCCAAATCCTCACCAACACTTAGAATGGTCTTTTTTTTTTTTAACCATTTTAATAGGTATGTAATGGTGTCTATCTCATTCTCGTTTTATTTTGCATTTCCCTAGTGAGCAAATATGTTGAGTATCTTCATGTATTTATTTGCCATCATAAATTGTTTGAAGTGTCTACTCAAATATTTTGCCCATTTTCTTGAGTTTCGATAGTTATATTCTGGATATAAGTCCCTGGACATACAAGTCGGGACATACTTTGCAAATACTTCTGCCAGACTGACTTTTTTCATTCTCTTAATAGTATCTTTGAAAGAAATTGTGCTCTTACTGTGTTGTATCTGAGAAATCTTTACCTACTATCACAAATATCTTTTCCCTTATTTAATTCTAGGAGTTTTATAGTTTTTTGTTTGATGTTTTAGGTCTATGATCCATTTTGAATTAATGTCTGTATGCAAGGTGTGAATTCAATTTTTTGCATATGGATATCCTAATTTTCCACACCATCTGTTGAAAAGCTGTCTTTCTCCACTGAATTTCCCTTGCATCTTTGTCAAAAATTAACTGTCCATGCTAGATGTGGAGCAACAGGAACTCTCATTCATCACTGGTGGGAATGCAAAACAGTACACACTTTGGAAGATAGTTTGACAGTTTCTTACAAAACTAAACATACTTTTACCATATGGCCCAGCTATTGCAATCCTTGGTATTTTCCCAAAGGAGTTGAAAACTTACATCCAACCAAAAACGTGCTCCTGGATATTTTTAGCAGCTTTTTCATTTTTTCACTTTTTGCCAAAAGTTGGAAGCAATCGAGATGTTCTTCAGTAGCTAAATGGATAAACTGTGGTACATCTAGGCAAAGGAATAACATTCAGTGCTAAAAAGAAGTGACTATCAAGCCATGGAAAAACATGGAGGAAACTTCAGTATGCAGTGTTAAGTGAAAGCAGCTCATCCGAAAGCACTATAGGTTGTATGATTCAACTTACAACATTCTGGAAAAAGTAAAAGTATGGAGACAATAAAAACATCAGTGACTTCCAGGGGTTTGAGAGCTGGAGGGATAAATTAGCAAAGCACAGATGGATTAGGGGGCAGTGAAAATGCTCTGTGTGGTAACATAATGATAAATACATGCCATTATACATTTGTCCAAACCCATTAAATGTACAACAACAAGAATGAACTGTAATGTAATATTTGGACTTTGATTATGACGTGTAATATATGGACTTTGATTATGAAGGTTCATCAGTTGTAACAAATGTACAACTCTTATGAGAGATGTTTATAATGGAGAAGGCTACGCATGTATGCACATAAGAAATACATGGGAAATCTCTGAAACTTCCCCTCAGTTTCATTGCAAACCTAAAATTGCTCTTAAAAATGCTTAATTTTTTAAAGAGAATATAGTTAAAAATAATGAATATAGCATGTCAAATCTCTTTTTCAGTGATCTTGTTGCTAACATACATTTTCTTTATGGGTATTCATTTTCTGAGATAAAATGGAGAGTAATAAATATAACTTTTTAAAATTAGGTGTCTACTTATGTATGGTCTATTTATGGACTCTGTATTCTACTCTATTGCTCTATTTATCTTTTTGCCAATTCCAGTCCTAACTACTGTAGCTTTATAAGACTTGAGTTCAAATAGTGTCAGTCCTCCAACTTTGTTCCTTTTCAGAGTTGTTTTGGCTATTCCAGATCCTCTGCATGCCCATACAAATTTTAGATTCAATTTGTTTATTTCTGAAAAAAAATTTTTAATTAAAAAAAAAAAAAGCCTGAGAGATTTTGATTGGGATTGCCTTAGATCAAGATATCAATATGCAAAAAATTTACATCTTAACAATTCATAAATATGGTATATCTTTCCATTTATCTAGACCTTCTTTCATTTATCTCAATCCTGTTTTATAATTTGCACTGAATTGATCTTAACTATCTTTTGTCATATTTGCCCCTAAATGTTTTTATCCTGTTAAATGTTATTTTATTTCAATATCTGATTATCCATTAGGAATTTATAGAAATACAATTGATTTTTTATATATTGATTCTGCATCCTACACCCTGGTTAAATTAATTTTAAGTCTAGTAGCTTTTCGTAGATGTCATCAAAATTTCTATATAGAAAGGGGCGCCTGGGTGGCTCAGTGGGTTGGGGCCTCTGCCTTCAGCTCCGGTCGTGGTCCTGGAGTCATGGGGCCGAGCCCCGCGTAGGGCTCTCTGCTCGGAGGTGAGCCTTCTTCCCCACCCACCCCGTCTGCCTCTCAGCCTGTCAAATAAATAAATAAAACCTTTAAAAAAAATTTCTACATAGATAATCATATCATACTGAAAAAAGATAGTTTTTCTTCTTGCTTTCCAATCTGGATAACTTGTATTTCTTTTTCTTGCCTTATGACTCTGGCTAGGATCTCTAACACAGTGTTGGATAGAGGTGGTTGGACTGGACATCCTTGTCTTCTTCCTGAATTTTGAAGTAAAGCAGTCAGTCTTTCATAAGTATGATGTTTATGTAGTTTCCTTGTATACCTTTTATCAAATTGAGGAAGTTTATTTCTATTCCTAATTTGCTGAGGATTTTATCAGGAATGATTTTATTTTTGCCAAATGCTTTTTCTGGTATCTATTAAAATGATGATGTTGTCTTTTTTAGCTTGGTAATAAGATGAATTATACTGATTTTTAATTGGTAAATCAACTGTATATTCTTGAGATAAGTTCCACTTGGACATGATTTATGACCCATTTTATATATTGTTGAATTCAGTTTGTTAAAATTATATTTAGAATGTGTATATCTATGTTCATAAGGATATTTTCTGTCATTTTTTCCTCTTGTCATGACTTTATCTGGATTAATAATAAAACAAATCTTAAACTAATTGCTTTACTTCAATTTTCTGAGCTTACTTTAAAAATGTATTTCTTTTTCCTTAAGTCTTTGGTAGAATTTACCAGTGATGCCTCTGAGCCCAGAGTTTTATTTTGGGAAGGTTTTTAACTACTAACATAAATTTAATTATTACTTAAATAATGAATATTAATATGTTGCTATAGTTATATTTAATATTGATTTATTATATTATTATTAAATTTTAAATATTATATTAAATATTAATATAAGTAGGGTTACTCATGTTATCCACTGCTTCTTGAGTCAGCTTTCTTATTTGGTAGTTTACATTTTCCAAGGAATTTGTACACGAAATCTAAATTGTTTAATTTATTCAACATCAAACATCAGCATCAATTATTTCTAATATTCTCTTATCTTTAACATCTGTAGAATCTGTGGCAATGTCACCTCTTCCTTTCGATATCTATAAATTTGTGTTTTCTCCCCCGCCCCCCACAATCAATTTGGCTACAGGCATATTGATTTTATTAATCTTGTGAAAAAAACAGCTTCAGGTTTTATTGATTTTTTTTTCCTATTGTTTTTTATATTTTCTATTTCATCAGTTTCTGTTCCAATCTTCATCTTTCCTTTCCTCTACATATTTTAGGTTTATTTCCTCTTATTGTTCTAGTTTCTTAAGTATGGAATCATTGATTTGAGAACTTTCTTCTTTTCTAATATAGGAAGTTAATGCTATAAATTTCCCCTTTAGTGTTAATTTAGCAGTATTCCTCTCTTTTTGATATGTTGTATTTTAATTTGTATTCATTTCAAACCACTTTACAATTTCAATTCTAATTTCTTCTTCAAAATAGGGTTATTAGGGTGAGTGGGTGGTTCAGTCAGTTATGAGTCTGCCTTCGGCTCAGGTTATGATCCTAGGGTCCTGGGATTGATCCCCACGTCAGTCTCCCTGCTCAGCAAGCCTGCTTCTCCCTCTCCCTCTGCCTGCTGCTCCCACTGCTGTGCTCACTCTCTCTCTCTCTCTTTCTCTGTCATATAAATAAATAAAATCTAGAACAAACAAACAAAACAGGGTTATTTAGTAGCATGTTATTTAGTTTTCAATAGTTGGGGATCATCCAGAGATTTTTCAGCTAGTTTAAATCTATTATGATTAGAGAACATACTTTGTATGACTTAAATTTATTGAGATTAGGGGCACCTGGTGGCTCAGTCGTTAAGAGTCTGCTTTTGGCTCAGATCATGATCCCAGCATTCTGGGTTCAAGACCTGCATTGGGCTCCCTGCTCAGTGGGAAACCTGCTTCCCCCTCTCCCACTCCCCCTTCTTGTGTTCCCTCTTTCACTGTGTCTCTCTCTGTCAAATAAATAAAATCTTTTTTTTTAGTTTATTGGAATTACTTTTATGGCCCAAATTATCTTCATAAATATTCCTTGTGCACTTCAAAAGAATATATTCTCTGCTTTGGGGGTCAGGGGGACTGTTCTATAAATGTCAATTAGGTCAAACTGATTGATAGTTTTGCTTAAATATTCTATATCCTTAATGATTTTCTGTCTACTTGTTCTATCAATTATTTAAGAAAGTTAAGGAAATCTCAAATTACGATTGTGAATTTGGCTATTTCTCCTTGCAGTTTTGTCACATTTCATTTCATGTATGTTGAAGTCTTTTTAGGTACACAAAAATTTTGGATTTTTACATTCTCTTGATGAAAGACTAGTTTATCTTCACGAGATGAACTTCTTTACCCTTGTTATCATTCTTTGCTGTGAAATCAGGCTTGTTTGACATTGATACCTTCTCCTGCTTTCTTCTGTAGGATGTTAGCATGGTATATTTTTCCAACTTTTACTTCTTATTTTTCCATCTTCTTACTTTTAACCCATCTGTGTCTTTAAAGTTTGTTTCTTATAGGTAGTATACAGCTGAATTTTGCTTTTTTAAAATCCAGTCTACTTCTGGAGATGTTTACACCATTTATGTTTAATGTGATTATTAGTATGGATGGGTTCAAACCTATCTTCTTGTTATAACTCTTTTTTATTATTATAGTGATTAATTTAGACTTTTATACCATGTATCTTTAACTTATTGTGGTATTATACCACTTCATGGATATATAATATAAGACCCTTACAATAATATACTTCAATTTATCTCCTTCCAGGTTTATGTCATGCATCTCACTTTTACATATCTGATAAACCCTATAGTACATCATTATTATTTTTGTTTAAGCAGCCAATTATCTTTTAAAGATATTTAAATATGAAAAATCTCACGTATTTGCCCACGTAGTTATTTCTGGTGCTTTTCATGCCATGGTATAGATCTATATTTCTCTGTGATGTCTTTTTCCTTCTGCCTGAAGGATTCTAAGATTTTAGATTTTTAACATTAACAAGCCATATTAACAATTTAGTATTTCTGATAGTATGGATCAGCAGATGATAAATTCTTTCGGCTTTTGCATGTCAGAAAAAATCTTAACTTCACCTTTGTTTTTTGAAATACATTGTTGCTGGGTATATAATTTTTGTTCAATAGATTTGTTCTTTCAGTACTTTAAAGATGTTACTCCACTGTCTTACTGCTTACATTTTCTCTGAAAAGAAATCTGTGATCCTTAACTTTGTTCCTCTGTATGTAATATGATTTTTTTTTAATTGGTTGTCTTTAAGATTTTTCTCTTGCCACTAGTTGTTTGCGATTTGGTTATTATGTGCCTTGGTGCCGTGTTTTTGTTTTTGTTTTCACATTTATTTTGCTTTAGGTTCATAAAACATCTTGGATCTTTGTGCTTGTAGTTTTTATCACATTTAGAAACTTTCTGGCCATAATATATTCAGGTATATTTTTGTCCTCTCCCCCCTTTCTTTTGAGGACTCCAATTATATGTATATTAAGCTGCTTTGAGTTATCCCACAGCTCACTGATGCTCTATTCAAAATTTTTTAATTCCCTTCTCCATCCTCCTTTTAGATAGTTTCTATTGCTCTAATTTTTAGTACACACATCTTTTATTTTGCAATATCTATCCTGTCATTAATCCCATCTGATGTATTTTCCACATTACACATTGAAATTTTTATCTCTAGAAGTCACATTTTAATCCTGTGTTGCACCGACCCTGCCCCAAAATTCTTTTAAAATATGGAATATAGTTATAATAGCTATTTCAATTTATTTTTCTTTTATTCTAAAATAATTGTTAGTTCTACATCAGGTTGAATTGAATGGTTTTGTTGTTTTTTTTTCCTTTTCATTATGGGTTGTATTTTCCTGTTCGTTTGGATGTCTGGTAATTTTAATTGGATGACAAACACTGTGTACTTTATCTTGCTGGGTGCCAGATACTTTTAAGTCCATAAATTTTATTGAGCCTTGTTCTGGGATAAAGTTGGCTTGAAATAGTTTGATCCTTTTTGGTCTTTATGTATGTTAGATGTGGGGTCCCTGGGTGCTTTTGGCTCAGGTCTGGATGTACAGGTCCTGGGATCCAGCCTTGCATTAGGCTCCCCACTCCCTCCTTTCTGCTCCTCCCCCTGCTCATGCTCTGTCTCTCTCTCTCTCTCCCTCTCCCTCTCAAATAAATGGAATCTTTTTAAAAAATACATTAAGTAAAAATAAATAAAATATTTTAAGTGGGACTGCAACAGTATTTAGTCTGCAGCTCATTATTCTTCACAACTGAGGCAAGACCCTTAAGTGAACACTACACAGCGCTCTATGAATCTTGAGGTTTTCTAGTTTGGCTGGTAGGAAAAGTTACTATTCTTTGTAAGATCCAAATACTCTTACCTGTCATCCATGAGGGTCGTCCTTTCTCAATCCTCAGGTTATTTCCCTATACTCATGTACTGATCAGTGTACAGCCCCTTTCTAGAAGGCAGTAACTAATCAAATGTATTTATAAATTGGTCATACATTTGTCACATGCTCCTTAATATAGTTCCTTGAGTATGCTCAGAACCATTGGGTGTGGTTCCCAAATAAGATAGCCTCATGACAAGCCATCACATGTTTCTGAGATAAAAACGGTCACACAGGAATTTTGGAAACTTAACTGCTGTTCTAAACTAAAAATATAGACTAATCATTATAAAACATGCCAACAAGGTATGCTAAATGACATCATATTAACTTTATGCTTGTTTTATTTTTCAGAGACATTTTTTAATTCAAAGTCAAACCAAGAAGGAATTCCTTTGGGGACAATTTTAAGCACCCAGTTGAATGAAAACCAAAAGAAGATCTCCAAATGGCTTAAGTCCATTATTTAAAGTACCTGCTTTAAAGAGATGGTATTCTGCTTCAAACCACATCCTAGTCCTCTTCTCCAAGAAGAAGCGATATTTTATATAAGAAGAAAAACTTATGACAATTAGTTTAACACAATTTTACAAGGGGTAGGCATAAGCCAAGTGAGTCAACAAATAGTCATATTGTATATGAAAACAAATTTTGACAAACCTGTTTTTATTTTCATAATCCCTAAAATATAGTATATATCAATAATTGCTTGCTGCATAAATTAATGAGTTTCAATGAAAAGTTCCCTTCCTTCAAATTTTGGTCAGGTTCTAAATCATCCATTGGATATTATATAGACATATTGAAAAATCATAGGTTTATCTAAGAATAAAACTCAACCGTTGAACAATTTTTAAGTTTATTAAAAATAAAAGCACCAAAGATGGTATGACACAAAAAATAAATAAATAAATAGAATAAATAAATAAAAGCACCATCACTTAAATAAATAAAATAAGTAAAAGAGACAGTAAAAAATAAAGACATAAATAAAAGAGCCATGACTACAAAAAATAACTTTTAGTTATTCAAATCACAGTAATGCTTTCATTATTTGCATTTTATTTTTAGTTTTCCTACAATCTGGGCTTCTCCTACTTTAAAAAAAATATGACCCAAGTGTCTATACTAACCAGCTAATTAGGACGTAGAACAACTAATCTGAGATTCCATTCAGCCATTTCAAGGTACTGATGCATTTGAGAACACATTTAGGACCACATGGAACACAGAATAGAGCCATGGCTCATGGATATGAACTAGATGTGACTTAACTGTACTTTCAGGCAGGTTAATTCCCTTCCTTCAGCAGGAAGCATTGTTAAAATAATGCAACTCTCCCACATAATATCGATATATTTTTTAAAAATGAGCATTTTGCATCTGGAACCAAATGAAAGCTCTGAGATGAGCATAGTAGAATTCAGCCTTCTTGCTTGAAAATATTCCAGGAGGAAGAAACAGGAACCATATATACAGGCACATTCGAGTCACCACAAAATTTAAAGTTGCTTCTCTGAAGCAGATCATCAAAAGAAATAGCCTGATTTCTAAGTTTTCACCCATTTACCCAAGAGTCATTTATAACTTGAATCTATCTCATTTCAGATATCAGGTGAATGGCAGCATCATGGAAATGCCCTCCTCTTAGATCTTATCCAACCAGGGATAGTCGTGATTTTATCTCCTGAAGGGCGGAATTTCTCTCCTTGCCAATAATGGCCTGCTTTGGGTACTCCTCTAATTCAATAAGCCTTCATTTGCTAAGCCAAATTCGGGATGACAAACCTCTCCTAGGAAAATTCCAAAGACCATCCATCACATTCTGTCAGTTCTACTTATTCTGTACTATGTACCTAAACATGTCTTTAAATGTGGAATAGGGAGAAGGAGAGCCAAGAGTGTGGGAAGTCATGCTATAACAGAAAAGGAAATCGAAGCAAGCAGCATGGAAATGAGAAGCCGATTAACCACAGATTTGTAATTCTGATAAAGACAAACAATGAAAGATGTATAATTTCATCTCTGCTACTAAAGCTATGGTTATACGACCACTTATATTTCAGTGAGGTGAATTCTATGGGAAATAAAATATTTTCCAAAGCTCCGTAAGTTCTTTTAGCTTCACTGAATTCTGGTACCCTTAAAAGACCTCACAAATCTGGGTGCCTGGGTGGCTCAGTGGTTAAAGCCTCTGCCTTTGGCTCAGGACATGATCTCAGGGTCCTGGGATTGAGTCCCACATCAGGCTCCCTGCTCAGTGGGGAGCCTGCTTCCCCTCTCCCACCCCCCCTACTTGTGTTCCATCTTTCACTGTTTCTCTCTGTTAATTAAATAAAATCTTTTTAAAAAAAAAAAGACCTCACAAATCTATAACTGATAAACTTTTAGAATTCTATTGCCTGTTCCTTTGGAGCTTCCTAAAGAAGGAAAAAATGAAACAGTGTTCTGGTTTTGGCTTTTCTTTCAAACGAAATCCATTTACTGTCAAGAAGGAGCTCATCTCCTGAGAGAATCTGTATCATCAAACCTGAGAATACTCTTAAAATGCCTAAAACCATAGGATTTGAATGGGATTGCCTCTGAGTTTTAGTATACTAGTGTAAACTGACAGAGCTGAAGAAAATGAAGTTCATGGAAAATTGGCAGTGTGGTCCTAATTACCTTATAATGTGGACATTCCAGTCCTACAGTATCTTAAACAAGTACTATATGTTTGTATAATCATTGACATAGAATCTAGCCTGGTAGTTAGAATCAGAATGTCTGTTTTTTTCCCTATCATATCCTCAACACTGTTCCATGTTATAGAGCAGTTGTTCAATACATATTTATTGAAAGAATGAAGTGCATATTTTTAAAATTATGTTATAGGAGCACCGGGATGGCACAGTCAATTAAGCGGTGGACTCTTAGTTTTGGCTCAGGTCCTGATATCAGGGTCTGGAATCAAGTCCTGGGTGGGGCCCCACACTCAGCGGGGAGTCTACTTGAGATTCTCTCTCTCTTTCCCTCAGCCCCTCCCCACCCTGTTCTCTCTCTCTCAAATAAATCTTTTTTTTTTAATTATGTCATACAGTACCTCTTTTATTATCCTATATATCCTATATACTATTCTACATATCCTATTATTCTATATTTTCATCGCTATTATGTTATGGATTATGTTATGGATTTTGCCTGGGATGTAAGGCAAATGTGAGGGGGAAAACCGAAGTGAGTAACATTAACAAAAATGAAGAGCCACCTTCCTCTGGATAGAAACCAACAGTAACCACCAAAAGAGCATTCAGAGCATGGCCTCAGAAAGTACTGGGCAGCAGAGCTGATCCAATCAAAAACTGATTCTGGTCATCTCCATGAACCAATGCCCCTCCACAAGGAGTTGGAGATCCTCCAAGACCAAGCAGCCAATCAGCCAGCACTTTTTAATATCCTCAGGCTGAGTAAGTCGCACGTATCCAGGAGACACCAGTAAAAGATGCGATGAGTCCAAATTCTCCAAGGACAAAGCACTTTTTTGACCCAATTAGAATGCCAGCGACTGCAACTGTCTTCTCTGTACCTCCCATCATCTCTCGCATTCCACCTTAGACATCACCAGCCGTAAGTCTGTACTGAGCACAGCCCCTGGTACCCTCCTTACCACGTGTTCATCCAATATACAAGGAGGCGTTTGTTGAAATTCTGTGGGTGCCATCAGGAATTGGGTCTATTTATTGCTGATGCCAGCTCCAGACAATAAGACGAAGGAAGGGGATGGGGAGGCAAGGAAAGAAAAGAAAAATAGAGAGGGAGGGAAAGAGACTGTGGTCAACCATAAAGAGATGTTTAGAGTATGGCTTCCTTCTGAGAGAAGAGTTATAATTCTAATATTGGCACAGACTAGGTAAAGCCCTCTTTTCATTAATGAGTCAGAAACAAAAATTTTACACAGCTGTCATTTACCCTGTCCATACGCATACACTAGAAGCCAGAGGCAACAGGCAGGTGGAGCTTACAGAATGTTTCGCAACAGCCCACAAAATGGTTAGGAAAAAGCCTGCATGAATGTTTTTAAAAATAAGTGTCTCCAAGCTGGCCCATGAACACCGTCAACAATGCTTGTCCATCCCCTGCATGAGGGCACGACCAAGTGTTCAGCTTTGAATATCCTCATTACGCTTTTTAACTCTTTAGTTCCCAGTACCAGGTGTTCCTGGCTAAGTCCACTAATAACAATGAGAATCGTAACCAAGAATGCATATATCAGTAGAAGGATCTTCAGAAGGCACAGAAAAAAAAAAAAAAAAAAAAAGAGCTGGTTCCAAGTGCAGTTTGCCAAGGGTTATTGAGATATTTGGTATGCCTACAACTTTTTTCAACTAAAATTAAGTTTTAAAAATGGTTTCCAAGATGTCAGATGGAATGTAATTGGTGAGTAATAACAACTCTAAGAATCTTCTTTGACCATTAACCAAAATAACAAAGAGACCTCACTCTGGTGTTTCACTTGCCTCCCTGGTAGCCGTCACAATAATCATCCAACCTTGGAGCCAAGTGTCTCTCAGCCTGATGACTAAGTCAACATAGAAGCAAGAGGGAGCATACACATGAAGAATACTCATTTTCACTTTCCTTCCAATGAAAATGAAACAAGCGGTTATTTCTTATTTCCACATGTGTCTGTCTGGTGAAGAAAATGTTACATCAAAAAAATTCTTGTAGATGATGGGTGTTAACTAAAGTTATTGTGGTGATGTAAGTAAAACCCTTACGCAGTACACCTTAAACTTAGACAATGGATGCATATCCATTTTATCTTACTAAAACTTGGGACCCAATTCTCCTACAGACCTAAGAGAAAGCAGTCACCAAAGCACACTGTAGGCGCTGTTTATTCTCATAATCCCTCCCCATTCCACTTTTACCGATAAAATATCAATTTTAAAATGTGAAATGTCTCTGGAGGAAGCCCCAGGGCATTATGTTGTGTATACAACATTCGTATACACGCACACACCTGAGGGGGCTGGGTGGTCACACATCTTTGGAATCCATCTGGCCTATTTCCCCACCCCCGCGACTTCATTGCTCTTTCGTGCAAGTGACCACAGACAGTCGATCTAAATTCAGCACATGTGAAGGTCAAATGATGCAGCAAACAGAATTTGACCTCAAACAATATGCCTTTGTCCTTTCACCCATCCTCAAAAATGTGTGCATACACTGAGCTTTGCTTGTTGTGAGTTCATAAATCTTTATCCCAGATTACTCATTTCTTCATCTAATGCTTACAGAAAAGACATCTGGATATGTTTGTTCCTCCCTCTCCAGCCCCCACCCCCCCATCCCCTCAACACACACGCAACAGCTGTAAGAGCAAGGAGAGCATGTTTTTAAAATTCCATTGGTTCATGTAGGCACATAATGTGAAGCAGCTCCAAAATGGACATCAAGTAAAAAATACCAGTTTTCAAAAGTCTGTAATTATGTATTTACACAAATTACATAATCCTGTATGTATTTACATACAATTACAGATTATCAAGTAAATAACACAATGTTGTAGTGTTAATGAGATGAAATAGGAGGAAAACACCATAAACTAAAGCCATTCATTTATCTACAACACAGGACCTGGCAGGACAGGTTCCCCAACACTGACCTAGTATGTCCTTCACACTGCCTGGGGACATTCACATGACAGATGGGAGGGTGGTTCAGTCCGTGCCCACTAATTCTCTGACCAAGGTGCAAGTGCTGGCACCAATAAGATAGTGGTTTGGCTATCTGAGCATCTGTTTGTGAAAACTGGAACCACCCATTCCACAGTGGCTCGGAGCTGCCATCCAATGGGCTTTGGGTCTCTGACGACAAGAACTGGATTCAAACCCACTCACTCTAATGCCCAACAGGACAATCCCCAGCCAAAACCCTGAGCCAACTACTCTCCCAGAACACTTATTTACATAAATTGCATAAGTCAATATTTATTTATTTACAGACCATTACAGTTTATTGTATCCATTGCCAAAAGCATATAACATTTTGTTTTTCTTTAAAAAAAAATTAAAAAAGAAAAGAAAAAGAAAAGGGTACCCAAACAAAATAACTCCAAAAGTAGATGTTAAAGTAGCATTTTCTAGGAATGCATGGAGATTTTAATCTTTTTCACAAACCAGTTGCTTTCGTCTAGGTCGATTATCTAGCATCTCATGCTACTTTAAGATTACTTTTGGCTACCACCTAAAACCAATTTCTTCAGTGCTAAGTATTATACCTATGACATCCTAGAAACTTGCTTCTTCCCTGTGGTCAGATGTTTAATGTTTTCAGCCAAAAATAGCAAATGCTTTTTGGAAAAACTAAAGCCTGAATATGTGCACATTTCAGCAGCAGCAAAGGGTTAAGTAATAAATAAAAAATAATACATCTTGGAATTAAATGCAATTTCTGTTTTGAAAGAGAAAAAAACAAGAAAATAAATGAAGAGGACATTCTGAGTTTATCATAAATCAACTATTTTACATTGCTTCTGTCCCCTCCCCCCAAATATTTCTTAATTCCAAATGTTAGACTTAGTTTTTCCTTAATGCACATCAGCAGGAGGGCTTTGCTACATATTCGAACTTTGACTATAGAAGGGCCACATGTGCTCATGGCAATAAGTCATGCGCTTCTACTTCAAAACAGCTTTAACTCAACAGTGACATATTTTTATTTTTCATAAAGAATGTGCATCAGAGCAAAACAAAGTTGGAATATTAAATTTTAAAATTAGTTACATAAATCCTAACACATTTTTTAACTGTCACTTTCAATTTCCCAACATAACTGGCTAGAAAGTGTTATATGTGGTATGAGAATTTGTTATAAATTCCTTTTTCTTAAATATTGCTTTAAGAATTTGGCTCTTTTCTCCTTAGTATATAGTAAGAAATAGTCTTCCTTGCCCAAGGGCAAGTTCCAAAATTATTGCTACTAAAGAAATATGTATTCTTATGCTTTTCAGCATAAAATGTTATAAAAGCTTTGTAAAAGATATTCTATATAGTAACCTCCCCTCTAAAAAAATTGAGCGCTGTGAGGACCATTTTTAAAAACAAAACACAGTCAATAGGTATAATATTTTCCCCCCTCATTGTCATTACTGATGAAGATGTATTAGTCTCGTTTTGCAAGTTTTACATGAAGGGTGCTATTTATTCCCATGTATTATGATGGTTCACACCAAAAGCAATTTTCTATAAAAGATGTTACAATGACCCCTATGATGCTTGTATAATGTCATATTTGATAGCCAAGTGTACAAATAAAGTCTCCAAGAATGATCCTGTTTAATCTGACTCTTGTCCCTTAAAAAAAAAATTTTTTTTTAAATCTGTGCTACAGAAGCTCTTTTTTTTTTTTTCTTTTTGAGGATTCTAAATCAGTATAATGTTTGATGTTAGTTCTGTTGTCCTGGAGGCCAACTAAAATAAAAGCATAGTTAATTGTTCAGCTTTGGTATATTCTGCAATAGGTTTAAACACGTAGGATATATGCCAACCCTTGTATTTTCCAACCATGAAGTTACAATGATGGAATAAGTCACTTATGAGAGAGGAAATATTACAGACACAGAATAAAAGTTTGAGACCCAGTTTTTCTTTAATCCTCTGGGATAAGCTATGAAACAAGCAGTCTGAAGAGTGAATACTCAGTGTCATGAATGATGTGCATAAGTTTACAATAATACGGGCACAAAAGAGATTGTCGCCTTTAGTACATTAGGGTCATTAGAATTTCTCATATCCATGCACCGTTATATTTACTTGCATGAATTTACCACAGGTTCGTAGCGGACTTTGCCATTTAATGCTTACAGAGCCTAAAGCTTCCAAAATGCCTATCTGGCCTGTACATATTTCATTAAAAATAAACTCTATATAATAAATAAATATATAAAATAAATAAAATGTTGCCTTTGGAATTTCTATAAATAAATTTAACTTTTTTTTTCTTTTTTTTCCTTTTTTTTTTAATTTTTTTTTTTTTAAACTAAGAGGTCTTTGCTTTAAATTCACCGGGATGGCACCCGTGAGCATGAACTGAAAAAGTCCTTTAAGTAAGACTGCACCCTCCATGCCTTTGAAAATGCAGCGTACCCTTGCGCAGGCCACCAGCCAAAATTCTGATGAGTCGAAGTATGGCAGCTGTGCTGATACAAGATGAAGTACAACTGATCAAAAATGTAAAAGCGCGTCTAAATCCCAGCATGCATCAGGCCGCGGTCCTCTCTGCTTCTGCTTCTCTCTTCCAACTCCCCTGCTACTCATCCACGCACACACTCACACCCCCGCTCAGTCTCCCTCTCGTCCTCTCACAATAAATCAAGCAAGTGGGCAGCGGCGGTCCTCCAGGAGGACAAGCCTGTTTAAGTGCAGAACAAAATCAGCATGTTCCCATCCAAGCCTCCATCGTACATTATGCATGCGGCAAAGTTTGGCAACAGTGGAGCTGGTGTGATGACACAGCTAATCAATTAAGAACCCACCGCGTGAAACCTTTATAGTGGTTACTTTTTTAAGGGCTCAAGTGAAGAAATTGTCTTTGTCAACTTTGGCTTAGAATATCCTTATATAGTTCGGGTACTTTGTCGGGGTCCACTGGTCTAGGTAAAAAATGTGTGAATTTCTGGTGCCGTTTAGTCCTCGTTCCTTCTCTTGGGGTTCCGTCTTTATTTAATGCAACATAGTATCGCCTTCCAGTGTCCACGTGTTTATATAGATTCGAAGAGTACGTGTTATACCAGTTTTCTTCAAACTGTTCTCTGAATACACACTCTTGGGTTAGTTTTTCCTGTTAAAACAGACAAACAAACAAGTAAGTATTTTGGCAAAATACCTGCTTTCTGTACTTAAAGCAATATTTAATCATGACATAATATAACTCTGGTGAGAAAACACTGATTTTAACCCATTTTAACCACTGTGGTGTATTTGCAAAAGTGCCTGACTGCATAAACTTAACTACATGCTAATTGCTTTTCATGCTGACTAAAGTGCAAAAGATTCCAAACATTTTCTAGTTAGATTTTTTTTCATATGCCCATTATTTGAACAAGCCAAACAAAGGACGACCAATGCTATGAGTTGTTCTCATTTTTACAGCAGCAATTAGGACAGCGAGCATCCTGTGAGGGAGAGTCTTAGCCGAAGCCAAAAGTTCAGATAACTGCCTCTTCTTTAATATACGCTTTATAAAATACTTGCAGTGTAGACCAACATGCTCAACATTAGCACTGAGGTTGGATATCTTCTGCCCTCTGAAGCAGGAGAGTTTACTTACCACTCAGTAAAAGTGCTTTTCAAACTTCAGGGTTAAGGAAGAATCACCTGGGATGCTTCTTTAAAATGCAAATTTGCAATCTCCAACCCTTTAAAATTCTGATCCAGAAAGTCTGGAAATATGCATTTTTAACAGGCCCTTGGGGGAATTCTGATGCAGTTAATCCACGGTCCACATTTCAAGATAGAATGCTTTCTATGTGACTGAGTCTTCCTGAATACAAAGAAGTAAAAACAATTGTTGTTGCCCTCCTACTTCCTTTAATTTAGACAGAAAGAGCCCCCCAACTTAAAAAGCCACATTCTCGGGCACACAGCTACCAACAGAAAAGCTGTACTTATTCCTACATTCAAAGTTAGAAGGTTCCACAGTTTTACAAATGTATTACACCTCTCCCTCCACCTGAGCTCTCTAAGACTCTAGGTCCCATTTAACCCCACGACCCAGGGCTCCTGCAGTCCTGTGTCTCATGGGCAGTAGTCGTGATCAGAATCAACAGATGCCTTACATCCCAAAACCAAGAACACACCCAAGTCACAAATGCTATCCTCTGAAGAAGAAACAAGGCAATGGGATTGAATGGCCTCTTTGCTCTTCTTAACACTGGACCGCAACTTTTCAAATCAATACCTTCCTTGATGGTACTTTTTAAAAATGAACACAAAATGACCTTTAAAAATATTCCCCTTGTTCTTGCCCCTCTGGCACCTTATATAAATAAGAAAACAAACCCAAAAACAACACATGTCCATGCACAGACTTAAAACAGCAGAACAGATAAGGGCATTTAACGTTTTTCCCTTTCTGACATTCAAACCCAGAAGACAGCAAACTAGACATCACCAAAATACAGATGTCCTTTTTCACTGCACACACCTGAGACACAATTTAGTACACTGAGTTCACAGAGGGCAGCTGGGCAGAATCCATCATGTCCTTGCAATGGAGTAAATCAGGAGAGCAAAGGGAGGAAGGGAGAGAATTTGACAAAATCAACAGTCCAATGTGAGGGCGGCTCCCCTATTTCTTTCATGAACTAAAGGCTTAACACCCACTCCAAAGCACACAGCGCTTGCCGGTACCTCCTCTTCCAAGCCCCGAAAGGGTTTGTGACACAATATTACCTCACTGGACAAGTTTTTCTTAAACAAGGCAAAGCCAAAAGGAAAAACAACGCGTCTGTCAAGGACAGAAACGATGGGGAAATTTTGGAATGGGTTTGTAGGGACAAAATGAATTGCGGGGAGTGAGAAGTCATGTGGGGCTCCCCCCTCAGCTGGATTACCCATTGGGGTGCCAGGAGAAGCTCCACCCTCAGAAGGAGGGGGTGAGCAGTGGCCAGACAGCCCCTCACCTCATTCCACATGGAAACCTAGAGGCTCATTCTTCTGAGAAAACACAATCTCTACCCTCCCTTGCACTGGAGGACGAGGCTGCATGTGATTTCTCTTTCATCTCCATTAAGACTGACGAAATAAAAATAGTGTGTTAAAGACATTACCAGCTATTTTAGTCGTTACTTCCATCTGTGTAATAAATATTCTCCTCACAGACAAGATTATTCCTGGCTAAAAATGTCTGGTTTGGGTTTGCTGTGATTAAGTAAATTTTCCAAACAAATTATGTTTTTGTTTTTGTTTTTTTACCTAATAAAATGGACCAGCATACGGAACTGCATGCTGAACCTTTAGTTCCTCAAAAAACATGAAAAACTAACTCAAATGAAGCTTTCTTTTTCTCAGCAGGAAATCGTATCACCTGACAGACATTTCACTTAAAAAACAGAACACTTCTGTCTCCTTTTGGAACCATGAGTTATGTACTAGTCCTGTTTGCTTTATAGAACTATCACACCTATAGTAAAATGGACTTTGTTGGATTAGAAACACAGACATGTCACCTCAGCAGAAGACACGTAGTTTGCACGCTAGTGAAGAGCCCAGCTGTGGTGTCGAAGGCCCACGCAGATTCCAGCTTCGCCCTTCACTAGCTGTGGGACATTTATGACTACGTACTTAAGCTGTACAAGCCTCAGTAACTTCAACTTTAAAGCAGCTTAGTATCTTGAGAGAGGGCTATTACAAATATGTAGTCAATGAACATGCTTGGCACAGATGAAGCCCTCCATAAACAATGGTGGTTGTTGACATTATGTTAACATCATAACCTCTCACAACAGGGAGGAACTTTGGAAAAGAGCTAATACAACTTCTCCTGTTAAATACATGGGACAGCAGGACCCAGATGTGAAATGCCTTGCCCCTGGTCTGTACCACAGGATCTCTTTATTATGGGAATAAAGCCACTTGAGCAAGAAGTTTCCAGGAGCCCTACTCGAGGCCCTGTGTTCTGGAGACCAGTTCCTTCTGGGATTTTTTGCTTTTCTCTAAGCACTGTGATTCCTCCAGACTGGCTCCTGGTGCTATTTCCAAAGGTCCAGGCACTACAGTGGGCCGAGCAAGGGAAAGGCTAGGGCTAGCAGACTACACTAAGGAATTACATGAAGTAACTGTTACTCTAAGACTCACAGATGCTTCCTTACTTCTTTACCTTAACAAAATGTAATTTTTAAAAAACAATATTAGCTTTGCAGGAGGACTACGTAGAAATTATAAACAAAATTCTACAGTGGTAGGGACATCACAGTCTAGCAAGGGAACACATTTGGTTTCAGAATATATGAAAAGATTCTCATTGTATATGTTCTGAGAGGGTTTTTTTTTTTTTAGTTTATTAAAAAAAAAAAAAACTTTTAAAAAAAAAGTTATAAGTGAAGAAACTGAACTAGCCTTCTCACTGCTCAGAAAACACTGTTCTATTTCCCCTAGCAGGCTCTTACAGCATTTTTTTACATACACATAATAGAACTTTCTAGGCAACCCAGAAAATGAAGTGAATTATTCCATTTAAAACAGTATCATCTATAGCCAGCACTTTTTGTGATGGTTAAGAGTTCAGTTGCCTCCTACACAGTAGGGCTGTCTGACTTCAGTTAACAAGTTAAATGAGATTGTGCAGACATTACATTGAAAAAGCGCTGGTACATTTCAGCTCCTGTAATTATAACACAATTAGTATAATGCCACTCAGATAAACTGACATACCTTAAAAATTAAAATGATCATTAAGAATTAAAGACCCTGTTCCTTTTTTATGCCATGTATATGCTTTTAAATAATTTCTTCCTCTTATTGGGGATTACATTCATGTGTGACTTCTGTTTTTGGACAGACAGATAAAATACCAAGATTTACAGAATTGCTCTCTTTATGATTGCACTTTAGAACTCAGTGACAAAATACTTAGTCAAGGTGACTATACTTATATTTGTACCTCGCAGTGATTTTTCTAAATTAAAAATAAGCAAACAAGTTCAAGTTGGGACAGCAAAAACATATTAGCCTGTATTCTTCTATATATGCAGAGGAGGAAAAAAAAAACTTCTGCCTTCCAATCAACTCTACACTTTAGAATTATAGAACTCAGATGTTTTAAAACTTACCACATGTTTCTAATGCAGACAGTTTATAGAGTATTCCACTATAAAGTGATCAATTCTTGTTTTATTGTATTTCCATGTTTTAATTTTTTTTTTAGATTATTTAACTATAGCTGTTTATGGCATACCTATCTTTGAACTGTTGGATTATATCACTAGGCTTGGGTGGAGAATGTGGATTTAATTCAAAAGTCTACTAAAGTCCATGCTTTGGAACAAAATCTGGTGAATGTTAGCAACTATGGAAACCTCTTTTCATTTTATATCATCAAATTCTAAGCAGTGGGAAAAACTGAAATTAAAACTTCAAAACTTTTACGAATCCTATTAAAACCAAAGAATGAGATAATAATGTGAAAATTACAGCACACCCTTGAGAATGCTTAGGAATGTTATAAGATACAAACTCATATAGATACCACTTTAAAATATTAGACAATTGGAAAATATGTAATCCACATGGGCATTATTATGCCCAATTCATATTTATACCCACTTAAAAACTAAAATCAGAATTTTTCAAAATGTGAATCTCAACAGTTCTCATGGAAAACATATAGGCTTATGTCATGCTATCATTTTAAAACATGATTTCCATATTTATATGCATATAAAATATATTTATGTTTACGTATTTATAAACCTATTTATAAATATATATGGTGTAGCTTTAACCACTACCCAAAATGGTTGCATTTATTCAACTCAATGGGTCACTTAAACTAGGTGTGCAAACTAGCCCAACCCATAAATTCGAGGTCAACAACTCTATAGAAACCAACTTGATAGTAGAGTTTCCAAACATTCTGTAAGTTAATGATTTGATGTAATCCCTCGTTCTCATATCTCCCATTTATTACAGTCATGGTATTTAAACCTCCCTCAACCACAATTACTCGTACAGATGTACTCTTCCTCATTAATAATCTAGCAGTAAAGACTTAATGGGAGTTGTTGCAAGGATCGGGGTGATTAAAAATAATGACTAAAGGACCATTAATAAGAAGCCAGGTCTTTTAACTCTTCTCTCCTGGGAGAGGTCCCCAAATAGACAGAAAGCAACAAACACAGAGGAAAATAGGCAAGAGGGCACTATTTCTTATTTTATTAGACTCCAGTTCAGAGCCAACCCCCTTTGCCCTTGATATGGCTCACCGTAAGCCCCCCTCTTTCAAAACCTCTTTCAAATTCCCACTATTCCAGATGGGCCTGCTTTCATACCCATGATGCTGGAATTGTGGGAACAATTGAATCAGTTGTGTCTGGCCAATGTAAACAAAATGAAGCAGGGAGGCAGGCAATTTTTCTTTCGGTCTCATCAAAATGTAGAGAATATTAAAAATTCTGACATTTCTCTCCACTCCTTCCCTCACCAAACACTAAACAAAACAAACACAAATGAACTTCTCTCCAAAAGCAGCTTACTTGGGCAGTTGGGGGTTCAAAGGTTGGGGCCCATCTGAATCCAGGGGCACACGGACACTTTCTATGCTGTGTGTTCCCCATCCTGTGGTACCAGCAAAGCTGCCAAGGACAGAATCTGCCACAGACAGGCTAGTCAATTCAGGTGCCTTCCTTAGAATCTGCCTCTAGACACGGATATTTGTTTAGCAAATCATATTAGCTCTTCAATTTGTAATTCATTTCCAGAGATGTAGTCCCACAGGGGAAAGAAAACCATGCTCCAGGTGCACGAGGATTCAAATTTGAGAAGTCCAGTATTCACTTTAAGAAACATCGTTGCTTGTGTCCCTATGTGGACAATTAAATGTGGCACATTTAATGCTTCCACTGAGACCCTGACAGGAAAAATTCATGAAACTTCTTTTAGGATCTAAGAACACCATTGTAAAAAAAAATCACATGTAACATTTCTTACCCTACAGGATGATCTGGTGAGAGTAGCAGGCCATTCAGTGACAACTTAAAAAATACATCAAAGACCTGCAAACACTGAAGAAACCTCCCGGTGCATAGCTCCTAGCTAGCTCTTAGCTCCAAGGGAAGAGCCCACAGCAGAGGGAAGGCCTTGGAAGAATCTGACTGACACACAATAGCAGAAACCCCTAAAGCTGTAGCTGGGAGGAGAAATTAAGGAAATAAGGGATCCAAAAAGACAAAGGCAATTGAATCCAACTACTTTGTTTCCAAGATAACCATCAGATATACCTTAGGGAGTGGGAAAAGAAAAATGTGCCAGAGGTTTTCTATGATAGACAAAATGGGTTAAATTAAGAACTTGGTTTGTAGAAATAAAATTAAAAGAAATAAAAAAATGAACCAATACAATGACAGTAGAAGCCCAAAGATTATTTTTGAAGAACTAAAAGATTTATAGAATTTCCTTATGTAAAGGAATGCCGAACTTCCACAAACACAGACACACTCTGGGAATGGGGCAAGAGGGGGAGTTGATTAATAATCCTGGGCTTCAATTTCCTTTCTGTAAAATGAAGGAACTGGACAAAGACATTTCTAAGGTCTCTTTGGGTCTAAGATTCTAGTGATTCAGTGTTGGAACCTCAAAATGGGAAAAGCAGAGCTATCCACAAGAACTCTAGAAGGACATATTGAACAGGAAATGGAAAAAGAAACTGTTATGGAGGAAAATAGGGTAAGAAACTAAATAAAATGTGCTGCATCAGTTGCCCGCTGCAGAGAGGGTGGGGACAGCTGATCAGAAATGCAGACTGAATTAATGCTTCCAGAAGCAGCCAAGGGAATGAGATTGCTATTTCAAGGAAAAAATGAGGACAAGGAAGAAGACATCCCTTTGGCACAAGGGGCCCTTCTCTCTTCTCCCTGGAAGACCATTAGAATGATCCTGTCCTGGAAGGGGTCTTACCTACTTTGTCCTTACACTTCAGAGCCTGCCACTGTCCTCTTTGCCATGTTGGCCACATTAATGAATGCTTGCCTGATCCACAAACCATACATCATAAGTTCTCCCTTAGAGAATTTACTTGGGAGGAAAAACCAAATCTTGCAAGAAAACAAACTCAAACCCAATGGGAAAGCTGGACATGTGCATAGGGTAGACAAAATGCAACCTCAAAGATAAATAATACTGAACTCTTGAACTTCTCAACACCCCCCTCCAGACAATGCTCTGGGGCCCTACCACCCCATCCCCACCCAATACCCACAAAGAAACCCTATGTAAAATAAAATCATAAGGAAGATAAAGCCTGCCTCTGGCATCCCCCTTACTTCTTGGGTCCCCAGCTCCTAGCTCCAATGATACTCATGCCAGCCCAGATTTCTCTGGAACCAAACTTTTCCTCCCACCCCTGACTTTGTGACCTATAAATGGCCCTGCTCTCTTAAAAAGTGACCAGTGTTGCTGTCTTTTCCTCTTTGCAACACAAAGGTGACTGTGTCTAACTCTCTCAGGGCCCTTCTCTCTGCTAGAGTGGAACAACCAACTTCCAACAGTAATCAGGGCTAATACCATCAACTAATAATTCCATTGCTCCAAAACAAAATTCATATGCTGACATAGATCCTTTTTTAAAACCGTGCTTTAATTCTGAAAAACCAGTTCCAGTGATAGACATTTCAGGTGCTGTGATAGCCTGGTGAATCCACTAATATGTGAACATAGAAAAAAAAAAGAATTACAGTAATATAAAAGTAAATGAAATCCCAAAGAAAGAAACTTCTTTAACTATGTGGATAAAATAACAATGAGCTACATATAAAAATAAAGTATCCAAAATTAATCTTGATTAAAATGATTAATCAATTAATCTTGATAAGCAAGGCTTTATGGTTAACACTTCAAAGAATGATTCCAGGGATGCAGGAATGAAGGAGATTTATATCTATTTTCATAGACTTCGTCACACATCTTCGTTCCAGAATTCAAACTTGCAAGAAACGCATTTTCTGTGCATCTCACATCCAGTCAGGAGTCTGAGAGGCTGAACAGGGGCAGCGTTCCTCACACTCATCCATGAGGAATGCTAAGGGGACAAGCTTGTGCTAAGGAGCCACTGCGAGCCAAGCAGTGCGCTGGCTGTTTTATGGGCTTCGCCTCCTCTAATCCTCACAGCAATGCTGTGATGTGGCTGTCATTAGCCCTGTTTCACAATTACAGCTCAGCAAGTCTGAGTAGCCTGCCCAAGGTCGCACAGCAAGTGAGCCACAGAGCTGGGATGCAAATAAGCCTTGTGTTTCCACTACTCTGTGCTTTGCCTCCAGCTTCAAACCTTCCCAAGTGCAAGTATAGGCTTCAATATTTCACCAAAACACTCCAAGCTGAAAATCAACTTGAAAGATAATGAAAAAGAATACAGGCCACATTGACACAGCCAAGAGAAAAACTATATGAAACACAGCAATTCGTGTGGAAAAAAGGATGGAGGGATGAAATCTAGGGCCAAGCGTGGACAGAATTACGTTGAGACCATACAATGCAGCGTGGCAGCTAAACGGGTAAAAGTCATTCAATGCAATCACATCGTGCACCCCAGGGAAAGAGATGCCTTTGGTATGACCTTGGCAAGTCTGTTCTTGGAATACTGCATTGAGCGTTGAGAGCTTCATTACAAGGGAAAAAGCAAATAATGGAGATTTCCATGAATTCCAGTACACACCAAAAAAGGAGTAAGAAAAGAGGGGATCAACTCATGTCAGGATTTTAAGCATTTATAAAGAGGACAAAGACAGCTCTGTATATGTCTCTCCTACTTAACACCATAACTTTTTAATCCTGAGGGGGAGGCCTCGGCAGCAGGGGTGTCAGGAAAGCAGACATTTTTCTCGGCCACCCGTTTGGATGCCGCTGAGGTGTACCTGGTCAACAGACTGAGAAATGATGTCTGTGCATAAGTACACGTCAGTCCCCGGCATGCGGGAGGCAAGAGGGAGGAGGTGGCCCAGCCACCACTGTAGCTGCCTTCAGGGTAGCAGCTCCTCCTTTCTTCCTGGGGAGGCAGCATTCTTTGTGGGGCTCAAGGGCACCTCCCATGCCATGGCTGAAGACAGTGACCAGAAAAGACCTTCCAATGTCAGCAGTGTATCCTCTGGCAGCAGGTGGGAGAAACAGAAGCAGAGACAGGACCACGGCAGGGGGACAAGAATTAAAGATAACAAATCAGGATATATCCAGCAGCCGCCATGTTTCTGAGGCCAGCCGCAAAGCTGCCTTCACGGGGCAAGCCTTCCTCTCCTCAAGACACCTGCCTATTTTTCTCCATCTCCTCTGTGAATAATCCTGGAGTTCTCTCCTACCCTGGAATTAAGCTCTCTCCTCTAACTTCTCTGAACCTTTTTTGTACATAGTTCTATCATACCAAATTATAATTCTTGGTTTGTATATCTGCCACCCCCCACAAAATTGCATGTTCTTGGACCAGTTCTAAGCTGGGAAGAGGAAGCATTATTTGCATTTGTATGTTGAGTTGATCTCATTATTTGTGATAGTTCTGTTCTCTAAAGCCACCACGAACATTGAAGTCGAAAATATGGATGCACTGCTCATAAGAGAAACACCGGGTCAGGTTCCACGCAAGTCAGTCATAACACTTTCATCAAACCATCAAGAAATAAGCTTGGTTTTTGTGGGTTCCTATTTAAGTTAATGTTGTAGTTCATTAACAGTGAACTCACAGCCAACAGCACTGTGGCTCATGCTCACACAAGACTCTCTCACTAATCTAGTGTGCTCCATAAGACACATCGAAGCCATCTTGCGTTTGGAAACACCAGGTAGCACTTCAGCGCTATGCCTGGGGGGCATTTTAAATGGTAAAATCACCAACAAAAAGCACAAAAAGGGAAAACGTGGCACTAAATAGATCCCCCAAAGGACACCTTTTTAGAGTGTGAGCTGAAGAATGAGAGCAGAGAGCATCACCTGGAAAGACCTCTGCTAGAAATGTGCCCATCAGGCCATTCCCTTCCGCTTTCCCTTGAATGTCTGTAGATGACCACGCAAGTGCCACTATTAATGACTTAGAGTCACAAGCAAATTTGTAAGGACACGAATTTGCAAATACACAATCTGCAAATAATGAGGAGCAAGTGAATTTCCAGGACCAGCATGTATTAGTAGTGGGTGGTATCAGTGATGTTTGTTGGCTCCACAAAAGCCAGCAGGAAAGGCTGAGGGAGTAAGTGAGGGTGTGAGTGAGTGAGTGAGGGTGTGAGTGAGTAAATGGAAGAGTGAGTCACTGGCGAGCAAGTGACGGTATGAACGACTGAGAGTGTGAGTATGTGAATGAGGATGTGAGCAAGTATGTGAGTGAGGGTATAAGTGAGGTTTGAGTGAAGGAAGGTGTCAGCAAGTGAGTGTGTGAACAAGTGAGCCTAAGTGAGGATATGTGTGAGTGTGTGAGTGAAGGTGTAAGCCAGTGAAGATGTGGCAGAGTGAGGGTGTCAGTGAGTGTGTCAGTGAGTGTGTAGGCAAGTCGGTAAGGATGTGAGTGAGCACAGGTGTGAGCAAGTGAGTGAAGATGTGAGTATGTGAGCAAGGGTGTGAGTGAAGGTTTGAGCAAAGGAAGTTGTGAGCAAGTGAGTGCATGAACAAGTGAGTCTGAGTGAGGATGTGTGTGTGTATGTGATTGAAGGTGTGAGACAGTGAAGGTGTGGCAGAGTGAGGGTGTGAGTGAGTGTGTAAGTTACTGTATAGGCAAGTGGGTGAGGATGAGTGAGTACAGGTGTGAGCAAGTGACTGAGTATGTGAGCAAGTGAGGATGTAAGCAAGTAAAGGTATGAGCAAGTGAGTGTGTGAGTGAAGGCATGAGCCAGTGAAGGTGTGAGGGAGTGAGTCTGTAAGTGAGGATATGAGTAAGTGTGTGAGTGAGGGTGCAAGCAAGTGAGTGGGAACATGAGTGAATATGTGAGCAAACTGAGCGAGTGTGTGAATGAGTGAAGGCATGAGCTGGTGAAGATGTGAGGGTGTGCGTGTAAGTGAGTAAGGATGTGAATGAGTGAAGGTGTGAGGGCATGAGCAAGTGAGGGTGTGAGTACGTGTCTGAGTGAGTGAGCAAATGTGGGAGTGAACACGTGAATGAGTGAGACTGACCCAACTCTGATCAGCCTGTCTGGCATCACTAATTCAAGGAACCGGAGGAGACTGATACACTTAAAAGAGAAGCAGGAGGCTCTATGATGCAGAACCTGTCTGTGCAACAGGCTCCAGTGAGGAGGAGCTCAGGTTCTGTGTCACCAACAATCCATTCTGACCTGAGAGGCAATGCTGGAGAGGCGAGACAGAGGATGCGGCAAGGGAAAGTAGCAGCTAACAGGGGTGCCTGGCGGCAGTCAGCTCGTGCCTGTCGTCCCCAGTGTTTATTTTCTCTTGGTGGTACTCACGCTGCCCAGTTTACAAATTAAACAGATTTCATGCGTGCAAGGAGGCTCAGGACAAAAAACCATTAGTCAGCATTGCCAGTCAACTACTTAAGTGAAATATCCATTGCACAGATATGCTGTTCTTTTCAAATGTATATATGAACTGCTCTGTAACAAATGTGTTTTTCAATGTTAATGAATTCACCGTAAGTTTTGTCATAATGTTTTGTTTTGTTTTGTTTTGTTTTCAGTCAAAAGACACAAGTATAGAGGCCCCTGCGTGGCTCAGTTGGTTAAGCCCTCTGACTCCTGATTTCAGCTCAGGTCTTGATCTCAGCATTATGAGATTAAGCCCCACCTCGGGCTCCATGCTCAGTGAGGAGTCTGCTTGAGATTATCTCTCCCTCTCCCTCTGCCACTACCACCCACCACCTCATGTGCCCTCTCTCTCTCTCTCTCTCAAATAAATAAATTTATTTTTTTTAAAAATTGGTGGGGGGGTGGGTATTCCTGGGTGGCTCCTTTGGCTAAGTGTCTGCCTTTAGCGCAGGTCATGATCTCAGGGTTCTGGGATTGAGTCCCGCATCCGGCTCTTTGCTCAGTGGAGAGCCTCGTCCTCCATCTCCCTCTGCTGCTCCCCCTGCTTCTTCTCTCTCATACTCTGACAAATCAATAAATAAAATCTTTAAAAAAAAAAAGGCACAAGCACAATTACCATCCTGTGTGACTCCCTAACACTTGCTATCAAAAAGGGAACCTTACACACAAAGTGATCAGAAACCACTCTGGTCTGTTCTCTAATCTTCAGAAATTAGGTGCTTAGGAGCCAGGATCCTCAGGAAAAGAAAGAAGGAAGGAAGGAAGAAGAGAAAGAGATAGAGAGAGAGAGAGAGAGAGAGAAAGGAAGGAAGGAAGGAAGGTAGGTTGAAAGTAAGAAAGAGGGAGAGAAAGAAAGAAAGATGGAGAGAGAAAGAAACAGGTGATCTGGGATCCCACTGACAATATATTCATACTTTCAACATGTAGTAAGTGCCAACTACATGCACAGCACTGTTTTAAGTACTGACAGTTCCACAGGAAACAAAGGTAACCACATCCCTCCCTCCATGGAGCTACCCTTTAGGAAATGGAATTCCAGTAGGGACACGGAAGAACCAGAGCCAGTTGAGGCTCTGCCCCAAGAAACAGTCACACCCTGAAGCTTTCTTCACCAGACTCCTCGAGCAGACCCTGAGACAGCAGTGTAGAGCAGGGAATAAGAGTAAAACCAAGGTCAGGAAGACAGAAGGGATCTTGTGTGAAGTCTGCATCTGTCATGAGGAAGATTCTACTCCGAGACTCCTGAGCCTGAACAAAGACCATGGCTGAGCATGTTGCCTGGTACCCAGGACCTCCTCCTCCAGATGAAAGGAGAGCCATCTCCTGAGCTATTAATGATTAAAACCAAATCCTTTCCAAGGCATGTAAAGTCTCCAGACCTGTGTTCTGTGACTTTGATCATTACTGAGGTGGGATGTCTTAAACATGTCTCAATAAATCAGTAAAGCTAATCCATGAAACAACTAAAATTAAACTTATACTTAACTAAAATTAAATAAACAAATAGATATATTTGTTAAAAGATGATTTTTCCATGAACTTATGGCCATTGGTACAGATCCTAAGGAAACAAGGCAACCACAAAATAAAAACTAGGCTATTAGAAAGGGGAAAAAAAGTTCCAAAAATCATATCTGTAAAGGAAATACTAAACCCTTTTCTGATACATGGTTAATTCTGGTAAAATTATTTTGTATTCACAAAAATGGATGGCAAGTCTTATGCATATACATCAGACAAAGTTTATTCATTCACCTATGTTCAAATCACAAATTCGCCTACGTTCAAATCACACTATCTAGGTGACCTTGAGAAAGCCACTAAGCCACTAAACTGTCACTCTCACATCTCTAAAACAAGGACAGTGTATGAACTAAATCAAATAATATAGAAGATGTTCCTCTGAGGTGCTGTCCTCTTTATCACCGAAGAATTATTACTCAATCCTTTGAAAATTGGCAATGTACATACGCAGTAGAAGACGATGCTCTATTTCCCAAAACATCAGTTTAAAACCACCTATTTCCAGAACATGCTGCTATCAAGCGGATTACTAAACAAATGTCCCTTTTCATTTCCTTTATATGAATTACATGCTTTGGAGACTACCTACAGGACATGCCTAAACATCTACCACCAAACTAATCTGAAACTGACAAACCTCAGTGACAAATTGCTAAGTCTAGCGGTGCCTTGCCATGTGGTACAAGTATTCCATTCCACAAACACACTAGTTTATCGTGCTTGCTCAAAAGATCTCACAAGTGCTGATGCAGAGCGCCCAATGGAGACAAGAAGGCCTCCACTCCACTGCCGGCCTTAAGCTGCCTCTCCAGCATACCACTAAGCCTCCTTGCTGGACTTCACATCTACTGGGATGGGATATTTTCAAAACTGGCATCTGCAGACCCTGGAAGACAAAGGACTTTAATTTGGAGAACTGTAAGTTTTCTATATGAATGCTTTCACTTGGTCATTCCACCCGTGAGAAAGTAAAGGGACTGTTTTAAGGCTCTTCTGGACACTCCAGATGACCACCTGTAACCAGATACTGGTGCCCAAGAAAGCAATTGTGCTAAGTAGTGCTAACCTGTGCTGCTTTCACCATCAGGGTTCATAGGAAAAGAAAAAGACATACCTAGGCCATCATCTGGTCTCCCAAGAATTAGAATAGGAAGGCTGGGCGGAGGGCGGGGGTGGTAGGGGGATAACTATCCTCCCAAGGTGCTCCAAGGAACAGGTGGGCTCAGCTCAAAAAAGCTTCAGGGCCACACTGACAGTGAAGCAGTGTCTTAGCCTCAGACGGATAACATCTTCCGTCATACGAAATCAATTGTGCCAATCTGGATTCTATTGGTCTTAGAGTTTAGTGCAAATTTTAACATTAATATGTTTTGAATTGAAGTTGCTAAAGAAGTATAAGAAGTTCGTGTCAGTTCCTATTCAAATGACATAGTCACAATCATTTAAATCAGTATGGGTTTCTAAGGATCTGAGATACTTTATTTTTTCCTCTTAAGGAGACTGATACATTCCTTTACTCCGTGACAGGTATCTCCCCACTCTACCCCACACCATGGAGACACCTTGCAAGGGAAATTCTTTGACTCTCATACCTCTAACCCGGTAGAGACAACTGCTGAGACCACTGTATTTTTTTTTAATTGATATACATAAGAAACACGGTCAAAAATCCACCACACCTTATTATTACATGGATTCATATAAACCAGGGCCCAGTTGTGTCTCTGGAAATATAATAACCAAATCTACTAGGAAACACATGTTTAATAAGCATCTCCACCAGAATGATGGTCAGGTTCCAAGGCACTAGTCTGAGGGCTGCAAGAACCAGGCATGAGTCACACTCTTGCCATCTACAAGGCCTGGGTCTTTAAATAAGGAAGAAGAGGACTCTGTCAGTAGGCAACCACATCCTAGGTAGTGCTATCGACACACGGTGCCCAGATACAGCAAGGCTCTGCATCCAAGCAGGTCGTGACAGGCCGGAGAGCTGGCTCGGCAAACGCTGACCATATGCCAACTGCACAGAACGTGTACTGCTGGGCCTTTAAAAAACAGAAAGATTATAAAGACAGAGAATCTGATGCCTAGAAATTTAATCTAGTGGAAAAGACCAACAGGAATTAAAATTCTAGACAGAAAAAAAGTAAGTGCTATAATAGGGATACAAACCCGAAATCTGCACGTCATCTTTTTGTATCACTTTTATAGATTCTATGCTCTGCTTTCCTGTATCATTGTGATTTTAATGACTGTGCTAACTTCTTTTAATTAAAAGGTAAAATAGCTTTCACTAAATGGCAAGCTTCTTGAAGGAGATTAATTATTTTCATGGCACTCTTTTTTAAAGAGATATTTATTACAGTAAATTACTCTTGATGCTTGAATGTATGTTGATAACAGGAGCACCTGGGTGGCTCAGTTGGTTAAGTGTCTGCCTTCAGCTCAGGTCATGATCCCAGGGTCCTGGGGTTGAGTCCCGCATCGGGCTCCTTGCTCAATGGGGAGCCTGTTTCTCCCTCTGCCTGCTGCTCCCCCTGCTTATATGCTCTCTCTCTGTCTGACAAATAAATAAAATCTTTTTAAAAAAAATAAACACAATATCTTGGTAACATTCAGATAAGTTAGATGAAGACTGTCTTCAAAGTAACTATCCAAGCCTTACTTCTAGTCTCTTTGATAAGAACAAAAGTGACAAAGGTAAACTAATACTCTAATAAATTTGAGTTCTCTGGCCAAGTATGTGTGTGTGTGTGCGTGCGGTCTAATACCCTCTCTATGACTCAGGCAGGATACTCTAATCTTTACATCTGAAAGCTCATGAGCCTGAACTTGTCTGCCCTACCTTTTCTGAGACTCCTATTCATCCCTCAAGATCCAGCTTAAATATAACCACCCAATTTACTTGAGCAGTTATTTAAACACAGTTTTGGACCCCAAGATATTTGTGTGTTTCTCCAATGTAGTACACTTCACATTGCACTGAATTATTTATAAATATATTTCTCCTACCAAATTTTGAAATCTTTGTTGCACTGTTAAGCACTCAGCACAGTGCTAGGCACATAGTGGGTATAAATGTTTGTGAATGAACGAGCAAATGAAGGAATTGATGCATCGGTGAATTAATACATGAATGTGAGAACTGAACCCCACCCAGAGCCAGAATTTTTCAGGTTTTCCTTCAACCGTATCATGATACCCGTTAGCAATAAGGTTTTTCCTATTGCCACATTCTAACAGGGTACCAGAATTCCATGCATTTTTCTGAAGAAATATGACCCCATCCCCGTCTGGCTTTTTAGATCCATTCCTAACATAAACTTGTAAACAAAAAATTACATACATGGAAAGAGAAAATTTATCCCAGAATACATTTTAAGTTAATATTTGCTATATTTTGCTTTACCTTTTGAGGGGAAATCTGCTATTTCCCCAGATCTCCTATTTACCTTCTTTCATAATAAGATGAGTTTTTCTCAAGGTTTCCCCAACGTTTAGAAACTTCTCCACTTTAGTTTACTGAGCTTTACGCAACTTCATATAGATAAAAATTCTTTAAGCTACAATTTTTAGTGTACAGTTGACCCTTGAACAGCGCAGGGGTTAGGGGCACTGACCCCTTGCACAGTCAAAAATCTGTATAGAACTTTTGACTGCCCCCAAACTGAGCTACTAATAGCCTACTGTTCCCTAGAAGCCTTCCCAACAACATAAATGATTAACACATATTTTGTATGCTATATGGGTTACAGACTATAGTCTTAACAATAAAGCTAGCTAGAGAAAAAACAATGTTAAGAAAATTGCAAGGAAGAGAAAATACACTTATGGTACTGTACTGTATTTATTGGGAAAAAAAAAAACACAAAACCCTGCCTGGAAGTGGGCATTCAAACACATGTTTGAATGGAATTCAAACACATGTTGTTCGAGGGTCAACTGTATTTAATAACAGAATCATCATGCCTGTTTCTTTTCTTTCCTCCTCCCAGTCTCATCACATTGAAAATATAATGTTTTGATCACTCCTCATGTCCACTGCCACACCAAATACGGTAACCACAAACCGGACGGAAAATGTGATTCTTAGCCATAGAGGAGCACAGATCTCACCTTCATTCCCCTTTCCTGCCTTAGGTACATGCAAAAGGAAGACCATTTGGCTACCCAGAAAGCTTTCTTCCAAGCTCTGTACACAAGAAGCAAAAAGATCTTCCTCTGTAAACATTCTGTGTACATAGAGAACGTCATGCATGAGGCAGACAAGACTCAGGAGGAAAGCTTAAAAAATCCAAAGCATGAATTCCTGAGATCCAGAGTAGGAAAAGACACTCCAGACCTCGAAGTCAAGCTACTCATCTCAGAGGTGAGGAGAATGAGGGCCTAGCACCTCACTAGTGGCAGAGACAGAGCGAGAGCTCAAGTCTCCTGACCTGTAGTCATGCATTCGCCCCTACACTACCTCTTTCCAGCCCCAACCCCAGCCCCAGCCCCCTTGGGCGGGACACACCAGGAATGGCATAATCACAGTCCAACTCAGCACAGGAATGGAAGAGGCGGATTTTCCCTTCCAGCAGAGTTCTCAGTACCCCTGAAGACACAAGCAGACCCAGGGAGGTCCACATTCATGTGTTTCATGAAGCATCAGAAAAGTCACAATGCTTAGCTCATTTTAATCCAACAAGTGTTTATGGAACACCTACCACGTGCAGAGGCAGGCAAAGTGGCTGGTGAAAAGTACTGAATGCTAGGCTAAAGTACTCGGGCATTCGCCCTCAAATGCAAGCACTTGAAGGGATCTGCACTGAGAAGTAACACTCATATGTGAGTTTGGAAAGGTAATACTCCCGTGAGTGTGGAGAATGGACCGGAGAAGGGAGAAGCTGGATGCAGAGAAGCCATATGCCAAGATAACTCTTCCACAAAGGAAATTACAATTTGCAAAAGCCCTCCTTATTATACTTTCCTCCAAGCAGTTTCCAAGCCTGAATATACTCTTTACATGAGAAACTGTGCATTTCTCAAGCACAGGAAGAAATGGAGGACTTTTCTTAGACTCGTCCCTTTGCCTAGCTGGGGTTCCATGACTGGGTCATCAGTGAGCCGTGTGGGTTTGCGGCCATGTAGCAGTGGAGGAGGGACACGTCCTCCCAGCCACACACTCTGTGTGTGCTCAAAAAGCCCTACATGAGGCAGTTGGGCTTCCCAGAAAACATGCCAAGATGAAGTTCTCCCAACTCTCTGCCACCTGGCCATCACTTCAGGCAGTACCGTCACTGATATTCATTGGGTCTACATTCAGGTTACCTTCTAGAGCCTGCACTCTGTTCTCAGCCTGTGCTGCAGACGGGGGCACACAAAGGCAGGAGGGCAGCCAGAGGAGAGAAGAGATGAGCAAGAAGCCACGGGAAGAGTCCAGACAGGGAGATGAGGCTCGGCTGGACAACAAACATAGATGCCACTCTGCTAAATAAAAGTTCCACTGCTCTCCTTGTCAACCAATAAACTGTGGGAGGCTGTCATGTTGGCGATTTTATCTGAAAGACTGGTCCTCTCTCTCTGGGGGGAGGGTACTCTGCAGGGACATACAAGGTGGTCCATGGGGTGGGGAATAAAAATGGCCTCTGTGTTTACTCATTTGTCACCTTTTAAATGTTATCCCTAATATGAGTTTTATAAAGTAAAATAATTTCTATGAACTATATTTTATATGTAGAATCTTTAAGTAATTTAATATACAGTGTTGAGATTCATACGCAAAAAAATTGTTTTGGTGGTGGCATGTGATCAAAAGAGTCTGGAGACCATGATGAGAAACCATGGAACTTTCCACCCACTAAAGGTTGGATTGTACCCTACACACAAGAAGCAGTTTATCAAGTTCAACTGTGACCAACTTAATTTAATCCATAAATTAAATCTCCATATACCTAAGACTGAAAAAAATTGAGGGGGTGAAAAAGGAGAACATCATTTAATGTTTTAAAAGTGTGAAAGCCAGGGTACCTAGGGAGCTCAGTCAGTTAAGTATCTGACTCATGATTTCAGCTCAGGTCATGATCTCAAGGTTGCGAGGTTGGGCTCCATGCTAGGTGTGGAACATGCTTAAGATCTCTCCCTCTCCCTCTGCCTCTTCCTCCTCCCTCTTTAATAATAATAATAATAATAATAATAATATAGCTTCTATCTTTGCACTTAAAAGTGCTGACAAAGATAATTCAGGCACTAAATAACTTTTATAAACCACAAACTGCTTAAAATGCTAAACCAAATCTTACACTTAAAAACATATTTTAAAATAATCTATTATCTCAATTAAGCACTTTTTCCTAAAAAGACTAACAAATCAACCAATCTAGATTCAAATTTTACCAAGGCAGAAAAACCAATCTCACACCATTAAAAATGGTGTGTGCTATATTCAAATTACGTAGGCCATTTTTTGTCATCTGGAGTGTTTGAGTAAAAATTTTATACTATTCCAACCCTTGTGTGTGTGTGTGTGTGTGTGTACACACATATATATATTTACTAACATATGGATAGCAAAGGAATAGATCTAGAAAATGTTTCTCCTAATTATATATGAAAATGCCTTTTATTTCTGTCTCCAAGTCTGTGTTTTCTTTTAATTTTCAATTTTTTATAGATTCTATCAAAGTTCTCCTATGTAGATAACATGGATTAAATTCTCATTTGGCTACCAATATTGGCAAGGAAAAACTAAAGTTTGATTTCACTAGGAGCTTCTTGTTAAAAACTCAAGTTAGTCTATAGTAACTAATAATCTATGCTTCACAGGCATACATTTAGCAAAAATGTATCAAGTTCCTGCTGTGTAACATGCACTGTGTTTTAGAAACTCAGCTAGCACAAGTAGAGATAACAAAGATGTAAAGCCAGTTCCCTTCGCTCAAAGCAGAAGAAGGAACTCTGTCTCATTCACTGCTGTCCCTGAGCACATGGAAAAGCACCTGGCACCTGCTAGGCTATAATAAACACTTCTTCACTGCCTCCTTCAAGTTGCTTACAGCCCAATAGAGATAGGAAGTGAGACACGCAAAAGAAAAAGAAAGAGAGAAAGACACAATACTTGCAAATAATTATAATATTTTTATATTCTTATTCACATACAAGAATATCTGACAATAATTTCCATCTCCCTCTTCTCTCTACATAATGAAAGTCTTATGTAGCTCAGAGAAAGGGTTTATACTCACTGCACGGTGGTCTATTTCTAGTTTTAATTACACTGCTTTACAAAGCTTAGAAGATAATTTCAATTCATTTCAAAAATAACTTCCATTCAATACAAGAAGATGGGATTTTTCACACTTGTGAATTTTTTATTTACTTGATAATGAAAATTGTTTGGCATATAAATAAAGCATTTCCTCAGAAACTCTGATCTAGTGAAGATCCAGGGCTGATACCTATAAATAAAAACAAAATGGTTTTTCTCAAAAAGCAAAAACTTACACTTTCTCCAAACAGACTCAGTTTCATTTCTAGATATTTATAATCTAGAGAAAATGCAGTTCAAATCAAATGTGAGGCTAAAGATTGGCAAAGACTCTCCCGGTACTTACTGATCCATATAGCTCCCCCTTCTCATTCATCCCGAGGTAGAGTCCACTGTCCACGCCTCGAATGCTGACCAGGCCCACTGCTATACTGATAAATTCCAGAATGCCTATGAGACAAATGGCAGAGGGCAAGAGACAGGTCAGAGCACAGAGCAATTCCTTAGACTCAGCATCCCTAGGACTTTTTGAGAGGACACTGAGCCCAGTTCCCAACTTGGATAATCTTACACTCATTAAAGAAATTTCTCCTCTTAAAACCACTTCCTAAAAGAACTGATTTTTCAGCTAAACTCTATAATAATGATACAAAAGTACTTACCAACACAACATATAACAAAACATATTAAAAATGAAAAAGCTAGGATTTACAGATACCCTAAGAAGCAATATGACAGATAATCCAAAATGCATCTTCTAATTAACATAATAAGAGTACAACTTAAGAAAAAAACAAGAATTTGTGTATGAGCATATATTGGAAAATATTCTAATGAGAGAATGGTCTTCTGTCCCTTAAAACAAGAGTACCAGGTGTTAACCAAAGACCTGATTGGTTTATATGGAAAAATAAACTAAGATAAAGTTATCATATAACTTTATTAAGCTCCATCTGGAAAATGAAAATACCCTACACACATCCCAAATATTTCTGCTTGAACAAAGTATTGATTTTTGCTGTACTTATCTAAGCCTCAAAGAGCTAGTTAAGCAATTAAGATAACATAATATTCTGGGGGGGGGGGGAATACTGATACCAAAAGTGCTCTTGATTTAAAATAGGCATGGAAGACTGTATCTTAAAATCAAACTAACACAATGATCTTCTTTTTCCCCCTCTTCTTTCCCCTTGCTTACCCCACTAAGAATAATAGCACCTAAGCTGGGTATAAATCCAGAATTTTATGGCCATATAACAGCAGTTTAAATTTCCCTAACCATAGTGTCATTTTAAGATGATTACCCCACTGTATATTTGGGACGATGCTAGCATTACTTGTGCTTAGCCATTTGCTCAAGTTTGCTGTAAAGTGCTATACTTTATGTAGACCTTGAGTTAACACGTACCAAATACTAACTTCTTGTTTTAAAAATACCTGAAAAATTCACTTACGTTTAAGAGTTTAGAAAGAAAAAAAACTAAGGATAATAGTATGCTATAGGCAGTCTCATGTGACTAATAAAAAAGCACTTACATGGATTTTTAAACAATTAATTTTGCAACTTTCACAAAATACTCTGAATCGAAAGAAGACATGTACTACATAAATCCGATGAAGCAAAGGGTTTCAAGGTGATGTAAAAAAAGAAGAGAGGTTTCTTATAAAGGGGTATTCTTAATTCATTGGTAAGCACAAAATGTAACAAATATCTTATGTTTAAATTTTATAGAATATCACATATATTCACATGTGAAACTATTTTCAAAAAATGGGAAATAGCATATGGAAAAAATATAAAGAGAAATTACAAATTGCATTTTGGATCTGATAATCTGTGACTCTGTATTGGAAGATGCATCTAAAAGCAGCTAGTTTGGGGCACCTGGGTAGTTCAGTTGGTTGAGCATCTGCCTTTGGCTTGGGTCATGATCCCAGGGTCCTGGGATCCAGCCCCAGGTGAGGCTCCCAGCTCAGCGGCGAGTCTGCTTCTCCCTCTCCCTCTGCCCCTCCCTTCTGTTCATGCTCTCTTGTACATGCACGCTCTCCCTCTCTAAGTAAATAAATAAAATCTTTTTAAAAAGTAAAAATTTAAAAAAAAAATAAAAGCAGCTAGTTTATTACTAGCCTTCCCTACCTCACAAAGGAAATGGAAAGATAGATAAGGAGATATCTCCATGAGATTCATTTCACATGAGATGCCCTCCCTTATTGATGCAATTATTTCATTTTACTGTACTATTTCCAATTCTTATGATTAAAAAATAACTTACATTGTGGCATTTTATTACCATTAGGAGCCATATGCATATGAACCTCTTCTTAGCTACCTGAAAACAGACCACAATATAGGTCATAGTGATCCTGAAATCAGTGTAAGGAATTCATCAATGTCCAATTTTCCTTATAAAATGAATGACAGGACATATTTTGCCCCCATTGAAGTCTGACCACTTTAATATCCCATGTCAAGGGGGAAAGAGTTTAATCACAAAACTAAAAGACACTTGTATCTCCTGACACGGTCTTTGATGACCTCTTGGTTTTCCCTAACCAGAAGGCAGCTTGAAGAACTAATCATGAATATTCATCATCATCATCGCCCATCAGGCCCCAAAACAACAGGGGCCTGTGATCCTACAAAACCATCTGACTAGCTTGTCTTCAGAACAGCAAGAAGACTATCAATAAACCACAACAATGACAATCCTAATAGCTTGAACACTTGAGCATTTAGTCTGTGCCAAAGGAGAGGCCTTCTTTCACTCAATCCTCAGAACAACGCTCAGCATTACAATATGTCCATCTCCAGCTCACAAATGGGGACATTGAGGTTTTTTGGCGTTTTTTTTAGGATTTTATTTATTTATTTGACAGACAGATTACAAGTAGGCAAGAGAGGCAGGCAGGGAGAGAGAGGAGGAAGCAGGCTCTCCGCAGAGCAGAGAGCCCGATGTGGGGCTCGATCCCAGGACCCTGGGATCATGACCTGAGCCGAAAGCAGAGGCCTTAACCCACTGAGCCACCCAGGTGCCCGACATTGAGGTTTTAAAACGTTAAACAACTTGCCCCCAAGCAATGAGACACCAAAGCCTGGATCCTTACTGATTATGTAATTTTATCACTGTTTTTACCTTTTTTTCACTGTGTCTGTGATTTCTGTACCATCTTTATATGTTCATTCCTTTACTAGTGACTAGATGTTACCCAGATCAGACTCCACAGACCCAGTGAGCAGGACTAGAGATAGCAAAGAAAATGAAGAGCAGGTACGTTCCTGGGACTGTGCTCTCTCATCATGCCGAGTTTGGGAAGGTGGGCATCTGCTATGTATGTGGACTATTTACACAAATTGTTTATGTGCACAGAGTTAACATCTAGTACTGAAATTATTATTATATATTTCAGAAATGAAAGTATTAAGATGCCTATCTTGTTTCTTTTTCTGGCAACAAGAAGATAGATGTTAATTCATATGCACTGACTTATTTGAACAAACTATTATTGAGTGACCATTATAAGCCAAAAAACACGCCATTTGTTAAATACACAAAGATGAATAAGATATAGCCAAAGCCCTATATCTTCAAAGCACTTACCGTCTAGTGGAACGAAAGACAAATAGATAAATAAAACAATGTGATAAAGGCAGTGAGAGGAGATGCTTAGGGTACGGTCACATAGGCTTAGGAAGAGGAGTCAGAGGGGGCCTCCTGAAAGTGAGACAAGTTTCTGAGGGGCTCTCCCTATGAAAAGGAACTACCAATGTAGTGACCCCAGGTGGAAAAGATTTCATCATCTCACACCACCATCCATATGTCTGTAGCACCTTGGAAAACAGAGACCTCAAAAGAACAGCCCAGCCTTTCTGAGGTCACCTCAGTGATCCAAGGGCAAGCAGAACACTTGGATGTGTGAGTCACAGCATTCCCCCACACAGGGAGAACACCAATGTTTCTAAGGTCAGAAAGACCTGGCAAGCCTGGCAACAAGATCCCCAACGCCCAGATTGGAATCCTTAACATTCCTGGTACCATCTTGCCCACAAGAAACTCCATAACCTCCACCAAGTCAACCAACCTCTCTCTGGGCCTGAGCCAAGCAAGTGCTTTCAAACATACTCACTTGAGTACAGCCCACTCCCCAGGTTATCTGTTTGTGTGAATGTGCAGTACAGAGGCCTGATGGAGCCATAGCAACCCAGGAGGAGGCATCTGTGTAGAAACATTTCAATGTTTTGTTTTTTTTTAAAGATTTTATTTATTTATCAGAGAGAGAGGAGAGAGAGCGAGGACAGGAAGACAGAGTGGCAGGCAGAGGCAGAGGGAGAAGCAGGCTCCCCGCCGAGCAAGGAGCCCGATGTGGGACTCGATCCCAGGACGCTGGGATCATGACCTGAGCCGAAGGCAGCCGCTTAACCAACTGAGCCACCCAGGCATCCCGAAACATTTCAATGTTTAATGAGCAACAGAAGAGGAAGGTTAAGAAGGGAAGAGCAAGGAAGAGAAGAAAGAAGACTGGAAGAGAGGGAGGGAGAGAATGGTGGAATTGTGCCTAATGTCAAAACTGTGACCCTCACATGCATGCCATGGTGGGCTGTCTCTCCTCTTCGGCAGACACAACCAAGACATCCTCAGTTCAAAAGGGCCATAGTCATGGGTGGTGACGAAGTGACAGGGGAAGCACAGGGTCAGTGGCTAGTGGCATTTGCCTCTTCTCTTTCATAGCGACCAACAGTTCCTTTGAGGATGTGTTCAATGGGCTCGAGGGGGTCTGATGGGGTCTGAGGTCATCTCTGGTCCATAAGAGGCCAGGACAGTTCCTGGGACCACTTTAGGAAAATGCCCACACCAGACTTCATCCCTGCTCCGGACATGCTAGGTATTAGTGGTCAGCCCAGAGCTCTGTTCAAATGGACCATTAACCCAAAGCTGGCCAGCTCCCAAGAGCCCCTCTGCACTGAGCCTCACCTCCAAGTGAGCCTCCATAATAAGGCCAGCCATGGCAAATGGGGGGACAGGCAGAAGCTGCTCCACTCTGGTCCATGCTAAACAACCCTCTAGCCTAAAGGCCCCCAACACTTAACAGAGCTGCATTCTTTAGAGGACAAGAATGTATGCAGACTGTGGAGAGAGGCATGACATGAAGCTTTCGAAAATAGATTAACCCCCTTCCCTACAGAGCTCCCTGCTCACCCAGAGAATCCCACACCAGGGCTGCCAAATCAATCATCTCAAAGCTAGGGACAGAGTAGGTCTGAGTCTGTAGCAACTTGAGCAGATCTCAGAGTTTCCTTAGGAAATGACTGACTAAAGGGGAGTTTACAACTCCAGTTTTTCAAGAATCTGAACCCGTCCAGAAAATAACACCTTACATAGGAAGTCTTTCCCTTAGTGAGATATTGAACAGGAAGCCCCAGGTCATGCTTATCTAGGGTCCTAATGAAGTCTGGCCTTTCAGAGCCACCACTCCAGGCCAAAAGGCATAGCAGCAGAGAAGCACGCCATCTTTCCATGAAGTCAAGTGGTCAGTCCACTCAGGTTTCCTTGTGCCAAGTAACCAACACTCACTTTTTTATTCTGCATTACCATTTCCTCGACTGATTTTCTGCTCACTTGTCTCTAACAAGTTTCTCTTTAAAGAGAATATAGATATATATATACATATATCTACATATATGTATATATATATATATATGAAATGAAACCTCTCACTCCCCCAGACTATTACCCAGAGATACAATTCCTCGTTCCTTTTCTCCATGCTCAACCTTATCACCACACCACCACCCCCAAAGGAAAAAACAAAGGGCTCTCTCAAGGTCCCACCTAAGTTGTCACTGCCGCAGCTCCTGCTGGGACAACTGTAATATTTCCCCCGCCCCCATGTCCTCTGCACTGCCTCTGCTGTGTCACCGCCAAGCTTGCCAGCAGCTGCAGTCACCTGCGGCTGCATGGGGGTGGCAAAAATCATTTTCCAGCACGTTTCCTTCTGCCGGGTCATTGCACGTAGAAATGCACCTTCTATTTTAATCAAGGTGTAAACCTACCCCCATTCCCTACCTATAGCTACTCTTTTCTAGAGAATCGTAAGAGAAAAAGGTGAAAACAAAGTCCCCTGAAGGGAACCGGGATGAAGAGAGGGAGGCTGCAGATAAGGGAGGGAGGAGGGCAGAAGGAGAGGCTGCGGGGAGCTAGCTGGAGCGCCAGGTGTGGCGAGCTGCCGCAGCCCCTCGGCCCCCACCCGGAGCCCACGGGCTCCCGGCCCTCCCCTCGCACTCCCCGCCGGGTCCTAGCGCCGACCAGCCCAGCCCTCCTTCCGGGCGGGGCTGAGAAAGCCGGGGTAGGAGGCTCCGAGCACTCGCACCTCGCTGCGGAGGTTGCTAATATTGGGACCTGCCGCAGCGGTAGCAGCGGGAGACCGCGGCACTGCTGTCACCCCGGGGGCCGCTTCTCTCTGCAACCGGATGAAAGACTTAAATAACCCTCCTGCCTCACCCTCCTTCCCCACCCCCACTGCGCACAGCCACCCACTCAGCTCCATCCAAACGAGGGTGAGTGGCACAGTGGAGCGCCAGGCGCGCCCTTCCCCCCTCAGCCAGCTCCCGGCGGACCCCCGAGCTCGCCTTTTCGTTGACACTTCCCCCCAACCCGGGCCAGGGCTCTCCTCCCCTCCCACCCGCACTGCCCCTACCAACCCAGCCAACAGTGCCTAGCGAGTCTAAGGAGTAGGCATGTCACTTCCTTGGCGACACCTTTCTCCAATCTCCAGGATTGGGGGGTGAGGTAGGGGTGACGACGTCTAGTTTTTGTTTTATGATCTCTATTCAGCTGCTGTACCAGCAGTCCTTGTCCGCTGACCCCAGAACTCGCCTCTTGGGTTCTCTCCACCCTCGTGGTCCCCATAATACCACCCTTGAATCCTCACTCTCCCCTGTGGCACTTACTGGATTTCTAATGACTGCATTCAGCAAACATCTTACCCTAGAGGTGACTGCATTTAAAAAAAAAAAAAAAAAAAAAAAAAGCCCGTGAGGGGCGGGGGACGTGTAGGAACCCCAACTGGAACATCCCATAATCTCTCCACGCCGGGGCCCAGTCGGGCTGCGCCGGGGTTGGGAGGCGCTCTTCTCCAAGGCAGGGCTCGACTAAATGCACACAATGAAGCTGCCCCGGCCTTGTAGCTGTCTACCCCGCTACGCTCCCTCCTCCACACCCCCTGGCCCAGAGGCCGGGGCCCAAGCCCCGGCGCTGAAACGCAGGCCCACGGGCCGCGAGCTCTGCTCCCGGAACGCCGTTAACAATAGCTCACCGCCCCCTCTGCCCGCCTCCGCGGCCCTTTGTCCCCCCCATCCCTTCCCCTGTGGCTCCGGCCTTGTCGGCGGGGGCCCCCCGACCCACCTCCCGGGCACAGCGGAGCCATCGACTCTCCGAGACCTGGCTGCGTGCTTCAGAAGAGGGAGATGGGTCCGAGATAGCACTGGGGAGGTCAGGGGTACGACCTCCAGCCCGTCCTCTGTCCCCGCCACCAACTCTCCCGCCGCTCTGTGCGCCTCCGGCGGTTCCCACACCACAAACAACCGCGCTGCCCTGGGCGGCGGCTGTCAGCCCCGCCGGACCCACACTCACACACAAAGAGGAAGCTAAGGGACTAAACTTGGGGGTGGGGGGAATCTCATTCCCTAAACACGGCCAGAAGTGAGTCAGCCCCGGCCCGTCGCCCCCGGACACAAGGAGTCCCTGAAGCACCGAAGGGCGCACTCCAGCCGGTTAGAAAGAGGGACGGAAACGGAGCGTGTTTAGGACCGCGCGGAGCTGGCCCGGCGGCCGCCCAGTGCGCCGGGGGGCCCGGGCTGCCGACTCCGCACCTGCCGGCTAGGAGCGCGGGAGGATTGGGGCTCCCGCCACCTGGCGCACCTAGGCGGCCAGCCCACGCCACTAACCATCGCGCCTGAGCGGTGCAGACGTCCAGCGCGTGCCCGCTGCGGCCCGGTGCACACCCGGCTGTCCCACCCACGGCCGCCCACTGCCTGTTGTTCGGGTACTGAACGCTAGGCACTGTAGCAGCCCTTAAAGCGGCCAGATAGAACAGCACTTCTAGTAAAGTTTAGTCCTCGCTTTGCAACAACCAGAGCTGAGTTTATTTCGGGGAGGTGGGGGGTGCCGTTATATTTCAACTCAATAATTGCAAAGCAAATTGACAGCTTTGCCTTTTTTTTTTTTTTTTTTTTTAGCAGAGCAGAGACTGCCAGAAATTTACACTAGTAGGTTCAGCCTGGGGCTTGGGCTCGTGGTAAGCAAAGGAAGAAAATCCTGGGCCTCGTGTATCTGGGACCATCCCCATTCCAGGCCTGAATCTTCCTCACCTTCTGGCATCATATACAGCCCCACGAGCCTAAACAGATAGTTTAGGCTGTGTTCAACATCTGGCATTAAAGCATGAGGAAGAAAAATCACCACAGGACTTTGTTTTTTACGACCTAGTTTAAGTGTTGTCAGGTGGGTTCACTGAGAAGTTAACTCCTTCCAACAGTCTGGTTGTCCAACTGGCGCTTTCCTTTTGGTAAGTAAGGAAAACACCCGAGAGTCCCTCGATCGGTATTGTGCTCGCTGACACTGTGCTGCTGGGCTCAGGATGGCCCCGCAGGCACGTGTGTGCAGACACTAAAGTGAGCAGAGTCACCAGCACTCGGGTCTGCAGCCCTCAATGCTGAGTCACAAGTACCCTCCTTGGGAAATGAAATCCTCAGGATGCCCTTTAAAATTAGCTCACAGCTTTTGCACGCGCGCGCACACTCACACCAGAGAGCCACCCAGGAAACCCACACAGGGGTGCACACTATAGAAATATGGAGCATCGGTAATAACTTGATAGCTGCAAGGACAAACACCCCTGGTGAGCGTTCTGCCCTTTCCTAAGTCATTTTCCCCCAGCGCCTCTGCCTCTGCTGCTCTTGGAGTCTAAAATATTACTTTAGTCCTTCCAACAGAACAGTCAGCCACCTTAGCCTACAGGGTTTTCAGACCCTCGCGGTGGGAATAAACAATACTCTTAATTTACAATTCAGGCAGTATACTTACTAGAAGAAAAAGAGTAGGAGCAAAAACTTCATTGAGGCACAAGATGATAACCACTGCTTTCAGCAAAATGCATTTTCAAGTTCTCAGTAGTTAATGATTAAAGCTTTAAACTCGTGGAATCAGTCCATTCAAAAGAAACTTCCTAAACCCGATCTTCCCGAGTATTTGATGCAAAAGAACTAGAGACTTCTGTTATATTTATAAATCATGCCCTCCTTTCAAAAAAGTCACGGCGGGGGGGGGGGGGCTTTCAATGTAGACTTGCATCAGTGCCAGCGGCAGATCTGCAATTACCAAGGCTTTTTCTTTTATCTTTCTTTTTGTCTTTTCTTTTTCTTTCTTTTTTTTTCCTTTCTTTTTCTTTTCTTTTTTTTTTTTTTTTTTTAAGCTGGCAAGACATAGACAGAGGGACAGGTTCCCTTCCCGCATCCCCCGCCCGGCCCACCTTCTTGGTAGTTATAACCCGAACATGTCATCGCACGGACACTAAAGGGTTAATGGTATACCTACCAAATCGGCTGTGGTCTTTCCTGGTTCCCTGGATAGTACCATTGGGGAAGATTTCTAAGTGAAATCCAGTCCTGCAGTATAGCTGTCTCCGCCTGAGAATCCCCTTTAAATGATCCAAGTCCGTGACTGCGGGTCCCCTGGGAAGCCCCCCTGCTTCGGACTGACCCAGGTGGTCACTTAACAAAACCGGACTGTCCACCGGCAACACCGGCACATTCCCAAACGGTACTGCGTCCTGCACACCGAAATAGTTCCCAACTTCACCTAAGGGAGCCATCAGAGGACTCGGCTTTTGGAGCACAGGAATAAACAATAATGACGGTATCAACCCAGAAGATATTAGGCGAGGTATATCCAACTCCCCTCCCTTACTGCAGTTGCAGAGAGAGAAAAAAAAAAAAAAGGTTCTTTTCTTCAATCCATTAAATGCATAAATAAAAGTAATCTGCTGTTTCACTGGCACAGGTTCAAGGTCAAACCACTGATAGTCTAAGAAACCACCACTTTATACTCACACACTGACATATTGATAAACATATCTATGTATCTCTATAGATAGATCCCCAGCTCTTAGCAGGCAGGAAGGTCTTCATCCCATCCGACCGTAATAAGGAAAAAAAATCCGTAGTTTCTCCATTTGGTTTGAGATGAGAATGACCATAGCAACTTAAATGCCTAGGCGTTATTATAGGGATTTTTAAGATGCACGGGCTACGTCAGAATTTACGGATCCCTGACTCCAGGAAGGCATGCGCTGTTTTTACTCTAACCGACTCTGCAGACATCAGCACGAATCCTTCAAGGGGAAAAAAAAAAATCTCACGTTGGCGGCGGCGACAAAATCTCCCCTTCTGGTCCCCCCTCCAAAAATAATTATTTTAAAAAAACAAAAAGAAGAAAAACTTTAGGCGTCCAAAGCTAGTATCCAGAATTCTCCAGAGGCTCGGCAGATGTCCATTGGCTTTGAAAGAGTGGCGAGCGGCGAGCGAGGAGAGCCACGACCGGGAGCTCGCGTGCCGCCCTGGCTGCCGCGAACAGGTGTTGCCGCGCCGGCTCGCGGAGCGTTGTAGCCGGGCGGAGCGCTCCTCCTGCGCAGCCCCCGCCGGCGCGCAGAGTGGCGCAGGCAGCGGCATTGGGCTGGGTTTAAGGTAGCGCCGCGGCCGCCCGGGCTCTCCGCGGTCCTAGCGCCCGCCTACACCAACCGCGCCGCTCTGCCGCAGGCCCCGCGCAGCGTGCCAGAGCACGAGACTTCTGGTGGACAGCCGCGGTACACTCGCTTTACAAAGAAAGATGCACGGAGAGAGGCAGGAGGCAGAAGCCCTGAGTGTCCTGCGGAACTGAATCTGGTAACCTAAAATCTTGCTCGACACATTGATGGAGGTTCTGACTACAATTGGGAAACTAGTTTTCACAAGGACTCTGTAAATTTGAAGTGCATTATAAAATAAAACTTAGTTGAAAGAGTTGGAGGGAAGTGGGCTTGATTCAGTGAGCTTGAATGGATACGGCAGTTTCTCTTTTATTCTCCTGCCAGACACACACAGAAGCGCAAACTGTACTGCAGGTAAGCCAGATGGATGTGACCAGAGTGTGTGTGTGTGTGTGTGTGTGTGTCTTTCTCTGCATCTCTCTCTCTCTCTCTCTCTCACACACACACACACACACACTCACACTCACGCGCGCACGCACGCACGCAAACCCAGAGGCAGATGTGGCCACCGTTTTGTTCCGGGCTTCCTGAAGGCATCCGTTCGGGCTATGCTTAGGTCCAGCCCCGCCGCCTGGGTGCCGGCCGCCGCGGTGCAGTCGGCGGGGGGGGGGGGGGGGGGGGGGGGGGGGGGGGCGCCAGAGAACCGCCACTGTCCCCGAGTTCGACTAGCGCGCGCATCTTTGGAGAGTCGGGGTGGAGAAGAGTGCGCCTCTGGGCTCTCTCTTTCCCCCAACCGTGCTAATTAGGGAGAGCTGTGCCACTCCTCGCTTTTCAGCCTGTTTCGCTGTTGGGGAAGCGAAAGAGGAGTTCCAGTGTCTCCCCCACCATGGTCTGAAGCCCGCCGCAGAGCGGGAGAGTGGGCGCGAGGCGTGGGGCGGGGGAAGGGGGCGCCCTGGGGCCCGCAGCCGCTCCTTCCTTCTCTGCCTCTCGGGGCCGCAAGTGGAAGCCTGAGCTCCAAAGCCCAGGCTCGGCTTTCTGCTCGCGGCCGGCTGCCTTCGCGCCCAGCCACAGGCCGGGACAAAGAAATCCGCCACCCCGGGCCTCCAGGCGCCCTACCGGGCCAGGCTGGCGCGAGAGCCCGGAGGCTGTGCGCTCTGCGTCCGGGACAGCCCGCAGGCGCCGGGATCCCCTGAGCGGCGCCCGCATCGCCCCCGGTCCCCAACACCCAGGCGCGCACACATTAGCCCCGCAGCCCACCCGCGGGCCCTTCTGTTCCTGGCTCCTCTTTGTTCACATTGTCTTAGAAATGGCCCGACTCTCGGGTCAAAATGGTGAAAGTTGCCGAGACTTGAGCACATCTCCAGACTGCAGGACATGCGAGTGGGAAGCAAAGTGGAAGCAGAGACCGGACCCCTGTGGTGGGAAAGGGAACCAGTCTTTTGGGGGAGCGGGAGAGGGGACGGCCTCAGTAGTCAGCTAAAGGCTGGGGTGAAGAACAGGGGTTGGCCCCACAAGGGACGGAAGGGTTTCGCCCGAAGACGAAAGGGAATCATGAATTTGCAGATATCTCGGGTGCAGGACGTGCCGGCGACCTGGAGCGACCTTCCGCTGCCCCCGGGGCGGAAGGCGTGCTTGGGCCCCAGCAAAGAGGAAGGAGAGGGGCGAGGTGGTCTTCCCTTCTTGCCATTCCCACACCCCTTTGCCGCAGTCCCAGGTCATTGGGTGTCCGCGGGCTGACTCCGTGCGTCGTGCTTACGTGTTTATGAAGCACCAGAGCCCTGCCCTGTGGTATTTACAGCAGTCACATCGACGGTGGGCTTTAACGTTAACTGTTCAGTTGCAGATACAAGAAGCCGGGAGGAAGTGTCACTTCTCATAAACCACCCGAGTAGCTGGCATTAATCACGGAGGCAGCCAGTAGCGCTGGGTTAAGCATGGGTGTCCCTGGACCACTCCGGTATAAAGTGCCGGGTGGATTAGTTTTTTATAAAACCTGATAACGAGAAACAGGCGGACCGGGAGGGATGGAGAGAGGGAGACGCTAGATGAGGGAAGACATGAGCAGCACGTGGACATTTCCACTGAAGATAGGACTGGGACAATTTCCACCAGCTGTCCCCAACCGCATTCTTTCGGTCTGAATTTAGATTGTGAGCCAATGAGCAAAGACCATTTCCGCTTCCGAATCCCGCAGCCTCGTGACTGTCACTTTAAAAAGGATGCAGCAGTGGGAGAGCGGGTTAAGTAGCTGATACCGCACTTTCCCAGTTAGAAGCAGCCTGCCTACTCAAGCATCTCTTTTCTACTGCAGTGAATTTAATCCACATTTCATCCGCATCCCAAACTCTACCTGCAGGAAGCTTTTGCTGCTTCCTTGCCCCCTGAACTTGCCCCGCAGGTTTCTCTCTTTTTCTGTTTGGTCCTGTTTTCCTATAACAGAAATACAAACAATGTCCTTCCTTTCATTGATCACATCCCGTTTTCTCCAGAACTCTCTCCACTGGCTCTGTCTGGCTGACTTCCTCAAGATTCCCTTCCTGATCTGCCATGATTGTGAGCTCCTATGTCCACGCCTGTATGCATGTTTTACAAGTCTTCTCCAATTAGTACATAGATGTTAAGCTCCAAGAGGAATGAGGCCTTGCTTTCTAGACACGTGGTGTAATAGGCTTAATAACACCTGCCTTGGAAGATTGTTGTTAGGAATAAAAGGAAAAATGCACATAAAACAGGCAGCACACAATAGACATAGTAGCTATTATTATTCTGATCCTAATGTAGTTCCCCCTAGAATTCTGCCCAGGAGATATTCAGCAAACACTAAAACTCATTTCAATCCTGATGCTCTCTCAGTCTCTCTCCTTAAAATATTTTAATCCCTCTGGTTTTCTCCTCTTCCAGTTTGTCATCTGTCTTTTCTGCTGATAATTTAGTGCTTAGACCTAAATAGGCATCATTACGAGGTAAATGAAGAGAGATATGAAGAGGAATGAGCTCTAGAATAGGGGTCAGCACATCTGGAACCAGCTTCTCCAACCCTCCCCACATCACCACAGTCTGCTCCCTGTGATTACCGATACCCCTTCACCGGCCCAAGGTGAGTGGCTGTAAATATGGGTTCATGATACATGTATGTAAAAATGGCCGGTAAGCTATGAAGTACCTACAAATTTAAGGTGACCACTGGACAAAAGTGCTCTGTCCACTTCTACTGCTTTGTTCATTAACATGTGTCTCCTCCTTTGATTTCTTTGAATTCCCCCAAATGCACATCACCAAGGAATACTTTCACTCCTTTCCTACAACAATAAAGGTATAACTGGGCCTCTACCCTTCCATCTCCATTTCCCCCATTCTCCTCACCCCACTCTACAGCCCTTTGGTTTGGGAAATGTGATCAGTGTGGAGTGAAGAGGAGTGTTTGGGAAGGTTGAAGTCCGTTCCTAGTCTGATCCCATGGACTACATCTAAGCTTCAATGGTTAAGAATTCTGGTAAGAGGACAGAACTATTGTAGTCAACATTTATTGACTCCTTTGCTATGTTCCAGACAATCTACTAAGTGATTTTGTGCCTTATCTTTTTAATTTTCAAAACTGCCTTATGAAATTGGTACTATTATTATCCCATTTTACACATGAGAAAACTGACTTATAAAGATTAAATAAGGGGCACCTGGGTGGCTCAGTTGGTTAAGTGTCCAACTCTTGATTTCAGCTCCTGTCATGATCTCAGGGTCATGAGACTAAAGCCTGAGTCCGGTTCCTTATTGAGAGTAGAGGCTGCTTGAGATTCTCTTTCCCTCTCCCTCTGACCTTTCCCACCACACTCACATTCACTCGCTCTCTCTTTCTTCCTGCCTCTCTAAATATATATATATATTTTTATATAATATATATAATATATATTATATATTATATAAATTTGTATAATAATTATATAAAATTATTATATATAATTATTGTAATGTATAATGTATTATATAATATATAATAAAATGTTATATATAAAATTATAAATTTATAAATATATAAATTATACTTATATAATATATAATATATATATATAAAGTAGCATGCTTTTTGCTACAGTGTCAATAAATGATGGAATCAAGTTCACATACTTCAGACCCCCATTATGCACACTGCTTTCTATTATAATAGACATATACTTTTAGGTTTTTATAAATGGCATGTTTCCATAAAATAAATATATAGAACCAAATAGTTTAATACATATATGAATAACCAGTTAAAAGACATAATGAAAGACTAAAGACCTTAGTTACAATAGGGGTGAGGGAAAGAAAGATAAATTCCTAGGAATATAATTAACAAAAATGTGCAAGATCTAGATGAAGAAATACATTTAAAGTTCTCTAGGGACACAAAAGTAGACTTGAACAAACAAAGGCATACAGTGCTCTTAGATTTTTTTAAAAAACCCTCAATTTCCTAAATATGTAATCATTCCTAAATTAATCTGAACACTTAACCCTGATGCTAAAGTTAATATAGAAAATTAAATGTAAGTTGACAAAAAAATATTTGCAATTGACAAGAAAAATAGGAGAGTAACTAGCCACATAATATTTTTAAATATTTAAGCTATAATACTCAAAGAAGTGTTTTCATATGAATTATTCAAATTAGCATATGAATAAGGAGATAAGCAATAACATAGACTAGAAATCACAGAAATAGACCTAAATTCATAGTATAATTTAATACATGATAAGCAATCACGGGGAGGTGGGGTAGGGAGGACGGGGGAGCAGGGAGTGAACTACTAAGTGAATGGTTTTGCAACAACTGAATAGACAACTGGGAAAAAAAATAAGTGGTATCTATTCCTCATACTTTACATGAGGATAAAACCTAAATGGAGGAAATATTTCAATATTTTAAAAAAAAAAAACAAGTACTAAAAGAAACAAGGAAGAATTCCTTTATAATCTCAGTTGTGAAGTTCTTACTAATTGTATCACAGAACCCAAATGCCTAAAAGGGAATAATGACAAATTCTACCACATACAAAACAAAACACTTGTTTAACTGCATGGAGGGAAAACACAAATTCAGAAGATAAATGACAAAATGGAAAAAGTGTGCATCTCGTATCAAGATAAATAACTCATTTCCATAATACATAAAGAGCTCCTATAAATCAATAAGAAAAATATGACTTCTGTTTTTCAGTCTGACATGTAAAAACTTGGAAGTCACTCCACACAACAAGAAGAAAGTTAGACAAACTACAGTTAACAACTATTCTTATATCCCTCAAAGAATTCAGGTCACAGGACAAGCTGCTGCTGTGAAAACTGAAGAGACAGATAGAGATAGAGAATCACCCCTTACTGGAGCAGAAGCCCACATCTGGAACCAGTATCAGTAGGAACACTAAACTATAGTTCATGAATTAATTCCTGGGGACTCAGTTTGGACAAGTATGAGAGTTAAAAATTCAGAAAAGACCTAGTGTTAGAAGGGCCCCTATGCTTTCCTGAGGTGTACCTCCAGGAGTTCTACCACATTCTCACAGATCTGAAAAAAACTCCTTCCTGCTTCTTTCAGGGGAAGGGAAAAAATAGCCGTTTTAAAATATGTCTGGAGTTCTCTGTTCTCCTTAACAAAGCCTGCTCTCAAAGGAAGATATTTTGCCAGCACCTAACCAAACTTGACAAAGGGAAATATCTACCTCCAACCCCCTCCAGACTTCACTGTGGGGAAAAGGAAATACCCAGCTGGGGCTTTCTAAAAGACTGAGACCTAGTCATTGGAGTATAGAACACTTCCCCCCACCCCTACATCTTACCAGGACATCCAAAGGGCTCCTGTATAATAAGAGGGATTAGAGCTAAAAGAACTGCAAGACTCAGACCCAATTTTAGAAATCTCTAGGGAAACCCAAAGACAACAAGGGAAACAAAAACAGGGACACCCAAAGAAATTTTAGCCCCTGACCCAGAGCTACTGCAAACAATAACAACAGCCTAACTCCACACCAGATAAATATAAAATCTCCTCTAAAGGCTTGTCTACCTAAGTAAATTTTACTGGGTACACCATATCCAGCTTTCAACAAAAAATTACATGGCATACCATAGGTTTTTAAAAAAAAAAAAGCAGAGTATGAAAAGACAAAGCAAGAATTAAATTAAAGAATAAGTTAAGGGCTCTAGTGAACAAAGTGGATAACATGCAAGAACAGATAGGTAATGTAAGCAGAGAGAAGAAGACTAAAGGAAATAATCTAAAAGAAATATGATAAATACAAAACACAACAAAAGAAATGACGAATGCCTTTGATGGGTCATCAGTGGATGGAATACAGCCAAGGAAAGAACCGGTGAGCTTGGAACATATGTCAATAGAAATTTCTCAAATTAAAATGCAAAGATAAATAAAAGGAAAAAATGGGACAGTATATCCAAGAACTGTGAGAAAATTACAAAAGAAGTAGCATACACATTATGGGAATAACAGAAGGAGAAGAAAAGAGAGAAAAAAAAAAACAGAAGAAATACTTGATAACATTGAAGAATTTTCCAAAATTAATGACAAACTCTAAGCCACAGATCTGGGAAGGTCAGAGAATACTAAGTAGGATAAATACAAAAAAATCTACAGTGTATCTCATATTCAACACATATTCCATGTCTGCAGTGTAAACAAAGACAAAGAGAAAAATCTTGAAAAAGGCTACAGAGGGGGAGGAAATCTTTCCTGTAGAGTAACAAGGGTAAGAACTACATTGGACTTCTCTTCAGAAACCATGCAAGCAAGAAGAAAGTGGAATAACATATTTAAAGTGCTGGGGGAAAAAAACAAAAATACTAACAATTGAATAAAATAGTTTACAGAAAATATAAATGGCTTTCAAATATTAATAAATATGCTCAACTCCATTTGTAATAAAAGAAATGCAAAAATACTGCAGATATACCATTTTCTACCTATGATTTTGACAAATTTTAAAAAATAATATGAAACATTGTTAGAGTTTGGAGAATTCAGATGCTCTCATACATTACTGTGGAGATGAAACTGACACAGCCTTTAAGAAGGGCACTTTTGGTAATACCTACTTATAAATCACAAATACACAGATCCTTTGATTCAGCCATCGCCCTTCTGGAAATTTTTCTTCACGATCTATGTACCCATGTACAAAATTATGTGTGCAGAAGATTCCTTACTGTAGCACTCTTTGTAGAGCCAAAAGAGTAGAAACAGCCCATGTGTCCATCAAGAATGACTGGTTACATAAATTTTTTCCCTCATGTTTTTTATTTTCATTTATCTTTATTAACATATACTGAATTATTTGTTTCAGGGGTACAGTTCTGTGATTTATCAATTCTACACAATTCACAGCACTCACTATAGCACATACCTTCCCCCATGTCCATCACACAGCACCCCAATCCTCCCACCATCCTCTACTCTAGCAACCCTCATGGTTACATGAATTTAAATAAATTCACAAAATAGAATCTTAAGCAGCTTGGTAAAGGAAAAAAAAGTTAGGAATCTGTTTGTATACTCCTAAGGACTAATCTTAAAGGATATTGTTAAGCAGAAAAAATACAATCCGGAACAGTTTATATGTTATGGCATCACTCATGTCCTAAAGGGAAAACTTTCATATTTATAAATGTAAGTAATATCTCTGGAAATACATACAAGAAACAAGGACAGTAGCTTTGAATGTCTTCAAGAAAAGGAATTGTATAGTTAGAGGACAATGGATAGGAGGGAGTATTTTCACTATATACACTTTCTTACCATTTCGAATCACATGAATATAGTGTTTATTTACAAAAATATAAGCACAGTTTAACTTTTTATAAAGGTATTACCTCTTCTTCTTTTTTTTTTTTTTAGATTTTTATTTATTTATTTGTCAGAGAAAGAGCGAGAGAGAGTGAGCACAGGCAGACAGAGTGGCAGGCAGAGGCAGAGGGAGAAGCAGGCTCCCTGCCGAGCAAGGAGCCTGATGCGGGACTCCATCCCAGGACGCTGGGATCATGACCTGAGCCGAAGGCAGCTGATTAACCAACTGAGCCACTCAGGTGTCCCTACCTCTTCTTCTTTGTAAGGAATGGACATGCAATGCCTAATGCAAAGGTCTTGAAGGGAACTGAAGAAGATGTGACCAGGGACCACTTTCCTCCACACAATCCAGGTGAATGAATTAACACATCTCTGAAAATGTAATCGAGTCAAATCCTTTCCTTCTCTTTCAGCATACTTCTTGTGTTTCCTTAGCAGTGTTCAGCATTTTTCCTGTTCCTTTTACCTTTCTGCCTCTCCTTATTTCTCCGGCTTAAAACATGGCTGGTAAAGTCCTGGGACTTTCTTCACTTATAATTGTCCTAATGTTGGATCACATTGCTGATTCAAAAATGCACTACCTTCTACTCCAAGTTCATTCTCATAGCCAGTGAAGCAGCCCAAGTGCCTAATATGACCTCTCCCCTCCTTGTTTGCCTCTCCAGTCCTGTTTCTTTCCACTTTCCTTTTTGTCACTCCAGCATAACCCATTTTAACTTTTTTTCTCTTCCATTTCCCTGATTTTTATTATTTTTATTTCCCTACTTTTAGAATATAGATGGGGTATAAATAATAACAAAACCAATAATATTTATCACTCAGTACATGCAAAGAACTTCACATATACTATTCCATTTGAACTGATTACACTACAAATTCGACATTACTACCTCTACTTGCTCAGGTTGAGAAAACTAAGGCTTAGCGGCCTTAAGACACTTGACCAGAATCATACAGCAAGGGAGCAATGAATGGAGCAGGATTCTAACTCAGACCTTCCAACACAAAAGCTCGGGTTCTCTCCTCCTACTTCTTCCCAGTTTAAGCTTAATTTGCTATCAGACTCCCACTGAGTTATCTATCTATATTCTCTTTTCCATTTTTTCTAAGTCTGCCCTTCATTATCATTAACAAGCTTAATTTAAATTTAATAGAACATCTATCTGCTTCATTTCTTATAGTTCAATGTTTTTCAGTGATTCAATGGATATTACCAAGTTACTATTTTTTAATAAGTACCTAAAAACATAGACACGGGAAGAATAGAAAAAAGCATAAAAGCATAAATTATATTAGGAAGAATAAAATAATATCAGAGGTGTGACTTACATTTTTAGAAGCCATATTTCAAATGTGCTGAAGAATGAGTGAAGAGTAGGCATCTGATTCCTATTACCTATCAGCCAACATAAACTTCCTACTTTTATTAAAGAATTGCCTTTCCAATTAGATCAGAATCTCTTTATGATGGGACAAAACATTTAGAAAATATTTATTTTTGTACAGCCTATATTCATTTATATCCATGCATGTCTAGATATTGTTGATTATATGCCAGATATTGCATATAGGAAAGTGGAGGTTCCTGCTGATGCTATTTTCCACTGGAGAGTGTATGCTTTTTCTTCTTAGATATGAGTGCTTGATCACATGAATCCAATGAGGAATTGAACTGGGTTGGGGCTGGATTGCAGTTTTAGGAAGACTCTATAGACCTTTGGTTCACCCTGCTCCTTGGGCATAGCCCTCCCCTGCTTCTGATGGAGAGCCTGGTGGGTGTCAGTTTCCTCAACTCTGGAAGATTTCAGACATTTTCAAACCAGTTCTCCAGGCTCATTACCCCACTACCCCACAAAGTGTCAAAGTCTGGCAAAAGTCTTAAGGCTGAGGAAACAGCCATGTGCAGGCCCTATTCTCCAAAGACTTCTTGTTTTTTTAAGAACATAAGCTCATGAGAGGCTTCATTTGCCCTTTAGAAACTTTCAGCCCCATTCCCCAGCATCCTATGAATCCTGAGAACTCAGCAAATATTTTGTGGTGAAAACCAGCTCTGAGTGTGAAACCCCTCAATTTCCAATTTGTCATAGTAGGCGCCATGTTGTTTAGAGTTTTGCTGGTCTCTCTTCCCTTCACAAGGACTATCTGCCTGAGCCACATCTGATCCTCACCCTGTGCCCAAAATCAACAAAGGCCACTAGGGCCATGTGTTCAGCTCACCTGGGAACACTCCTCCCCTCTCCTTAATTTTAGTTCATCCAGTACTCATTTCTTCCATGACTCCCTGGTGCCTTCCAAACTCTCATTTTTTTAATTTCTTCTGTTCTTCCTAGTGCCTCAACTAACTATATTCTATCCAAAAGCAGAAGGTTCACATTTTATTCTTGAAGATGAGCAAGTGTTTATCATAAGGTTTCTACTTTATATGTCATGGTGTTTGGTAGGGTTAGGTAGGTTAGGGTCTTATACACCCACTACCTCAATTGGTTCAAGACTCTTACCAAGTCTGTGGCCTAGGTAAACTAAGCTACCTGCCTTGGCAGGAAATCTCTGAAGCCATACCACATGGGCACAACTGCCCAAGGGAAAAGGGAGGAGGGCTCTTCTCAGTTCTTCTGAGACCTAGCCTATCTATTGTCTCTCCAAATTAAGGACATAAAAATAAATGGGAGATTTTGACCAGGCAAAAAAGCATAGTCTTCAACAACTGACTCATACTCATTAGTCTTCATTTATAAGAATGCTTGAATGCAGACAGATTCAGGGTAAATGTTCATAAATGCGGGTTTATAGCATTTGTGAAACAATCACTTCAGACAGCATTGTCCACTCGGTTACTGATTGGAGAAAATACAAAATCAAAAATAACATTCCAAAATCCTCTAAGGATATATATAGCAGTAAAATTGTACCCTATATGAACCTCCTGGCACATAAATTTCATGAATTATGCTGGTATGTAAACTTACCTCTAGATAACCATGCTTGCTTCTCAATATTGTAGAGCTGGGAGGATATGTTTATCCTTAGTATCTCTCTAGATAGGTTTACCAAGCTGACCTTTCAAAGAAATGGAATGTGCAACGTCTTTAAGTACCTTCTAGATAGCTTTTGCAATTCAACACAGTCCCTTTCACTGTAGCAGAGTAGTTGCTGCTCAGCTGAGCTGGTGTTTGGCGTGATGGCCTGCAAATACTTATCTGGTATTGTCTGAAGGAGATCCAGAAGGTCCCTATAGTCAGAAATTCTTCCCCAGCATTACTGCAATTTTTTTAGATATCGGAGTGGGGAGGAGAGCAAGTCTTATTCATAAATTGGCCAGACCCAGAAGACACACTGTTAATATCAACTTGTGTATTTTATGCAAGAATAAATAGCATGGGTTCAAAGAAAAGTAAAAAATATGACCACACTCATCATGCAACATCACTATAGACAGTGCTGGGGAGGCATTCTTATTTGCAATATAAAGGAGCTACTTGAAGGCAAAGGAAGTGAAGCCATGTTTTCATGCTATAATTTGATCATGTGCACTTAATTTTAATTGGTCAGTCATATTTGTGATTTTTCACTTTAATGTGACATTATTGACTTCAGTGTGTTGAACATGTGATAAAACAACAAAAGTTTCTTAGTATTTCTAACTATACCCGTTATGGGAAGAATACTGTATTTTGAGTTATTCCTTCACATGAAAAGGAGATTCAGCTGACAGGGCTCACTCTTAATCTTTGAACATTTCTTTAATCATAGCTGAATTTTACTTATTTTTATTTATTTATTCATTGCACTTTATAACATTCCAATTGAGTCGAATGATGATGCAGCACTTTACTCTGTCAATCTTCAACATGTATCTGATTGTGTGGATTTCGAATGGGGTGGTTACCAGTAACTAGCCCAAAGCCTAAAACTATGGTTTTCCATAGTTAACTTTTCCTCGGTAAAATTTATTGGAACGTGAACTAAATTTGAAAATGTAAATTGAAGTGAAACATGAATAGTCATGCCCTTAAAAGAAAAAAAAGGCATGCTTCATTTTCTCAAATTTTAGAAAAATAGCGACACTATATATGATACAAGATCGAACCAGATATTGAGTCTTTGCACATATACTTTCCCACAGAACAAGGTGAAAAGGGGTGCTCTCCCATCCATGTTTCCCTTTCTCCAAATAAAGAAGATGGTGTAAAACGAGCAGAGCAGACAAGACAGCATGGCAAACTTTAGTGTAGAGTATTTTTTGGAAGCTCCGCCACCTGGCAGACAAGCTCTTCAGCGACTCCTAGAACAGTTTCCCCATCTGTACAATGGGGAAGCTAATACTTGCCGTATGCTTGTTTGGAGGGTATACAGCTGACGTAAAATGCTGCACAGCTAAAAGGGGCTTACTGAAGGTACATCTTATTAATGAGTGTAAATCAATTTTGCTTGAATGGTAAAGCTATTTTCAACCGAAAACTAGATAAATAAAGGGGAAATGTGATTTATGAAGATTAAGTAATAACAAAGGAGAAAGCAGGGGAATTTCAAATACAGCATAATTGCCTCTATCAAAAATGACATTTGCTCAGGGTGGAGGTTCAGTAGGAAAGCCTCAAGGAAATGTACCAAAATATTAACACTAGTTATGTTATGATCATGAAATAAGGCATTTTGCCCTCTATTTTCCAGATTTTCAATGGTGTGTTTAGTGTTGCTTATATAATGAAAATACTTTTCTTTTTGAATTTTGAAAGGAAAATGATGCCTTTTTCCATAGAAATCACCAACTTCCTAGCAGAGACGTTTAAAATATTGTTTTAGATACTCCAGAGCTGTTTGCTGTAAATTGCTAATAACATGCTTCATTCAATTCATCATTTATTGAGAGCCATGTTCCAGACTCCAGAAGGAAACATAATAAATGAGATAGGGGCCTGTCCTCATTCTGTCCCTTGATGATAACAATGCTGGTAGTTCTGTTGTAAACCAGCTTAAGCATTAAGGCTTGAGGCAAAACAGAAAAGGAGAGAGTGGGAGAGGGAGGGGAGGGAGAGATTTATTGCAAAGAATTGTGAGGGCTGGCCAGGCAAATTCAAAGTCTTTGGGGCAGGCCTGCAAGCCAGAAACTCTGGGGCAGAACCTGAAGCTGCTGGGGCAAGCAAGAAATGTTTTTTTACCTCAAGAAAACCTCAATTAAGCTCTGAAGTTCTTTCAACTGATTGGATCAGGCCCACCCATATTATCCAGGGTAATCTCCTTTACTTAAAGTCAGCTGACTGTACATGGCACCTACATGTATGAAATACCTCAGAGCAACCCCTGGATGAGTGGTTAAATAACAGGGGACTCAGCCTTGCCAAGTGGACACATCAAACTGACCTTCATAGTCACCCAACATTTCTCCTATTTTCTCCTCCTTCCTAATTTAGTTAAAGCCACTAGTTTCTCAGCTCATTTCAGACCCCACCAAAAACAGAACTCTCAGGGATTAATGCCCTTGCTACACCCCTGTTGTCCCTCCAAGGCCAGCTTAACACAATGCTTGCTGGATTGGGAACTTGATTATTTCACTGAACCATCACTAAATCAAACACAAAATCGTCAGGTTTAAAAGCTCTCTCACTAGAGAATGCCTTAACAAATTAGGACAGTATTCTTATTCCGGGTAGACTATTGCTTTAAATTTGGTAAAAACCAAGGCAGAGAGGCATTATAAAAGTCAGCGAAAGGTTCAATCCACTCCCTATTAACCAGAGTGTCAAATGTGAGGAGGCAAAAGGTGGAGAATAGGAGAAACAGCTATGATCTCACACTGTAGGCTCCAAAGGTGTTTTGACTGTTGTTCTTTATTAAACTTTATTTTTATTAGACAATCTCTTATTTAAATTTATTTTAGGCTGTGGTCTCTTACTTATTTATGCAGCTAGCCTTACTCATGCCATATGTATCTATACCCTTGGTCCTCAACTGGGGAGACTTTGAGGCAATGTCCAGACACATTTTAGGTTGCTACAGTTGGGGGGACACAGTAGAGGCCAGAGTGCTGCTGAACATTTTACGATATACAAGACAGGACTCCACAACAAAGAATTGTCCAACCCAAAACGTCAGTAGGGCCAAGGTTGAGAAACCCTGGGGTAGACCATACTAGTATGAGTTCCGCCACCAATTCCGATTAAGTTCCTCAAAAACAAGATCTTTAGAGAAAATAAGCTTGTTAAGTCTTCTTAACCTTCAGTTTTCAGACTTCATTGAAATCGTTCTTTAAAATTATGTTAGAGTTTTCAGTGATTTGGAAAGGTAAAATGAAAATATGTTCATTTTTTAAATGGCTGAAAATACTAATGTTCTGCATCAGTGAAAGCTATTCATTGTAATTAGACTATTAAAATGTTCAGGGCACCTTACTGGCTCAGTCGATGGAGCATGTGATTCTTGATTCGAGCCCCACGTTGGATGTAGAGATTACTTAAAAATAAAAATATCTAAACTATTAAAACTTTAAATATAATAGCACATATGACATGTCAACCACACTACTGAAACATAACTCTTGAGACATCATTTACATTATTAAGTTTTTAAATAGCATAGCTCAAGTGATTTATTCAATTTTCATTTATTCTTTCATTGAAATTATATTAAACATTATTTGCTCTTTGCAAAATCGATTTCATCTTAAAAGTAAAATAAGAGGAGGTTTTTAAAATCATAACTGTAGCACCCTCATGCCCAATGAATGTGCATCACAAGTAGCACAACATATATTTTTCTGCTAAGAATCCAATGTATTTGTCACTGGAAAAACAAAAGGTTGAAAATACACTGAAATCATGTATTTTCATCATCCATTGTATTAGGGTTCTCCAGAGAAACAGTCAATCTGATATATACATGTGTGTAAATATGCATATATACATATTTATTACAGATAAATTTATTAGAGTTTATATATAAAGATTATATATGTATAAAGATTATTATATAGGGAGTGATTATATGAAGAGATTTATTGCAAGGAACTGGTTTATGTGATTACGGAGGCTGGTAAGTCTGAGATCTACAGAGCTGATGCCCCAGTTTAAGTCTGAAGGCTGGAAGTTGCCAAGTGGAGGAGTCAATGCCTAGTTCGAAGACCATCAGGCAGAAAGATTGTTTCTCACTCAGAGAAAAGGGTCAGCCTTTTGTTCTATACAGGCCATAAACTGAGTGGGTGAGGCCCACCACCAAATATGTGGAGGGCAGTCTTCAATTCAGTCTGCTGATATAAATCTTAACCACATCCAAAAATACTCTCACAGAAACACCCGGGATAATATTTCACCAAATATCTAGCACCTAAATTGACACATAAGATTAATCATCACACCCACTCAGAAAGAAAAAGACATATGTAAAAGAGGAAAAAATAGAAACGACTTACAATAGCCAAGATATCTATACACACTGGAATATTACTCTGCCATAAAAAAGGATGAGATCTTGCTATTTGCAACAATATGGATGGAACTAGAAGTTATTATGCCAAGTGAAATAAATCAGAGAAAGACAGATCCTGTATGATTTCACTCATGTATGGTATCCAAAAAACAAAATAACTGAATAAATAAAAAGCAGAATCAGACCTATAAATACAGAGAACAAACTGATGGTGGCCGGAGGGAAGAGAGTAGAGGGATGGGCAAAAAGTGTGAATGGGGAGTGGGAGATACAGGCTTCCAGTTATGGAATGAATAAGTCACTAGAATAAAAGGTACAGCATAGGAATATAGTCAGTGATATTGTAATAGAGTTGTATGGCGACAGATGGGAGCTCAAACTTGTGAACATAGCATAGTGATTAAGATGTTGAATCACTGTTGTACGCCTGAAACTAACATAATACTGTGTGTCAACTATACTCAAATTTTTTTTAAATTAGAAATAACTTAATGTTCAATAATACTGAATTAGTTAAATAGATGAATTCGGTCCCACAATAAAACAATTATTTTTCTAGTGTGGTAGAAAACTGTTTTGAGTCATGGAAAAGTTTCTTGAATACCATTGACCAGGCTCAGGCACTATAAACATGAATTCTTACAGTGCCTTGGGAATACAACTCATCCAGCTCTAAAAATGTAAACCTATTTAATATACTCAGGTACTCACTTATAAGAGCCATTAAATGGAATCATATAACGAAGGAAACTTTGTGGTAATCTCCAAGTCCCCCCAGTAGTGACAAAGAAAACAAGATGGTGATTTAGATTTTTCTTAAATTACTGACAGAGCCTTGATTTTGGACACTTTAAAATAATAAGCATTTAAATATCAGAGTAGGGTTTGATGTTGACCACGCAAACAAATGGGAAAAGTACAAACCTGTGTTGGCAAGGTAATGTGTCACTATTCCTATTTTTTGTTAATGTCAAGATTACATTGGACAGATTGCTTTTTATGCTACAGAGAATGGTTACGATCAAAAGAAACGCAGGAGTAGGTCTCAGTCCTGGCTATGCTTCAGTATTATCTGTGGAGTGACATAAAAATACAGTTGCTTGGGACCCATCTCAGACTTGCTGTCAGGATTTCCCTCCTCTTCTGGTGAGAATGCTAATCTAGAGTTTTACTTAAACTTTTGACTTACTCCATGTAGACATGCCCAGAGCAAAAAACAGAAAGGAGTAGTAGGCATGCAAATTATTATTTTTCCTTAAAACCCACAATTTGAGAAACAGTATTTTCATTATTATTCTCCCACCTCTAAAATAAAGTTCTGTATCAGAGAAAGTCTTACTATAGTCATTTCTGAAGTTAATCACACACACAAAAAGTAAAAATACAGAGTATTGAATTTAACTGGATAAATATCTGGGGCCAGCCTTTCTGAATTCAGTTATAAATTTATGAGACATATATCTGTTAAAAACATTTAAACATCTGAATGCCACCCCATTAGAGTTTAATGCTCTGATATTAATGACAAAAATATTCCTCTTGTACCATTTGATGTCTGCAAACTGCAAGGAAGTCTAGAGAAACACTGGTTTTTATTTTCAAGTTGTGACTTTTCATTATGAATCTGTTGCTCTTGAACTGAAAGGTGAGAACAGTAACTTTACAAACTCGGCCAAAACCATTATTAGAAGAACACCTATAAAAAACATTAAGATCCTTACATAAATAGTGCCACATAGACACGAACTCTGAAGCTATAGTATTATTGTAGCATAGCAACATAATCAACATAATCAGAAATTTTCTCTTTCATTGTGCAAAACCAGTTACTGAGATGCATTACCTCAGGAGGGTTGATAAATTGATTTTTCTTAAACATAACTGAATAATTTGTCAAAGGACCCTCCTTCCCATAGGAAGAAGCTTCCTATCACTGGCTGCCAAATGCAAATGCAAATGCTGCTACTGAAGCCAGTCTATGCACCAGGGGTTCCAGAACTTTTCCTGGAAATCCTTGGGGATCCTTAACTACTGCACATCCCTGTGATCAACCCATAGAAATTCCAATTCAGTATGTCTGGGATGGTACCAAAGCATTCACATTTTTAATGCACCCCTCAAGTGAGTTTGGGTGGTGACCAGGGAATCTGCACTTGGAGGAACTCTGTAATACTGAGTAGCCTTTGGCTTATTTTGCACCCCCCCCCCGCCCCATAATTTTTGCTAATGATCCTCATTCCCTTATCTAATTTTATTCAGAGGTTCTTCAGCTCAACTGGAGCACTGGAATCTGCTGAGAGTCAGGTCCTTGTCAGGGGCTGAAGGAAGTGGTGGGGGGTGGTTTGGTCAACCTAGGTACATTTTTGTAAAGCTCCCAGGTGAAGGTCCAGTTTGAGGATATGGTCGCTGATCTTCAAACCGACTGGCCCACCCATCCAGTCTCATTACCAAGTTATGAGCATCTGAGGGAACTGCCTTTTCCAGGCCCCATGACCAGGACCCCAAATCCAGACAATAACTAGGTCATGGCAATTAAACATCCATGCCAAGTGGAAAGAAGTCCTAAACCAAAGCCTACCCATCCTGGACACAATCCTAGAGAGGGCCTTTGGGGACACTGCCCCTTACTTAAAGAAATGCAATCTCAACCAAATGATAGGGTTTTCAGTCATGAAAAATAAGATTCTCTTACAAGTAAAGGATGGTCTCTCTCCCTCATGAGAATTTTTCTGCTTTCTCTAGCCAAGACTAAATCAATAAATAAATGGTAAATTAGTAAGTAACAAATATTTAATATAGGCTTATTTAAGTATTTATTCGAGGCCACTAAAAACAATTCTCATGAAGGAGAACTGTGTGTGTATATATATATACACACACACATATATATATATAAAATATATTTATATGTTATTGTGTAAGTAATACAAGCTTACTATAAAACATCCAGACAGTTCATGATGTAAAATTTCAAAATCTCTCCCATTCTCTCACAGGCACTCACTAGTACTTGATGTGCATCCTTCCAGACCTTTTTCTAAGTACCTACATAGGTATAGCGGTGTTTCTTTAAATGGGAACAAATTACACATACTGACATGCATCTTGTTTTTCAAAAACCAGTACTCTACTATTGATAGCCTCCTCAGTCAGAACATGCAGACTTACCTCATTCCTTTTTAAAAGCCATTTCACTTTCCATAGCATCAATACACCATAATTCAACGATTTTCTCCTGTCAATGGATATTTGACTTGTGAACAGTTTCTCACCCGCAATGCCACAGCGAACATCCTTTAAACTAGACCCAGTTCATCCTGAAACCCATGCCCCTCTTGCCCAAATGCAGGAGTGGTGTTCAAGATACTAAGCACTTTGCCCTAGTGTTGGGCAAGAAGACCTACACAAAGCTCTTCTTTAACTTAGTTCTTGGTATTCCAGTCTTCCTGATGAGGCTTTCCTTACCTGTTTATAATATTCAGTTCTAGCCAGTAAACATGCACTGAGCCCCTACTAAGTGCACAGCCCTGTGCTAGATGCTAGGAATTCAATGCCACACAACGCATGGTCCCTGCCCTCAAGGATCTCACGATATGCTGTGTCAGGTGTCAATCTAGTAACAGCAACAAAAGGCAAAGGAAGAATGGAAGTGGGTATAATGACCTCATTGGCCCTGCTCTTACCTGCTCTAAACTTTACTAATTATGTCTCCTAGGCAAAACTACCTGCTTGCTCTCCTAGTACCTCTCTGACATTCAAGAGGTGAATGTACTCCAAGCACATCTAAAATAGTTCTCCTCTGGGAGATATGTTGACTATATATCTTAGAAAGAAAAAAAAACACAATCCAAACAACAAAAAAACCTATAAATATATACCTCACACATACGTATTGTGTGGGGGTGTAGTGTCTAGAAGTGGTGAACCAGCCTCCTCCATGGATGTTACCTCAGATGGAAGAAAAATATTTGTTCTGTGTAAACCCACTCCTCTACCTACAAGTTAGACACAAAATACATTGGTTCTCTAAACATATGGGTCTATGCATGGTGCATTAGTCTGTGTTTATCTCCTTTAGACAATCTATTGCATATTCATGTTCAATAAATTTACAGCTATTTCAAGTTTTAAATGTAGAATAGATAAAGCTTAAAGATAATTATGTCCAGTTCTGGGAAGACCACACAAAATTTACCTCATTGTTTTTCCTTTCATTGTCACTGCACTCTGGTTCTCATTGCCATTCTTCCATATCTTCGAGTTTAGATTTCCTTCCTAGCAGTTGGCTTGGCTCCTTCTGTATTACCCTCCATGGAGATGGCCCCCATCCTCTCCAAGACAGCAATTCTTCATATACTTGAATCACACTAAAAAGTCTAACTTCAACTGCATCTTCCGAAGCTACCTAACTTTTTGCTTTCATTTTCCTCACCTTCCAAACTTCTCCTTTAGGTGTGGATTTTCTCTGCACTTTTTATTCAGTAGCACATGAGCTCCAACATCACCCAGTTGTAAACTCTGGGCTCTTTGCCCCATTCAGCAATATATCCCAGTCCCAGGAAGAGGGGTTGTTCCATCTTAGGTGTTCAATAAAGATTTGTTGACTGACTGAATGAATGTCCCTGTCTCATCTTTCTGTATTCCAAGTCAGATTATATCTGATAAAGAGGATGTTACAGCATTAACTTTGCCTTCAACTGTATTTCATTTCTGGTTTCTAAAAAAGCAAGGTGATGGCTTTGCACCAAGCCCCACCTTTGCCATTATTGGTAAGTAAGCATAGTTATCTGTCATTATAGGTTAATGAATGTTGAGACTTGGATCAGAAACCAAATTTTGAACAAAAATCTAATGCTAACATTTTTCTTTTCCTTTGTGAATGATTATCTTCTGCTCAACTTTTGTTACAGAGCACAGTGGTTTCTAGAAGAACATCTTTGGCTTGGAGAAACCAGGGTAGATTGACTTTCAGATAAAGTAAAAGTTACTTCCTTCACATTCCCTTTACTCCAGGTAGGTTTGCTGTTGTTCCCTAGATTATGCAGAAGGGAGGGGAAGCCCCAAAAGAGGAATCTGAACAGCTATGAAGGCTCCATTAGACCTTGGCAGAGGCCCAAAGAGACCACCAAGCTTGCTCATAAATGCACAGTGTCTAATAAAAATGTGATGATGATGATTATTATGCATTTATTGAACATCAGAAATGCACTAAATTTAAAAATGTATGCATTCTGTTATTCATATCTCCCAGATGGGTGTGTAGAAATGTCTGGCTGTTTGTTTTCCGCAGTAATTGGCATGTTGTTTTCACAGCCTGATGGCTGCCGACCATCACCATTCCACTCACACTTGAGGTCTCTGTGGCCCAAGGACGGGGTCTAACTCCACCACCTGACGCTGATACCACTTTGTTATGGGCCAAGTTCCATTCTACAATGGAATGAAAATGAATATGGGATAAACATGTTTGCCAAGCCCACTGGATTTCTTTTTCCTGTTTCTCCAAAGAAAAACATCTGTTTGAGCCTTCAAAGTGAAGAATTTGCTTCTCAACCCAGAGATCACACAAAAAATTGACTTCATACCTTACATCTACTTCTGATTCAGAAATCACTGCAGGAAATCACCGACATCTTGGGCAAACTCCCATTCTAGTTGGAAAATAAAAACAACAACAACTTCATTCCTGGAGGATTTTTCAGATGTTGGAAACAATCATGACTTTACAAGCACTTTATCACCTCTTAGGCAGGGACACCTGAGTGGCTCAGTGGGTTAAGCCTCTGCCTTCCGCTCAGATCACGATCTCAGGGTCCTACAATCAAGCCCCACATGGGGAGCTCTCTGCTCAGCAGGGAGCCTGCTTCACCCCCCCCCCTCCCCTGCCTCCCTGCCTACTTGTGATCTGTCTGTCAAATAAATAAATAAAGTCTTAAAAAAAAAAAACTCTTAGGCAAAGTGTCTCAAAAATACAGCCAATGTATCATGAGTGGGAAACCATAACCTGCCTTGCAAACCAGAAATAGGTGCTTTGTGAACTTATTGCTTTCTCTAAATTCTGCAACGAGAAGAGTAAAATCAGAAAATAGGAAACCTATTTTAAATTAGGTGAAGTCAGATTTTTCCTTGTGCTCCTCCTCCTCCAAAAAAAAACAACAACAACCAAAAAAAAAAAAAAAAAACAACCCTACAAGTCACTGGAATGACTCAAGCCAAAGCAGAGAACGAATATTACAGGACTCAACTTGACCAGGCATTATGATGCCAGCACACCTAAGGCCAGTTGTTCAAAGATTCCCTCCCTGTTTGCACCCGCAATTATTTTCATTCACAAATAATGTTAAGTCAGATTGGTCACTTGTGAGCTGAACTCAGCACTGTCTCCTCATTCTAACTGGATAAAGTATCATCTTCTAGTGAAATGACATTTTACGAGCAATTGTTGTGTCTGCAATGCTATGGCTGAAACAAATGCTTTAACCCTGAAAAGGACAGCAAGAACTCTTTTTAGAGCTCAATACACTTAGTGTGTTGTTACTTCCTCTCACCTCCGCTTTTCTATGATGATAAATCAACAGCTGTCATATGCGAACAAACTCCAGAAGGCTAAGACAAATTTGAAGCCTCTGGGGTTTTTTCCCAAATTGTCCATATTTGAGTCAATTGGAGACACTTAAGAAAAAGTATCCTGATGAAGAGGACCTAGCTTATCTTGAAATCTACCCAGTACACATACTGCTGTCTTAAATTTTTTTCCTTATATAGTTTTTGCATTCAAAACCATTTGCAACTCATTCAGTACCTATGTCTTTCCACACAGGAGATGGCGTATATGTGTTTGTATTACACCAAATTTATGAATGTATAAATTCAATAAAAATAAATGAATTCACATCATTTCAAGAAAAGTGGAGTGGTTCTCCTCAGGTTGGGAGTAGGGTGATGCAAGCGAGGGACCTGTGATGCAGAGTCTGAGAGGCCTTCACGCTGAGGAGCCGACCCTGCACCAGAGGAGACCTCAAAGCCAGTGCCTCTTTACTCACTCTCTGAGTCCGGTTCCTTCTGGGGTCAAGTCAATGCTGCCATGACAGCACAAGGCTGGTCCTTCCAACAGATGAAGGAAAGCCAAGCCATGTGACCTTAAAATATGGTGGCTCTCACAGCCAGGCCTGGAAGCCCCAGGTCTGTCACCAGAAGTGTTAAAACCTGTGGCAGTAAACCCATTCGGTCATTTTAAATAGCATTAACCAGCTCTCATTCGCAGCTAGAGGGAATCCACTTGTATTCTTGGATTCTCATTGCGAGAACCCTCTTCTGCCTCTTGTCCCTCCATCTTCCCTCCAAGAGGTTACAGGTCAATCTGGAGGCTGAGGGTGGGAGAGCCAATGCTCTGTCTTCTGACTATGGCTATGTACTTGTTAAATAGAGTGCCTTAGGTGGAAGGCATGCTTCCTTCCTCACTCGCTATTGCACTTTTGGTTTTGCAGAGGGGAATAGGTTAGTGTCACATTATGTCTATTGTGGCTTTCTCGGGAGACACGAAAACCACTTCTAGCCAGCCATGCTGAAGTACTAGTCACTGAATGGACATTGTCACAGGCCTGTTGTTGCTCAATGAGATTAGTCTCCAACTGATGCACACGGGTCTTATTGAAAAGGCTATTCTGTAATTGTTGCCATTAGCGAGGCTACCATTAGGCAGTTGCCTAAAACTTCCTGGAGGGACTCGCTGGCGGCTCTGGCAGCCACCGTTCACTCATGTAGAACAGCGGGAGCCGCGCTAATTTCCAGTCCCCCATCCATTAGGAGAGAGAAGCCGCTCATTAGAGGTCCTACCCTCTCAACTCCAATTACTCTGAGATAATGACAAAACATGGAGCACACTAGAAACTTTCAGAGCTTCCCAACCATCCCTCCCATTCATGCTCTCTGTTGATTACATCCACAGAAATCAACCCCAGACTCCAAATCTCCTCATGGGTAGTCATGTCCACATCGTCAGCCTGTGTGAAAGTTGGGTCACAGTAATTTAAAAGCTGAGAGCTTTTAGCTATCCTTAAGATTTCTTGAGAAAATGCTGAACATAATAGAGTATAGAAAGGGACTCCCCAACCCCACTCTGCCTCAGCAATTCTTCATCTTACAAGGAAAGAAAATCTCGGAGCCACGTGAGCAAATTCATTAGTCCCGGAAGTTTTAATATCTCTTATCTTTGCAGAAAGCTGTGGGAACATAAAGCCCCAACCTGGACTTCTGTGCTCCCCAAGTCATATTCCTTTAGGAGTAAAAATGTGGGGACAGGCAAGCAAAGAGGGAGAGAGAAAATCACACAAATCTGCTTTTAAAATGGCATTGTCACCCACAGGCCAGTGTGTCAGACCCCTAGGCATAGCGGGACCCCTGGGCCACAGAAACTGCTCTTCACATACTATTGTCTTGTGTCGTCAAAATTTAACTTCTATTTCCTCGACCTCTTCTCTGCTGACTTCATTATCTATCTGCAATTTCACAATAAAATCAAAGACCACAGATTTTTATTTTCAGGTATCTTCACTCACCCTTTTTGGTCACTGAAAGGAGCTTGCCTATTTGCATACATGTGTTCTCCTCTCCTCCCACCCCCACCCCGCAGCACGCGCCCCCACACCCGCAGCCCCCTCCGAGACTGCCAGCCCCTTTCTCATTCCGGCGTGCGATCTGCAAAAGTGTCATGTTACTCATGTCTGAACTTATTAATGGCAACGTCTCCATAGTGCTGTAACTGTCTGAATAATAAGAAAATGTATGATTCAATTGTTTCACCATTTTTAAATGAGTCAACCACTTGTTTTCTGTGTTATGTAAATATTCTTTCAAATATGTAGAAGCATATTTTGGAGACTAGTATTTTACTGACAGGTCTTGTTCATAGGCACTAATGAAGGAGATGTTTTTGCAGATAATCCAAATAGCATAGACCTCATACATCATACAGATATTGTTAGGAGATGCATAGCCCATGTTTTTTAGATGTCCTAATTTAACATCCCTAAGTTCCAGTGGAAAAAATTATAACCGTTTGGAATGGAATACAACTGTCAAAATGTACATGAAATCAGCTCAACAAACAGCAAAACATAAGTCACTCTTCTGTTTATTCGGTGCCAGTAGGAAAATACAAATTGTTGCGTCCAGATAGAAAATAAAAACAAAGAATATAGGCGCCCTCTTGTGGAGAGAGTCAACACTACCACCTCAACCTCGCATTATCCAAATCAGACTGGGTCCCAAACCATATATATACATACATTTTAAAAGACTTTCGCCTTCCTAGTTGTTGCTCAAGCAAACACTTATCCTACTAGGCAAGGGCGCCAGAGTTTCATTTTCTGTACAAGCAAAGGTGTTGCCTCCCAAATACTTCTCCGCAGGCCCACCTGTGCGTTACCTTAGCCCCATGAACCCATGAGGTGTCCCCCCGCTCCGCTGGAATTTCAGACAAAACCTAGGACTGGCCTAGATGACAGAGACTCCTGCTGGTCTCACATCATGTCCTGCCCGTTTGGGACACACTGAAGCCATCACAGCCTTGTAAATATGTGCAACTAGTCTCTCTTTATCAAACATTGTACATTAAGTTTACCTTCGTTATGTGAAAAAGAACACCTCACATGAATAAATCTTATGATCATTGTCCTCAGAGAAATAACAGTGCTGTTCTTACGTGCTAGGGCAAGAGCTCTTTGTCAACATCTATTATGACAGATGTTCGTTGCTTAGCTGCTGGGAGGTCTCTCCCCAGACTGTTCGTGCTGTGAGGACAGTGACCACCTCCTCTTTAGACCATGGCATTCTCAGGGCTTCACACAGCTCCTGGCATACGGTGTATGCTTAATAACTAGGTCTGCATAAATAAATTCCATTTCAGTACTCAAAGGTGGCTTGCTAGAAGCAGAGGCCAAGAGAGCCAGATAAGCAGTACACACACATGATAACAGAAAGTGCAAAGAATCAATCATGGTTAGGATTGCAAGATGCTCCCCCTTTCCAGCCACAGGAGAGCAGAGGCGAAATGAGAGAAAAGTCCAGGGACACCTATACCTCTGGGGATGAAGGGTCACTCAGTATTGTGGCACCCAAACTTGAATGGGTGCCAGATGCACCTGGAGGGTTTGTTACTTGCAGCTAGTGGGCCCCCCTGCAGAGTCTCGGACTCACTGGGTCTGGGTGGAGCCAAAGAAGTTGCAGCTCTAACAAATTTCCAGGCTGATGTTGTCAGTCCAAGGACTGCACACTTCAAGAACCACTGCTGGAAAGCTATGTTTGATTCTCACCCCCAACTGTGCATTAGAACCACCTGGAGATTTCTTAAACTTTGGGTTGCCCAGGACAACTGTAACCCAGAATCCATGTGGGCAGGACACAAGTGGCAGTAATTTTAAAGCCTTCCCCCATACCCCAAACAAGCACAAAATCTTTTCTAGACAGAAAGTTTCTGCCAAAGCCTGGGGCCCAATGCCTGTATAGGCAATCCATTTCAGTGACGAAAACACGCAATAATAAAACATCCTTCCTGCAGGGTCTTCCCCTATGTTGTCTTCATGTGAGCCTCTAACAATCCTAGGAGAAAGAGAAGGCAAAAGTTTTAACTGAATTTTAGAGAAAAGAAGGCAAATAATAAGTGACAGCTCTTGGTCTTAAATCAGATTTTTTTTTCTTAATGTTAACTTTAGAGTCAAATAAACTTGAAATAGAGGTGTTAACAGAAGCCATGGAAGAGCTGAGGGAAGCAATCTAGAGATAGGCAACAACATCCTAAACTAAAAGAGGAAAGTGTGTTATCAGAACCCAGAGCCCAACCAAGGTGGAAGCCACCTGGCATGGGGGCTTGGGAAATGAAACCTGCAAGGCTCAACACAACAGTGAGGACCTGAGTGTAAACAGGCCCAACAGGCCACATGGACATCAGTAAGTCTTGGGTCTGCCCATATAAGCTGGGCAACTGTGGTCAAGTTCCCTGACCTCTCAGGAGTGGAACTGACCTCTCTAGAAAACGAAGATTCTACATCTAGATTGAATAACTATAGAAGGTAATGCATGCAGTCCTTAGCAAAAACCAGGCACCAAGTAGGCCCCTCATAATCATGACTTTCCCTCTCTTCACCTGGTCCCCTGCTATCAAAGCTATTGTTCTTCCTGCAATCCCATAGCTCCAAAACTACTGGAAATGATGGGTCCACACATTAGTAATGCCCAAGACCTGAGTTGGGCCTTTTCCCAAGGCACACAGCTCTTACAGCTTCCATTACCATAGACCTCTCTGTCCCAGGACAGCTGTCACTGTCACAGGTGAGCTAGACCAGTCCTGGAGAAAGATAGCTATTATGGGTTGCAGTATAACAGTGTCCAATAGGCACTGAAGACAAAGTGATGGTCAGTTGGAGGACCTGCTAACAATACTGCCCAGAGAAGCAATGCCACTACCGACTAGATTGACATGGAGGTTTGAGGTGTAGACTGGCCTCCAAAATGTTGTTACCCATGCCAGGTTGGTAGCCACAAGTTATGGAATTGATCTGCCTCTGCCTTCCAATAGGATATCCACAGGAGAAAACATTTTCTGAAGATATTGTCATGAACACGTAAGCATTTATTTTTACATCACTCTTTTTTATTGTCAGTCAAAGGCAGCAGATTTATCTTGTCGTCACCTTTCATCTATAGAAAGTGGATGCATGTTATATAAGAATTAACTGATAAACACAGGTAAGAAAAAAGAAAGAGCTGAAGGCAGGAAATGTAGCTTCATGATCATTTAATAAGAAGTAAACAAGACTTGCAAAATTAAACCCAACATGGCAGACTTTGGTTTTGCTAGCCTATATTTAGAAGGCTAAATTATTAAAGCCTAATAGCAAGATGGTGTTTTATCTAGGAGAAAGTACTTATCTAGAAGTCATAAGACCTGGGTTCTACTGCTAGATCCAGCACAAAAACGTCAAGTCTCTGGGATCATTTGCTTTCCTTTGTAAAATTAAAGAGCCAATAAATAACTTTAAAAGTTTCTTCCAAATCCAAAATTATATAATTTCTTTATTCAAAAAAGAGATTTCAAATTTCACCTTTTACTTTTATTAACACTAGTTTTATTTACCAACAAATTGTCTCGTTTTCATTGTGTGTGTACAAATCAACTACTATCCCACTGACAGTCAGAGGAAGGTTAAGTTTAAAAGGAGCTATATATTAGTAGGTTGGTTGGCTGACTTTCTCTCTGGGAGGGAGCACAGCACCAGAGTTAAGAAGGAAGACTGGAACAGGACTCTCCTTGGGCAAATCTCTGAGCCTCTGTCCCCTGTGCAGTCAAGTGTAGTGACTTACCTCCTCAGGCTGCCTGGAAATTAAATGAGCTCATACACATTGAGCATGATGTCAGGTGCCAGGCATGTGGCATCAGTTATGTTGGCCATTATAACACCACACTTAATTTCTAAGAAAAAACTTGTTCTTTTTGTTAGTATACAAGAAATTTGCAGAATCTCATATCAAAACTTATCATTAAAAAAGAGTATCTTATTATAAGGTCAATTAAATCAGCATTCAAATATTACTGCATACAACGGACAAATGGGTCTTCTTCCTTTGTCATTATTACCAATATAAGAATTAATAATATCTTTCCCGCATTCAGATAACACTTCTATTCCCAAAGAGCTTGAGGTATTTTTCTCAAGTATTTTCTTTAAAATTCTTCACTAAAGGAAATAATCCCAGTTAAAATATGATGTGCTTTATAGGAAATAATAATTATGATGCAGTTTTACAATCTTAAACTTTATTAGGGAAAATTTATATACACTTTGTCATCTTCAATATTATTTTTAAAAGCATCACATTTTAAGGTAGATTTTACTATTAATTATTATTATTACCAATAATAATAATAATTATAACCATTAGCCCTTGGCAGCTGCTCAGAGAAGCTAGAGACTAAATAAGCTTCTTTGAGTTTAGCATTTTCATGCAACATATAATTTTAAAATACTGAAAATAGATTTAAACACTAGTAATTCTATATTTGTTTCCTTAATAGTGTTGTGACGTAATAGATTTCTTTCCTATTTAAGTTTTTTCTTCCAGCTGCACACACTGCAATTATTCAAACTCTGGAATTGGCATTAGACTTAGATACAGAGATGCCAGTAAATCTACTTGAGTTTGGAGTAAAATGTATCAATTAACATTGTTGATCCTGACATGTTTTATTTCACTTCTTAATCCAGTTTATTTCAGAGCCTAGAGACAAACATATGTATATAAATTTTCATATTATTATACCATCTTAAAGAGAAAGCTATCAATAAAAGAAGTAACAAATTAATAGCTGTAGTAAGAATTTAAAAGATCTAAATCCCCTAATGTTATACATCCTGAATGTTCTAGAATTGATCATTTCACCTGAGTACCCTTATCAGTACCTACCAGAGAGGAATCTGAAAGTGCTCAACTGCTTCAAAGGATCCCAGGGAAATGATAGCATATGTGCACACCTTGTAAATTTTCCCAAAAATCATTCACCTTTCTCAATCCTGTTTGACTTACATGTTTTCAAATATTTTCCTTTATACATAAATACCTATACTCTGTGCTACCTCTATCCAAACTCACATCCATACACCTCATCAAAATTAGTCAATTGAGTTTTTAAAAACTCACAGTAGGATTTGTGACATCTAGTGGCTCTCAAATGTTTGTGCACATAGGAATGAGCTAGGAGCTTTCAACCAAGCAGAGCAACAGTCTAGACAATCTGAAAGGCCCTCTCACAGTGCAACAAATAAATTCCACATAAAAAAAGCCATTTTTGCACATTGCTGGGCTTTGGGGTATTAATTTGCATTCATTATTCCTACGGGTTACCAATATCTTGTTCTCTTTTCCTTCTTGAGTCTCTAGAAGATTGTATTTCCCCGGTCCCCTGCAGCTGGAGGAATCAGTAACTACCCCAATAAATATGAGCTAGATCACAAGTGTCCCTCTTGAGTTGGTAGAGTAAAGGTTTCATATATAATTCTCTCTGCTCTCTTTTCCTTTTACAACATGAAAGCAGAGGCCTCACATTGAGATGGTGGAACCATTATGAGCAAAGTCACCTGGGCTGCTTAGTCACAGCATGAAGGACTGGTGCCCTGGAAGGTACTGTGACCTACATCCAGCCTTACATGGGTGAGATAGGAACTTCTGTTGTTTTAAACCACTGAGACTTTTGGATTTGTTTGTTAACACAATGTAGCCTAGTCTATTCTAACTGATTTGTAATATAAACTTACAAAGAAGAAAAATAAGCAGTGAGCTATAAACATGGGTAACATGCTGCATTGCATAGCAGTAAATATTAATATCAACCCAGCCATCATGAAGGGAGGGGAGTTGAAATAAAGACGCAAGGATTTAGCCAGAGACTCAACAAGGGTCCAGTGAAACCCTGATCTTCCAGATGAAACAAATATCCTCAGCTGAAGTCCCCAGGTTGTCCACATATTAACCAACCAAATATGAGTTCTCAATCAAAAATCACAAAATCAAAAGAGAAAAGATAAATCGCCACAAATGAGGGTCAATAGAAACAACAAACAACAGAATTTTGACTCTTAGGGACTTCAGATATTTAAATCACTACAGTATTTAATTTTTAAATGGAATCACCAAAGTTAGCAAGCAGTAAGAGACTATTAAAAAGAAAATATTTGGGGTGCCTGGGTGGCTCAGTGGGTTAAAGCCTCTGCCTTTGGCTCAGGTCATGATCCTAGGGTCCTGGGATCAAGCCCCACATTGGGCTCTCTGTTCAGCAGGGGGCCTGCTTTCCCCCACCCCCGCCTGCCTCTCTGCCTACTTGTGATCTCTGTCTGTCAAATAGATAAATAAAATCTTCAAAAAATATTAAAAAATAAAAATTAACAATTGCTAATTTAAGACATTAATGTATTTAAGAGAAATATTAGTTTACACCTTAGAGAACAAAATGTATAAAGATGTTAATTTGTAACATTAACATTGAAAGTGGAGGTGCAGAGCTGTAAAATATCATTTTCGTATGTTATTGAAGGCAAACTGGTATAAGTTCAAATTAGAATATTGTAAATTTAGGATATTGAATGTAATCTTCTGGGTAATCACAAAGAAAATATATATAGATTATACACAAAAGGAAATAAGAAAGGAATTTAAACATTTCACTACCAAAAAAATTCAATTAAGCACAAAAGAAGACAGTAATGCAAAAAAATGAGGGACAAAAAAAGCCATAAGACATATAGAAAATAAACAGCACAATGACAGTAGTAATTCCCTTCTTATCAGCAATTACTTTAAAGGTAAATGGATTAAACTCTCCAATCAAAAGACAGAGACTGGCAGAATGGATAAAAACACATAATCCAATAATATGCTGTCTATAAGAGACTCACCTGAGATCCAAAGACACACACAGGTTAAAAGTGGAAGAATACAAAAAGATATTCCATGCAAATAGTAACCAAAAGAGAGCAGGCATGGTTATACTAATATCAGACAAAATAGACTTTAAATCAAAACAATGAGAGGAGACAAAGAAGGACATTATATATTAATAAAAGTTTTAATCCAATAAGAATATACAATTAGGAACACTTACACATCTAATGACAGACCAACAAAATATAGAAGCAAAAAATGACAGAATTGAAGGCAGAAATAGTTCTACAATAATAGTTTGAAACTTCAATACCCCAATCTCAATAATGGATAGAACCATATAGAAGATAAATAAAGATAAATGGCACAATAAACTGACTAGGTCTAAAATTCATATACAGAATGCTCCATCCCAAGAAGAGCATACACATTCTTCTTAAGTGAACGTGACACATTTTCCAGGATAAACCATGTGTTAAAAGTAGTCTCAGTAAATTTTTAAAAATAGATATCATTCAAGATATCTTCTCTGACCACAATGGTGTGATTAGAAATCAATAACAAAAGGAAAACTGGAAAATTCACAAAATTGTGGAAATTAAGCAACGCAGCATTAAACAATGAATGAGTCAAAGAAGAAATCACAAGGGAAATTATAAAATACTTAGAAATGAATGAAAATGAAAACACAACAAACTAAAACATGGGATGCAATGAAAGCAGTGTCAAGGGGGAAATTTGTAGCTATAAATACTGCCATTTAAAAAACAAGAAAAATATCAAATCAACAACCTAACTTTACAACTTAAAATACTAGGATAAAAAAGAACTAAACACAAAATTAGCAGAAGGAAGGAAATAATAGAAATTAGACCAAAGATAAACAAATAGGGAATAAAAAACAACAGAGAAAAATCAATGAAACCAAAAGTTGGCTCTTCAAAAATATCAATAAAATTAATGAAACTTTAGCTAGATAGAACTGAGAAAAAACTCAAAGTACTAAAATCAGAAATGGAAGTAGAAACATTACTATCAATTCTACAGAAATAAAAAGGATTTTAAGGGAGTGTTATGAACAATTGTACACCAACAAATTGGATAACCTAAATGACATAAACAAATTCCTAGATCACAAAACCTACCAACATTAAATCACAACAAAATAGAAAATCTGAATAAACCTGTAACTGGTAAGGATATTGAATCAGTAATTTTAAATCTCCCAACAAAGAAAAGTCCTACACCTGATGGCTCCATTGGTGAGTTCTACCAAACATTTAGAGAAGAACTAGTACCAATACTTCCCAAACATTTCCAAAATACCGAAAAGGAGAGAACATTTCCTAATTCATTCTATGAAGCCAGCATTACCAAAGCCAAAAACACAATAAGAAAAGAAAACTGCAGACCAATATTCCTTATGAATATTGATGTAAAAATCCTCAACAAAATACTAGCAAATAGAATTCAGCCGCATATTAAAAGGATTTTGCACCATGATCAAGTGAGGTTTATTTATGGAATTTAAGAATAGTCCAATATATGAAAACTAATCAGTGTGATATGCCGCGTCAACAGAATGAAGGGTGGAAAACCACATGATCATCTCAACTGATGCAGAAAAAGCATTTGACAAAATTCAACACCCTTTCATGATAAAAACACTGAACAATCTAGGAATAGAAAAAAGCTACCTCAACATAATTAAAGATATATAGGAAAATTCCATAGCAAACATCATACTCAATAGTAAAAGATGGAAGGCTTTTCCTCTAAAATTAGGAACAAGGGAAAGATGTCCATTTTCACCATTTCTGTTCAACACAGTACTGGAAGTTCTAGCCAGAACAATTAGGCAAAAAAAAAAAAAGAAAGAAAAAGAAAAAGAAAGAAAGAAAGAAAGAGAAAAAGGGAAGAGAAAACCAAGAAAGAAAGAAAGAAATGTGTCCAAATTGGAAAGAAGTAAAATTGTCTGTTTGCGGGTGCTGTCAAAAAACAACAACAACAAAATACATTATATGTTTATAAAAAAATTAAAACAACAACAAACCTAAAGATTTGGGGTGCTTGGGTGGTTCCGTTTGTTAATCATCTGCCTTCAGCTTAGCTCATGATATCAGAGTCCTGGGATGGAGCCCTGCATCAGGCAGGCTTTCTGCTCAGCAGGGAGTCGGCCTCTCTCCCTCTCTAATTCTCTCTCCCTCCCTCCCTCTTCTCTCTCTCAAGCAAATAAATAAAATCTTTAAAAAAAAAAGCTTAATATTTTACACACACACACACACACAACCATTAGAACCAATAACAAAGTAACAGGATACAAACAGGATACAAAGTCAACATACAAAAATCAGTTGCATTTCTATACATGAACAGTGAAAAATCTGAAAAGGAAGTTACAAAAAACAATTTCATTCTCATTATTAACAAAAAGAATAATATACTTAGGAATTAACTTAACCAAGGAGGTAAAAGACTTGCACAATGAAAACTATAAAACATTTCTGAAAGAAATTAAAGAAGATGTAAATAAATGAAAACACAATCGTCCTTTAAGGATTAGAGCCCTTAATATTGTTAAAGTGTCAATACTACTCAAAATGGTCTATAGATTCAATGCAATCCCTATCAAAATCTCAAAAATGAAAAAAAAATCTCAATAACTTTTTTGCAGAAATAAAAAAGCTCATCCTAAAATTCGTATAGAATCTCAAGGAATGCCACATTATTTCAAACCATCTGGAAAAAACAAAAACAAAAACTGGAAGACCCATACTTCCTGATTTCAAAATTTACTGTAAATTATAGTAATTAAAACAGTGTGGTATTGACATAAAGATGAACATATATAGATAAACATATATACCATTGGAATTGAATAGAGAGCCCAGAAATAAACTCTCATGTATATGGTCAAATGATTTTTGACAAGAGTACCAAGACCATTTCACAGGGATAGGACTGTGTCTTCAATAAATGGTGTTGGAAAAACTGAAGATCCCCATGCAAAACAATGAAGTTGGATCCTACCTAATACCATATACAAAAATTAACTCAATATGGATTAAAGATCTATATATAAAATATAAAATAATAAAATTCTTAGAAGAAAATATAGAATAAAACTTCATGACATTGGATTTATGTCATGCAATGATTTATTAGATAGGACACAGAGGTACAAATAATAAAATTAAAAATAGACAAATTAAACTTCATAAAAATTTAAAATTTTTGCGGATCAAAAGACACTAGGAACAAAGTAAAAAGTCAACATATAGAATAGGAGACAATATTTCAAATCATATATCTGATAAAGAATTAAATCTAGAATATATAGAAACTTGAAAAAATATTTCAAAGGCCAAAAGCTGAAAAACTTGAATAGACATTTCTCCAAGGAGGATACAGCCAATGGCACATGAAAAAATGCTCAACTTTACTAATCACCAGGGAAATGCAAATCAAAACTACAATGAGATATCATCTCACACCTATGAGGATGGCTACTATTTAAAAAAAAAAAAAACAGACAATAAGCATTGGTAAAAATATGGAGAAATTGGAAGCTTTGCACTATTGGTGGCAATGTAAAATGGTAAAGTCACTATGGAAAATATCTCCCCAAAAAATTTAAAACAGGGACACCTGTTTGGCTCAGTTGGTTAAGCATCTGCCTTCAGCTCAGGTCACGATCTGGGGTCCTGAGATCGAGCCCCACGTTGGGCTCCCTGCTCAGTGGGGAACCCACTTCTTCCTCTCCCTCTGCTGTTCCCCCTGCTTGTGCTCTCTCTCTCTCTCTCTCTAATAAGTAAAAAAATAAATAAATAAAATCTTTTTAAAAAGTTAAAAACAGAATTACCATATGATCCAGCAATTCCAATACTGGATATATGCCCCAAAGAATTGAAAGCAAGGTCTCAAGGAAATATTTGTACATTCATGCTCACATAAGCATTATTCAAAATAGCTAAAATGTAGAAGCAACCCAAGTGTTCATTGATGGATGAATGGATAAACAAAATATGGTTATACATACCATGGAATATTATTCAGCCTTAGAAGAAAAAAAATCTGCAAAATTCTATAACATGGATAAACCTTAATGTCATTATGCTATGTAACAATAAACTGTCACAAAAAGACAAACAGTGTGTAAATACATTTATATGAGGCACTTAGAGAAGTCAGAATCATAAAGACAGGGAGTAGAATGGTGGTTGCCAGGGGCTGGGGAAGGGACAATGGGGAGTTGCTATTTAACAAGTATAGAGTTTTACAAGATGAGGAGTTAATGGGGATATATGGTGGTAATGGTAGCACAACAATGGGATTGTATTTAATACCACTCAGCTGTGCACTTAAAAATGGTTAGGATGGTAAATTTTATGTTAACTGCATCTTACCACAATAAAAAAATTAATAAATACATTAATAACAGTTGTTGAAAATTTTTAAACCCAATAGATAAAACAGCAGAAAACATAGCTGAAGAGAAGTCAGTGAACTGGAACACTGATCTGAAAAAAAAAATTCAGAATACATATAGAAAGATAGGAAAGTGGAAAATTCGAAAGAAGCATTAATAGATATAGAGGAATGGAAAGTAAAAGTCTAATAGAAGGCAAAAACTGTCAGAATGGAGAAAAGACAGGAATTGAAAGGTAATGACATGTCTTTCCAGAAAGACATGAATTCATAGATATTGGAAGCAGAACATGTTTTGGACACGAAAAATGTTTAAACATCCCTAGCTAGGCCCATCTTAGTAAACTATTGTTTGCCACACAAAGTATCTTGAGAGCAACAGGACAGATCACCAAGAACCCACAACAAGATTGTGAGCAGATGTCTCTGAAGCAATAACAGAAGTAGGAAGGCAACAGAATATCTTGAAAAAAATCTAAGAATAAATAATTATCAGTCCAGAACTGTGTACCCAGAAAAGCTGTATTTCAAGACAAAGTTCAAAATAATGTACTGATAAATTGAAAAGCCAAGCATTTGCCAGTAATAGACTACACTAGAGGAACTTATAAAAGATATATCTGGGAAAAGGGAAAATGATCTCAAAGGAGGGACTGAAATACAGGAAGGAATAGTGGGCAAATAACTTCCTTAAATGCAGGAAAATCTTTTGAATCAATAATAATTGATTTGGAAAGATAAGGTTAGAACAAAATGTGGAATAAAAATATCAAATAAATTGGGATAATGACAGAGCTAAAATGTCCTTAGAAGGACCTGAACTATTCAAAAGAAGAGGGATAAAATATTAACTTTTAATGTTGATAAGCATCCATAAGATTTCAAATATGAAAACAGAATGTATCATTTCCAACCCATAGACAAAAAATGAATTAAATAAACAATTTATTAAAATACTGATACTTAAAAAGCAAGAAAGAAGTAAAAAAGCATAGGAAAATGTAGTCAAATAGAAAGCACCAAGTAAGATATTTAAACAAAATTAGGGGCAGGCAGGTGGCTCATGCAAGTGGCTGTCTTTAGCTACAGACATGATCCCAGGGTCCTGGGATCAAGCCCAACACCGTGGCACGGTGAGAGTCAAGGGGGAGTTGGAGCAAGACAGAGATGCCTGCTCACTCCCACGGCGGGGAGGACATGGCTGGCATGGCTGCTGATTGGTACGGATGGCAGGGCCGGTCCAGGTACATATTTACAAGGCAGACATACTCAGATCACAGTTCTTACATTGTCATTGTATCTTAAAGATTGGTTTATCTGTTGGGGTCCGTGGGTGGCTCAGTGGGTTAAGCCTTTGCCTTCGGCTCAGGTCCTGATCTCAGAGTCCTGGGATCGAGCCCCGAATTGGGCTCTCTGCTCAGCAGGGAGCCTGCTTCCCCTTCTCTCTCCGCCTGCCTCTCTGCCTACTTGTGATCTCTCTCTCTGTCAAATAAATAAATAAATAAAATCTTTAAAAAAGAATTAAAAGTTAGTGAACTAAACTTTTCAGATAAAAAGACAGGCAAAACACAGTCATATGCTGTTCATAAAAAAACAAAACATACAGATTTGGAAAATTTTAAAGTAAAATTTTAATCACTTTTACATATGGAAAAAGAATTCCAGAAAACTAATAAGCAAAAGATAGCTACTAGAGTCACTATATTTATTTTAGACAAAAGAAATTCTCTGACCACAAGCACTAATAAGGATACATCATTACATGGCGATTAAAAGATTCAGTGCATCAAAAAATTACTATAATTCCAAAACTTATATTCCTCAAAATGAAAAAACAAATACTGCTAGAACTACAGGAAAAAAGTAGCAAATTTGCCATCATAAGATATGTGTGATTAAGGAGAGTTCAATATATTTTTCCAAAACATGAACTAAGATAAGTCACATGAACAAAAAAGCAATAACGACTATAGCTATAAAAGAATAAAATATACAAACAAGCTTGACTTATTGGACATATCTAGAATGGATCCAATAATCAGAGAATGCAATTTTTCTCAAGCACAAAGGGAATATTTACAAAGATTAAAATAAGACAAGTCTCTACATTTAACAGAATATCACAATAGGGCACATTCTTTAAGCACAAGACAAAGCATTAACCAAAAGTTAAACAAAAGTCCCTATATTTGGAAATTAAACTTCTAAAATGTATCAAAGAAGATATCATAGTGGAAAATTTTAAATATTTATAAAGGAATAATAGAAACACCATATTTCGAGGGGCACCTGGCTGGCTTCAGTCAGCAGAGCATGCAACTTGAGTCCCGTGTTGGGGGTAGAGTTTACTTAAAAATAAATAAATAAATAAAATATGGTGAAGTAAAAAAAAAAAAAAAAAAAGAATTACCATATTCAAAAACTTGTAGGGATGTAGGAAGAGCAGTAATTCATGAAAATTTAAAGACTTAGAAAAGAAAAAAGAAATAGAAAAATTCTATTCTCAGAAAAGAATAAAGACAAGGGTGCCTGGGTGGTGCAGTAGGTTAAGTGTCTGATTCTTGATTTTGACTCAGATCACGGTCTAGGGGCATGAGAATGAGCCCCACATCAGGTTCTAAGCTCAGCATGGAGTCTGCTTGGAATTTTCTCCCTCCTTCTCCCTCCTCCCTGCCACTCGTGCCCCCCACAAATAAATAAATAAATCCTTAAAAAAAGAATAAAGATGAAATGTAAGTGTACACTAAAGTAAGAGGGAAAAAAAGATAAACAAAAAGAAACTACAAAGAAGGAAGCAATAAAAAAAGAGCCAAAATTAATTCGACCTAAAAACAAAAAGAATAAGAAAGAAATGATGCCAGTAGGACGTGTCTGATTCCTTTAATCAGTGATCTGAAACTTGCTCTTGTAACAGAACCATGTGAAGGGCTTGCTAAAAACGTGGGTTTTCAGAATCATCCCTAAAGTTTCCAATTCAGTAGTCCAGGACAGGCCCCAAGATTTTGCATTTCTAACAAACTGCCAGGTGGTGCTGATACTGCTGGTCCAAGGATCAAACTTGAAGAACCACTGATCTAAGTTAATGTCTTTAAACTCTAAACAAAATAGCCATAAAAGTACTTTTAATTCTAGTCATCGAAGACAGATTACATGTATACTCATGTATGCTCATACTCAGCTAAAATGTAATAAAGAGACCAAGAGGAGTCCATCAGCAAGTAAGAAATCACAACAAAGTTCTGAAAGAAAGTACTTGGAGAATGGCAGCAAAGTCCATGATGAAGAAAACCACAACTTTCTTGAAGCCAAAAGGCTACTAATTACTCCTGATAAACTCTGGACAGGGTCAGAATCAATCTAGTATGTCTGATATCAGACTAATAGAAATTCAAGGAGAAAAGAGAGAAAATATATCTATATATACATACATACATATATCAGTGAAATACACAAGAAAGGAATTTGGTTTCAATTACCTCGGGATCTACTTGGAGTTATATGTATATGTATACACAAATGAAGACAACAATCACCAAACACTGACCAGCTGGGTAGCTAGGAATGTAAGGAAAGATTTTACAAAAGAAGTAGAACTTGACCCCATTGTAAAATCACCATATGTTATATGAGTGGCAAGAATTTGGTTTTTTAATTTCCTTTTTAATGCTTCCTCTTCCAAAGTAGTTTTTATCATTGATTAGTGTTAAAGATAGGTTGCAAAGCAGACTGAATTACTAAGAACTGTTAATCTTTTTTTTTGTTTTGTTTTGTTTATTTATTTGCGAGAGAGAGAATAAAAGAGAGAGAGAGCATGAGAGGCAGGAGGGAGAAGACTTCCTGCTGAGCAGGAAGCCCAATGTGGGACTTGATCCGCAGACTCCAGGATCATGACCTGAGCTGCAGGTAGTCGCTTAACCAACTGAGCCACCCAGGCACCCAGAGAACTGTTAATCTTAAGTATTTGATACAAATTAGAATTTTAAACATATTCATAACCTCAGTAGTTAACTAGGAAAACTAGACAAGAAATATTTCATTAGCAGAAGATATTAAATAAAACAAATATATTCAAAGCAATATATTTTTACTCCAAAGACCACAGAAATCCAGGAGGTACCTGAAATATACTATAGCCTATAAATATTGGTATTAGGAAAGATTCTAAATTAATTTATCAACTTATTACTACAAGGAAAAAATTTAAAGATTAACTTTATTAAAGCATTAATAATAAATATTTAGTTGTACTTTGGGTGTTTATGTTTCTTTAAATCTTGGTCTAAATCATATGTCATTCTTATATGTAATGTCATAGACCAGTAGAGGGATATTAAAAATAATCTAGCCCTTACATTTTACCAATTAGGAAAAGGAGACCTAGAGGTATTAAGTGATCACATTAACAGTTGTGCTCTTATTCTAATAAAGTTGTCAATTTGAAGAAAAGTCTTAATAGCAATTAGATTTTTATGTGGTAGTATAAAATGAAATTCAGCTATTTAAGCAAGAGGCATTTGCCTGACTATGGTTGGCAGCAATCTGGTAACAAACACCCAAAAGGCAATGCTTCTTAAGTAGAATTTAATAAAAGTAAAGCTTCATGTGTGCTAGCTTTTCAAATGGAAAACTATAATATGATTACAGTTGACCCTTGAACCACACAGGTTTGAACTGCACAGGTCCACTTATACACAGACTTTTTCCAATAACTGCAGTACCGTGCTGTAAATGTATTTTCTCTTAGGATTTTCTTAATAACATTTTCTTTTCTATCGCTTACTTAATTGCAGGAATTGACTGTTTATGTTATCAGTAAGGCTTCTGGCCAAAGGTAGGTTATTAGAAGTCAAGTTTTAGGGAATCCAAAATGATACAGGGATGTTTGTGCTGGGGCTAGTGCCGCTAACCCCTACATAGTTCAAAGGTCAACTGTACAAACATGTCACAATAATTACAATCAATTCATCATTGCTTTTTGTCTCCCCAGAGGACATTTTCTTAGACATCTATGCAGTCATCGCATTTTCTTATACTTTTTAGGAAGAGATAGGCAGAAAGTACCCACTACCTTTTTCTGAAATTTCAGATACATATGGCATTTAATCATCCCATTTCTAAACTTCTCCCTTTTTTTCCTTCCACACATTCTTCTACACTTCTACTCCTGCTAGTGTTGCAGTAGGATGTGCAAACACAATCTTTGGTTTCCTTCTTTCTCTGGAGTTGAGAAATTGGGTAGGTTTTCTGGCTAGATATTCTCCAAAAGAGCTGGTTTTTATTGTTGTTCTCCTCAAAAAGAGAGGAGACTACCTCATATGTTTAGGCACCTATGTTCATGTTCTGAAATGTCTTCCCACTCAAGAACTACTTGTATCTCACACGGATCCCCAATATACCTATGTTTCTCAGAACTGAATTCCCGAACAGTCAACAGAACAAAGAGACAACCCACAGAATGGGAGAAGATATTTGCAAATGACACTACAGACAAAGGGCTGATATCCAAGATCTATAAAGAATTTCTCAAACTGAACACCCCCAAAAAAACCAAACAAGTAATTAAGTAAAAAAATGCACAGAAGTTATGAACAGACAGTTCTCCAAGGAAGACATACAAAAGGCTAACAGACACATGAAAAAATGTTCAACATCTTTAGCCATCAGGGAAATTCAAATCAAAACCACAAATCTAATCTAAACCAGTTAGAATGGAAAAAATTGACAAGGCAAGAAACAACAAATGTTGGAGAGGATGTGGAGAAAGGGGAACCCTCTTACACTGGTGGTGGGAATGCAAGTTGGTACAGCCACTCTGGAGAACAGTGTGGAGGTTCTTCAAAAGTTAAAAATACACAACTGGGTATTTACCCCAAAGATACTAATGTAGTGAAAAGAAGGGCCATATGCAACCCAATGTTCATAGCAGCAATGTCCACAATCGCCAAACTGTGGAAGGAGCTGAGACGCCCTTCAATAGAAAGATGAATAAAGAATATGTGGTCTATATATACAATGGAATGCTACTCAGCCATCAAAAAGAATGAACACCCAACTTTTGCATCAACATGGATGGAACTGGGGGAGATTGTGCTAAGTGAAATAAGTCAAACAGAGAAAGACACTTGTATGGTTTCACTTATTTGTGGAACATAAGGAATAGCATGGAGAACATTAGGAGAAGGGAAAAATGAAGGAAAAGAAATCAGAGGGGGAGAGGAGCCATGAGAGACTATGGATTCCAGAAATCAAACTAAGGGTTTTAGAGGGGAAAGGATTAGGGGATGGGTAAGCCCAGTTATAGGTATTAAGGAGGGCATGGACTGTATACCGAGCACTAGGTGTTATATGCAAACAATGAATCATGGAACACTACATCCAAAACTAATGATGTACTGTATGGTGACTAACATAACATAATTAAGAATTTTATTAAAAAAGGAAAAAGAATTGAATTCCCAATCTTCAGGCATTTTAAATATCTTATATTTCCCTCCCACCTATTAACATTTTTGTTGGATTGAACACACATGAGATGCTTGTATGCTAGTGCCACCTATTGTTGAAAAAATACATGTGAATATGACCCTGGCTAATAAGACTAGAAATTGAATTAAGATTGGCTTTAAGACTACCAAATGATAGAACCACAATTTTATGTCAAAAACATAAACGTAATGGGAGAGGATACTAAGCAGTCATATTTTATCTTTGTTTTTATTTAAGACTTACTAACACTATTTTGATTTTGCCATAGTTGCTTTGTTTTGTTTAGATTTTATTTATTTATTTGACAGAGAGAGAGCAAGCACAAGCAGAGAGGGAGAGAGAGAAGCAGGCTCCCCAAGAAGCAGGGAGCCCAGCAATTCAGGGTTTGATCCCAACCATAAGATAATGACCTGAGCCAAAGGCAGATGCTTAACCAACTGAGCCACCCAAGCGCCCCTTTTTTGCCATAGTTAATTGGACTAATTTTATAATCATAGTAAGTATAAGCACATATTCCAAGTACAGAAAAGAAAGTAAGGTTCAAATGAAAAAACAAGTAAGTTAAATAATGAAGTGCATCTCTTCTGTACAGACAACATTGTCAGCGTTATAATCAATTCAAATTTTTAAGGTATTTTGTATTAATAGCAAAACTTTAACTATACCAGCATAAACATACTTTGATAATTTTTCCATTTAAACTCTAAGAATTGACTTGAAATAAAATGTTTAAGATACTTTATAAAGTAAATCTTATCACTGGGACTACCTTCAAAATTCAAAAAAACAAAACATCCCATCAGACACGTTTCCATTTTTATTCTCCACACGCAAGACCTAAAAATGTTTAAAGATTAGAAAATAAGAAACTTGAGGAAAGATAAAAGACACTAAGATTATGTACAATCTCCTATGATCCTTTTGACTTTGGGTTCCAACAGAATCAGCAACAGGGATGCCAATGGAACCAGAGGACAGTTAACCGGGCAGCACCTAACACAATATTTAACTTCTAATCCTGAGCTAATACAGTTTTGGGTGACATTTAGGCCAGTGTTTTCTCCCAAAGTAAAAATGTTTTTTGTAATATCTCAACAGATGGCCAACCACACTTTTCTTGAACACTTCTTTGAGTGGGAAGTCTAAGACCTCCAGAGAAAGCCTATTCCATTGTTGGACACTTATTACTGTGGGGAAGTTCACCTTCAAGTTAAATAAAACTAGAAATGCCTCCTAACTGATTAGAAGGACTTAAGCATCACAGGCAATATTATTTTCCAGTTAATTGACTGCCCACACAGCTCTCTATTCTGACTGTCCCATCCAAATATTAGATAGCACTTTTATGTAAATATATTCTACAACCCTTCAATGACCCATTATAAAATATAAAATCCATCAAAAACAAGACTTCCTTCAATCAACAAACAAATCTTTAAATTAAGCCCTTTTCCCCCCTCGGATCCATAAGCCTTTTCTTATCTCACTTAGTATTTTTCTATCTTATACATGTTTTCCTCTTTCAACACAGTTATGTTTAGCAAATGCTAATGCTTTTGTTTCTAAGTGTTTCTCCAATATGATAAAATGTACTTTAAGTGTAGATACATGGTATTTCCATAGCAGAGAAGGGGCTAGTCATCCCCCTTTTCTCTAAAATCCATTCTTTAGTCAACAATATTTATCTCTGAGCTCAAGAATATTCTCTCTGGGAGCTTAGGTGGCTTAGTCATTAAGTGTCTGCCTTCAGCTCAAGTCATGATCTCAGGGTCCTGGGATCAAGCCCCACATCAGGCCGCCTGCTCAGCGGGGAGTCTGCTTCTCCCTCTTAACTCTCCTCTGTGCTTTCTCTCAAATAAATAAATAAAATCTTTTTTAAAAAAGAAGAAAAGAATACTCTCTGACTGCTCTTCAAAATTCTAAACATGCATTTTCACTACCTGCTGGACTTGCCTCCATCTCTGTTTCACAAATTCAACAAAACCAGAACATAATGTTTTTTTAAAGATTTTATTTATTTGTCAGAGAGAGAGAGGGAGAGAGAGAGTGAGCACAGGCAGACAGAGTGGCAGGCAGAGGCAGAGGGAGAAGCAGGCTCCCTGCCGAGCAAGGAGCCGGATGTGGGACTCGATCCCAGGACGCTGGGATCATGACCTGAGCCGAAGGCAGCCGCTTAACCAACTGAGCCACCCAGGCGTCCCAGAACATAATTTTTATTCCCTCTCTCACTACACCCCTTCTCCCTGCAGAACCTTCTCCTCCTTTATGACACTGCCAAGATTCTCATTGCTCCATGTTCTTCCTCATCTTCAACATCCTATCAGCTGCAGACTCTTGATTCTACTGCTCCCTCATGCTACAAATCTTTCTATTCTCCACATCCTCTGCTCTTTTCCTTTGTCAGATTTTATGTTCTGACTCCTGGACTATTTCAGTCACTTCCTAACTGATCTTTCAGTCCTCCAATGAGAAACTTTGATGAGTCTCTATTAAACATAGTATGAAGTCTAAACACTGCAATCAAGAATTCAAAGGAAAACCTTCACTTTTAGATCTTTAAACTTCTCTTCAACCTTATTTTCTACTTCACTTCCCTTTAACTATACCCTATGGTTATTGGTGTTCTCTCAGAATACACACTACTCTGTCCTACCTCAACACCATTGCTCAGTATTCTGATGGTAATGTTCTTTAAGGAATATCTCCTAGTTTACCTAACTCTCCATTCTTGAATTCCCATTGCAAACTCCATTACTTCTATCAAGTACACTCCCAGTTATAATTAATCCTTCTTTCCCCAAATACTCACCTAATACTTTGAACCTGTCTGCAGCATTTATCTCATTTTACTTTACATCTGATATATTTACATATGAGTCTTTCTCCCACCAAACTGGAAACCTCTTGAAAGCAAGCACTGTGTCCTGTTTATTTCTGCATCATTTACAATTCTAGGAAAATTCGTTGTTCATAGTCGGTATTTTATAAATATTTGCAATGAGAATGAACAAAAGCCTCAGGAAGATCAGAGTAGATTAACCTACAACATGAGTCAGCTCTTTAGGAAATGTTAACAGATGTCCTTCCTGTTTTCTTACTTTGTTTTTATGTCTACATATTGATTAACAAGATGTTGTATACTTTTACTGTGTGCTATGGAAATTAATAAAACAGGACAAAGGATTTCAGAGAATTGATTCAACCCAAACTTGGTTGACATCAAGCAAAAGAAATTGACAAAATTTGTCCTGTCATTTGTCCTCAGGATGCGAGATTTAGGCTGTTTCATTTGGAAAAGATAAAATTTCATAAAGCACCTATAACCTAACGGGAAATATACAAGCATTCTTTGGAAGTTCTTTGATCACATAATATATTTCTTCTTTGCTTTTGTGCTCAAAGGAAAAGGATGACTGAGAGACTGAATGGAAATGGAAGGGCAGGAGGAGAAGGAAAAGAGGCAAATAGAAGGAAGAGTGGTAGGAGGGAATAAAAGGCATAAGAAGTAACTTAAAAGGACTAGAAGTGATTTATAATCCGTTTGGTGTCCAGTGTGCTCATCACTCTGCCCTCTGGTCCCGGGTTGTCTTTGATCTTTCTCACGGCTCATCCCATCTGCTCCCTGAAGAAGCTGTAAGGACCAAGGGTCAGAGTAATGTTATTTCTTCTCTTGTTGAACCTCAGCCTCTCCTTGTAGTCCTGCTTCCTTGCTACTTTTCTTGGGGGCTAAAATCAATGACCTCTACATACATACATGTGCTTATATACTTGAAGTGGTTGTTGTGAGTTGAACTATGTCCTCCAAAAAGATGTTCAAGTCATAACACCTGGTACTAACGACCATGACTGTACATGGAAATAGTCTTTGCGGATGTAATCATTACGATGAGGTCACAGGGGGCTAAATTAGATCCTAATCCAGTGACTAATGTCTTTATATTAGGAAGGAGAAGGAGATTTGGACACAGAGACACTGAAACACTGAAACACACAGACGAAAGATAGCCACGTGATGATGGAGGCAGCTGCCAGCTGAGGAACACGAAGGATTACCAGCCAAGCACCAGAAGGTGGGAAGAGGTAAAAATGGATGCTTCCCTAGAAGGAGGATGGCCCCACTGACACCTTGATTTCAGCCTTCCAGCCTCCTAGATCTATGAGAGGACATATTTCTATTGAGTCACCCTGTTGGTGGTAATTTGTTATGGCAGCCCCAAGAAACAGATATAAGGTCTAAGGCTATTGAGTAATCAGAAGGTATCTTAAGACCGAAGAAGAAAAAGCTATAAAAGTTCTCTCCTCCTAAGATAGAAGTTTATCCATTTGACCCAAATTTCTAAACAATGTGGTTTGCTCTACTTAGAAAATATTTTGTAATATTAAGTTCAGCCTACATAATTTCATTTTATTATGTTTATGCTCTCAACCAGAAGAAAGAAGCTGTCACTGGAAAAGAGAAGAAAGAGGAAGAGTCAACAAACACCTGGTACCTAGTAGGTGTTTAATAATTACTTGTTGAGCGAATGAATGAATGAAAACAGAATTATTAAACAATGTCATAAGACATAAAAGCAGAACCTCTGATCCTGATATCTGAGCACCAGAGTAAAGCACTTTCACAAACTGAGCTAACAAAAGAATACACGTCTACCACTGGGGAGACATAAAATCAAGAGTCGTTTGCATAACATAAAATATGTATAAAGCATGGCAGGAAGCACTATGTGCTCTGGTATATAAAATGTTTTCCTAACAGGATGGGTTATGGGATGAATCTGTGAAGTAATGTGTGTACACACTGCTCACTTAAGAAAAAAAAGGAATGAATCAAAAGAATTGGTTATAATGTGATATGATGTGAGAACTACATTTTACTCTTCCACTCCCCTCCACTCAAACTAAACCCACCCCCTCCCATTAGTCTCCTCCTCCAGTTTGAATGCTGTTTTCAAGCAATCACTGTCTAGTTACATATTTCTCAATAACTTCCAGCCTTCACTCGAATCGAGCTTGCAATCCTTTTGTGCCCCTCATGTCCACTAGCACTTCCTGCGACTATGAAAGTGATCTGCCTCTGCACTGCGGCCCAATGCAGTAGGCCCTGGGCGCACATCACCCAGCACTTCAGATGTGTCTTGTGCAGCTCCAGAACTGAGTTCGCATTTTTTCCCTTAATTTTAGTTAATTTAAAATTAATTTTAGTTAATTTAAACAAGTTAATTTTGGCTGAATCAATTCTCTGAAATCCTTTGTCCTATTTTATTAATTCCCATAGCACACAGTAGAAGTATACAACATATTGTTAAGTGGCAAGCACCTACTGTGTGGGACAGCATAAGCTCCAGACTATTTTTTGGGAAACCCCAGTCTTTTCATTGCTTCCATCTCCCTCTCTCTCACCCTCAAACTCTGGTTTGATGAGGAAACAATTAATAGCCATTCATCTACATCCACTCTGTCCATTAGCCTCGAAACCTGCAGGATCTCCCCAGGAATTGAAGAGACCACCTGACCCTACTCTGCGTGTGAAGTGGAAAGAATTTGGGGAATTAATGAAGGTGCAAAGAAATCCACCATCAAACTATTCTGATAATCCATCACTGAAAGGAATTTTATCACAAGACTGAATGTTCTGGTTCCGCCTAGATATTCCCAGTGATGTATGATAATGACAGTCATCTGGCATTTCTTAACAGCCACTGTGTACTGAGTGGTTTTCTATACAGTAGAAAAAGTAAAAATGGGACTAAGCAGGGGGGGGAGTTCCTCTAAGTGGAAAATCTAACATTCACAAAGAATAGTATACATATTTAAAAACCATCTATTCAAGATATATTTATCTATTGTCTTGCTTTTCCTTATTTTTTTTCACCTGGGGCCTGAAGTCCAAGTTCTCTAAAGACAGAAACCTTGTCCTTCTTAGGGCACTGAGGGGTCTTTCATCCCTATTCTGAACCCCAGCTGCTACATCCGAGTCTCTTGGAAGCTTGTTAGAAATGCAAGCTCCACCTCATTGCTATGGAGCTCAACTTGCATTGTGAGATGCCCAGGTCATTTGATTGCACATTCCAGTGTCAAAAACAACTGATCTAACTATTCAGAATAGTCCACACTGATCCCAATACATGTTTTGTTCTTGTTAGATGGTAACAGGCTGGGCCTCAGCTGATATTATAGTCTATAGGATATTTAAATTATTGGGGAACAGCTTGTCAATTAACTATCATAATTTAAATTTAAGAAGTAGTATACTGTTATAGAAAGAGTGCTCAATTGACATTAGAAAATCTGAATTTTCTATTCTTGACTTTGTTATCATCTTGTGATAAAACTTTCGGCAAGCTATTAATTTTGTTAGGTATCGGTTATTTGTTTTTATTTCTATTTTATTCATTACTTATTCATTTAAATATATAAAATGAAAGTTTTCTACTAGTTATTCCCAAACTGGGATCTTTAGAATTTCACAAGTGAGTAATGATCAGACCTAAAATATCTTTTTGTACAGAAAAAAAAAAGCCTAACATTGGAATCATACATTCCACCATACGGTTACCCAGAATTTGCTCTTTAGCTACCACACCTTCATTGCCTCCCAGATTAACATCAAGATTTAAGCTGTCTCAGACACATGAGGAATTCTCATTTTAAAAGACTTCCGGAATTACTATGGAACTGATATTTACCAGTCTTCATTGTAAATGAACCTAAATCCTTCCATCTTTAAGCTGTAGTTTGAGCCTGATTCCCTAAAGTCAGCGGAGAGTAGAGACAGCTAGTCCCCATTTTCTGAAAGAAACCTTTCACATCTACTTCACTAGGGATTAGTTGGCAGTTCGCTCAGGCCAAGGCCCTCCAGGAATGATACACAGTCTACTTGCAGGGGCGTGTAATGGAAGGAGGAAGTCGAATAAGACAAAAACAAAAGTGGTCTGCTTCACAGTCTTGCCTAAGGTCAAAGGCCTTTCAAGTAAAATATGAAAAGGAAGACAGACACAGTCCTTCCTTTGCTCACGCTTTTGTTCAGCTTATTTCTTTTGTGGACTTTACTATGAATTCGAAGCCCTTTTTTTCTGTTCAGCTCCAGTGACTTCATACAGTCACTACTTTGTAAAATCGAAAGTAGATCTATCCCCAGTAGGGATACCTGAACATTTTCCAGTACCTCAATGTTCTAGGGACTTAGTCAAGGCTATATTTAGATACCATACCACATTTCAGACAAAATGTGATTTTCCTTGAAGGGTTTGCTCCCATATCCCCTACTTAAGCCAAACATACTTTTCAAGTTCATAAAAGCTCTAACTGCCGAGGCAGCAAATCTGGCTATAATTAAAAGGGAGGAAACATTTTACACAAGAAAATGTGCTATTTGGTCAAAGCATAAATATGAAAACCTGTGAAACATGATAGCAAGATAAAATTTGTATTCCTGTTTTTTATTTACTGAATGAGATGTAGGAAGAAAATTATTTTAACTATAACTTACTATATTCTAATACCTTTAAATCTTTCACATAGTTACTGCAATGGAGCCTGTAAAAATAACTTTAAATTCCAATGTCAAGTGGAGCATGAAGATTTGGTTTCATTTTCAAAACTGCTCTGTTGAGAAATATGCCCTAAAAGGCAAATCTCAATTTACTCCATTATAGCTCCAACAGCTGCAGGACAAAATATAAAATGTATTTAACCCAATCTGAAATTTAGAATTTTGATCTCTAAGGAAAGTATTTTTGAAGAGTCTCACACATGCTAGAAAAAGGATTTAGAACTTTGATAAGGCTTCACAAAGAGAGAAGCACTGTAAAATTTTAACAAAGGACTACCTTCTTTTTTTCCTCTCAAGAATGCTTCAGATCTATGCTATATAATTTAATCCTTTATATACTGTATTATATATGGATTAGTAATATTTTACTTTATTCCTAAATTTTACACCCTCTAGACATATCATAATATCATATTATGAAAGATACTTTATACAAATTCAAACATTTGTTTGTTCACAAGCAAATTTTCACACAAACACATACACACACATACGCACACACATATACATAGCCATACATATTTATTTTCTGACAATTCACCCCTAAAAACCAGGCTTTTAAACACAGTATATCTTTCTGAAGTTGCAGACAGTTCTTTGAGGAGTTACTGGTTCAAATGGACCCAGAGCCATAGTGATTTTTCAAAACCTATCCCAGGGGACATCTAGGGAAGTATGGAAATGGTCTCCAGTGCCTTCTGTCTGCACTGGTGAGCCTTGACTTCAGCACAGCACAGCTGCCTTCCCACCTGACACTGGCTGCTACTGCTACTGTGAGCACCTTATCTGCACTCACAGTGACATGTAATTCATCATTGCTGTCATCCTTTAAAGAAAATCCCAGTGCTGTACTCCAGGATCTGTTTTACAGCAGCCATGATAATTTGGATATTTGCACTAGGGAAAATACACCTAAGCAACTCTTATATTAACAAAAAAATGTCCCATGTGCTACCTCAGGACTGTTCTCCTTTGATTTCATTAAAAGATTTCTAATGAAATTTGTAAGCACTATATTCCTGCCTAAATCATAAGTTACTTGATATCTACATTTGAGCGAGAAATGAAATAGTCCCTACAGAAAGAGTGCAATACACACTGAGATCATTTGAACTGAATTGTAGGAAGGTATAAATTAAAAGTCATGCACACCATATAGATAAATCTATACTTTATGTCTGATTTCTGTTTACTCTTATAATGTCCCTTTTCCTAACTTCTGTGCTGTTGTCACATCTAGTTCATTTTAAATTTATAACAGTTTTAAATTAACACATATACTAATGTCTCTATTAATTAATCAACCAAGGAATATTTATTAAATGTTATTGGGAGAGTTACCAAAGATCTAGAAGACATGTTACAAACTTTCAGCGAATTTATATTCTAACTGAAAAATATGACCAGAGAACAGTAAAAGCCCACATATTTTTAAAATATACTCATATTTAAAAATTTAAAAATATAAATATATTCATATTTGCCAAAAATATTTGAGGCATTAAACAAACATTAAAAGAGGGATTTATTTTTATGTTATAGAAGAAAGTATAGTGACACAGGTAAATAAAGTTAGAAAATCAGAATAATGTATATTGCAAAAATGGTTAATGTATAGCAGAATAATATATATTACATAGTTAGTAGACATAAGCCACAAAGTTGGCACTGAAGAAAACATGATTAGTTACCATACACTGATCATGTCTGTAAGATTAAAGAAGATGAGGTACATCTGTGAGAGATCTTTTCTTACTGCTGGAACTAAGAGAAATTTCCCCTCAGGATTCTCATTAGGAGATACAATATGACTTAGTGGGCTACAGCTTCAACACTCTTTAAACAATATAAAAGTGAGTTTCATTTTGCTATATTCTTCAGAGTGATGTCAATGAAAGACAGTCAATAATTGAGAGCTATACTGGGGAATTTAGATAGGGACTATTAACAGAATATGTGTATCAGGCAGGACAACTCATGCCAGCTACCCTAACATCCAACCACAAAGTCTAGGATTTTTAACACAGAAAGAGTCAAAGCCAAATGTAGATTGTGCATTCTCCTTCGCAGCTCTCCTCCAACAGGGGGTCTCTCTTTCTCTTAGCTCCACCATTCAGAATGCATGGCTTCCAAGATTACTGTGAAAGATAAGCATTGGAGAGAGCATGGAGGAAGGTATGCTGACTCTCAACTTCCTTAGCTCAGAATGAACACAAGTCAACTCCCCTTACTTTCACACATGATGACATGACCACACCTTGCAGCAAGGGAAGCTGGGAAGTGCAACTTCCTGTGTGCCCTGAAAGAGGAAAATACAATGAGATTTGGCTGATTTATAACACTGTCTTTGCCACAGCTGAGAATGTGAGACTGGGAGATTGGATCTGCCCCCAAAATGTACTAGACCTGTGATTCTCAAAGGTGAATGTACATACGACAAATGACACACAAACAAAATATTACAGCTACTATGCATTGTGCTATTCTAATCCAACAGAAAGAAAAAAAATACACATATAAGAGATACATATATGTAGTAATGCCCATATATAAATAATACATATATACACCATGTAAGATAGCCTCATATCACAACATGTGAAGTATCTTGACAAAAGAGTAAGAGTTCTATGACCTGAAGGAATGTGCCAGTTGTCACTAGTTTATCATCATCAGGTGTCTGCACATCCAGAATAAATTACATTATCTAGCATTAATAAAAATAAGCCTGATGATAATGGATAACTGGCTTTAAAAGACTTCTGCAAAGCCCAAAATAGAAGATAATATTAAAATACCAGTGAACAAGGTAAAAATAGCAGGGCTCATGCTTCTCCTTTTCTATTATGAGATGAACATAACTATCTAATCAGACAAAGTCAGTAAAGATAAAGCAAACTATCAAGAGGGGTATTTGAAAGTGGATTTATATCCATTATCATTAATAATGAACCTAATCTTAAATAATACTCTCTTGAGATAATTAGCTATCATGGTATGAAACCAAAATAAGAATTCAGAAGGAACTATCCAGAACATGAAGGTAAACCTCTACAAACAAATATTTTTCAGCAATATTCAATCCAGTAGTTAAACTAAACTCTACAAAATTTAAAGATAAATGTTCATGAAGTCCTGCTGAGATTTGTTAACCACAAAGACTGGAGCCCCATGGGGCACCTGGGCGGCTGTCAGTTAAGCATCTGCCTTCAGCTCAGGTTGTGATTCCAAGGTCCTGGGATCGAGTCCTGCATCAGGCTCCTTGCTCAGTGGGACGCCTGCTTCTCCCTCTGCCTCTACCGCTCCCCCTGCTTGTGTTCTCTCTCTCAAATAAATAAATAAAATCTTTTTTAAAATGTTTTTAATTAAAAATAAAACAAAGACAGAAGCCCTAAAGCCCATTGAGAAAATCCTTGTTTTTCCTGTTATAATAAAAATGACAACCATAATATTCATTCACTTAATAAGTAGTTATTGGATCCCTGCTATGTGGTTGGCATTACTTTAGGCACCAGGAATCATAGAATGGTTACACCAAACAGGAAAAATTCACTGCCCTCCTGGAGCTGAAATTTTAGAGCATGGGTCACTCTGCACTTGACTTCACAGATTTGACTGTACTGGCTTCACTTCTGAACAAGTCTTCTGTTGTGTGGCAAGAACTGCTAGCTTTCAAAAGCCACCCAGCTTCTGCAGAGCTCGTCTTTGTCATGGACAACTTCTGGGCTTGTAAGTTTTTCTCTTCATCTGAAGTCCAACCTTCAACCCCCAACCACAAAGGTTGCAGCTAAAGGCCTCACAAATGGGAGAGGTCACTGAGGTCATGGCCAGGAAGTAAGCCAGACTGAATCCCTCATCCCTCAAGGCCACCTGTATCACCTCCCTGCAAGCCAAGCAGGCAGCAGATCGCCAACATCCCGACCATCATTCTACGTGTATTCAAGGTGCAGATCTATCCACCCTGTGAGGTATCGGAGGTTCTCCTATCACACCTCACCCCCACCCTTCTTGCCAGAGTGCCAACATTTCTTGACACTTCATGAACATCACCGTCTTGGGGAGAGCCACTGAATAGTGACCATTTCAAAGTAATTTTTCTGGGTTTCTGAAGCACAAAACAAACTCAGGGCAATCAAGTCCGTTGGAAAAAGAATCTTCTGATAGGAACTCAGATTCTGCTGCCAGATGACCAGCCCCTAGCCCTACCAGCCTCCGAGGCACAAATCACCTTGGTGCTGCTACCACATGTTCACATATTTTGGTCACCTAAAGACAGAACAAACAGAACTACTCTTGAGGGAAAGAAAAGCATAGGAAATTGAAATTTTTTATTTTTTTTTAAAGAAACAGTGAAAATGTGAAGATTTTGTGCTAACTAAATGCCTTCATCTTTTGCACAGTTTTTACAGGCTAACATATTCTGGATGTCCTGATGCACATGAATCCATATCATGGACTTGAAAAGTTCTACTGAAACCTTGGGATCAAGGAACATCTCATTAGCTTTTTTAGTTCCTGTCCCATTCTCCCCCTTGCTCATCTGGATATGCCATATTTCCTAACTCCTCCACTTGTCATCTTTGATTTGCTGGAAATATGTGGTTCACGGTTGAAAGGGGGCAAAGGAAGGAAAAGTGTTATTTTTCTTTCGTGGTAAGATATGCAGAACTTTGGAGAAACTATAACTGACTTGAAAATAATCAAGTTTCCCAAGCAGATACAACCTGTTACATAAATATGTTTTCAGAGAACAGCTTATTTGCAACTTTAAAAGTTGTGCCATCACCCATCCATAAGTATGCTTCGTTACAGCATGGGCCACTCTCCCCACAACATGGATGTGTTACACACACTTGAGTCATACTCTTCTTTCCATTGCCTTCATTTCCCCTTAACTTCCCAGCATTTTATGCAATCTTTGTGACTTTTTTTTCCTCAGTGCCGTTTTGTGTGTCCATTGGATTACAAACACTATTAAAAAATACAAAACCAACATCACTTGGCATCAGGGAAATACAAATCAAAACCACAATGAGATACCACCTCACACCAGTCAGAATGGCTAAAATTAACAAGTCAGGAAACGACAGATGTTGGCAAGGATGCAGAAAAAGGGGAGCCCTCCTACACTGTTGGTGGGAATGCAAGCTGGTGCAGCCATTCTTGAAAACGCGTGGAGGTTCCTCAAAAAGTTGAAAATAGAGCTACCCTATGACCCAGCAATTGCACTACTGGGTATTTACCCTAAAGATACAAATGTAGTGATCCAAAGGGGCACCCGAATGTTTATAGCAGCAATGTCCACAATAGCCAAACTATGGAAAGAATCTAGATGTCCATCAACAGATGAATAGATAAAGAAGGTATGGTGTATATATATATATACAATGGAATACTATGCATGGGGTGCCTGGGTGGCTCAGTGGGTTAAAGCCTCTGCCTTCGGCTCAGGTCATGATCCCAGGGTCCTGGGATCGAGCCACACATTGGGCTCTCTGCTCGGCAGGGAGCCTGCTTCCTCCTCTCTCTCTGCCTGCTTCTCTGCCTACTTGTGATCTCTGTCTGTCAAATGAATAAATAAAATCTTTAAAAAAAAAAACCCAATGGAATACTATGCAGCCATCAAAAGAAATGAAATCTTGCAATTTGCAACGACGTGGATGGAACTAGAGGGTATTACGCTGAGCAAAATAAGTCAATCAGAGAAAGACAATTATCATATGATCTCCCTGATATGAGGAATTTGAAAGGCAGGGCTGGGGGTTGTGGGGGGTAGGGAAGGAAATAATGAAACAAGATGGGATCAGGAGGGAGATAAACCATAAGAGGGTTGCTGGGGGGAGGGGGGAAGGGAGAGGGTGGTTGGGTTATGGACTTTGGGGAGGGTATGTACTATGGTGAGAGCTGTGAAATGTGTAAGCCTGATGATTCACAGACCTGTATCCCTGGGACAAATAATACATTATATGTTAATAAAAATAATTTTTAAAAAAAGAAATACAAAACAAGAAATAGGTATATGGATTTTCTTTTAAGTCATCTTTTTAAAAAAATACATACTAAAATATTTAAAATAAAATTGCATGAGCTTGAGACATACTTCAACCTAAACTGGTTGGGGGAAAAGGGGGAGCTAGAGATGAAACAATATGGATCATGAGCTGATAACTGTTCAAGTCACATTAGTTGTACATGGAAGTTCATCATTTTATTCTCTCCAATTTTGTATGTCTTTTAAGTTTTTCAGAATAAAAAGCTTAAAAAGACACAAATGTCATGATTTCATAACTTCAGTTAATAACAGATCCAGTCCCTTCCTTTGAATTAATGTATTTTTATATCTTTTTGAGTTTTTACAGTCATTAAAAACTAATGTCTTAATTAACTAAACATAATGTCAGACTTTTGTATTTCTATCTCCCAAAACTTAAACCAAAATTATCCAACTTCATAGAGCCAATTTAATCACACTGATCTCACTAGATATGATTAACATTTTTAGAAAGAGGAAAACATTTATTTCACTTTTAATAACAAAATTAAAATTGTATTTTACAAATACTATTTAATTTTTATCGTCATTAAATTTTTTACTACGTGTTTATCATTTCATTGTAAATGTGTAGGTTTAAGAAATAAATAAACGTACATAAATGGGGGCAACATGTTTTTAAAAAGCTTTAAGCGTAGAGGCCACACTCCATTATGTGGAGACCCCTTGCCCATGAGAAAACACCACAGGGGGAGCTGTTACTGCTTTGTCTTTGCATTTCTAAGTTATGGCAATAAGCTTGGCACATATTTTACACTCAATATAGTTTGCTGTATTTTAAAAAGGGGGGGAGCACTTTGGAGTGGCATAGAATGAGAATTTTAGAACTAGAAAAATAAACTGAAACCAAACTCCTCATTTTCCAACAAGGAGACAGGTTTAGGAAGGTTAAATCACACAGCTAATGGAAGTATGGTGAAAGAAATGTTTTAGGAAGATTGATCTGACATAGATCTATGGGATGCTTCAGAGGAGAAAAAGACTAGAAGCAACAGTATGTGTTAAGAGACGATTGCAATCATCAAAGCATGCAGTAATGAGAGTGTAAACTAGGATGATGGGAAGGGAATGAGAAGCAGAGGAGGATCTGAAAGACATTGAAAATGCAACCCTTGGCACTGCTTTTTCACTGTCAGTAAGATTTAATCTTGACCTATTTCTACACAAGCTGGTATCAATCATGATACCCAGATATTTTTACCCATGGCCCCAAACTGCACAAAAAGACATAATTAGCAATTCTTTGACTCATCTAGGGCCTCTGAGAGTGATTCATACCCTTCGCTACACAATTATCCACCATAAATATAGTTTAACCTCTGTCTATTCCAAGCAATGGTTCTTTATAATGTCCATCTGTATGCCACTTGCTCTATTGCTATAGGACTGAGTCCAGCCTCTTTACCTTTTGAGAACCTCCATATTTTTTTCTCCTCCACCTAAGATAATCAATCTTCACATTGTTCTGTAATGCAACAGTAAGGAATCTTTCAGAATCAGGATAGCAAGTTTTATTTATCTTCCCTACACATGCTAAGATCAAAGAAATGAATAAAAGATTCATTTGCCTTAATTTCATCTTTTGAAATGGACATAAAATAGAGTAAATGTCTTCAATAAGAAAAGCTAGTTGATCTCTTTTGTTCAAGACCAACAACCCTGAGAAAATCAAACTTTTGGTAGTAGGTGGGATGGAAAATAATTTAGAGAAGCCCAGGGAATAACGGGTGAGAAAAGCCAGGATAAAATCTAGACAGGCAGAAGACTATCACTGGGTAGAGAGTATCTGACATATAAAGGAGGAGATCAGGGTGGGATGGATGGGGATACCAGAAAAGAGGCATAAATACCCCAAAGACTAACACGTGTAGAGGGTCAAGAGAGCTGACAGTTGTTTCATGTATTGGTGGAAATACTGCATGACCCCCTTGTGGCCCTGAAGCCACTCAAAGCCAGACCTAAACCAGCTCTTCTGCTCTGAGCCATCTAGTTTTCTCCCATGTTCTCAACCCTACTGTCCTCCAATCTTTGAGGATCCCACCTATCCAAACCTTTCTCACTTCCCAAATTCCAGATCAATCTCCTCTCTTCCCTCTTCCCTCCCTGCTCTAGCCAACCACACTCCTTCTCCTCTAACATTTAAGTGCCATCTTGCATTGTTTTGAATTCAGGCCTGGCCTCCAGTAAAAGTGAAATCCCTTGGGAACAGTTTTTCTGTCATATAACTTATGTCCCTCCTACCGAAAAGGAGCACAGAGTAAGTGAATTCAGAATATTTTGGAACTATCAGTGTTGCTATTCTGTTTTTCTCCAATTATCATTTAAAGCAGCATAGATCTTATAGTTTTAGAAGCAGTTTCTTATTTGGGGATTGGTTTATAAACTACATGGTTGAAAATACATCCCAGCCAAGGATGTATATTTTTTTTCTACAGCTGATGAAGAAATGAACAAAGCAGAACTTAAAAAGACCAATATAGTCAATGCACTTAGACAAATGTCAGCAGCTGCCAGGGAAGATTTCATACTTAGTACGGTTAGTCGGCTAGAGATTGGGTCTATTATAAGAATTTGTTTCCTCTGCAAAAGAAAAGTTGAATATATTAAATCTTAATGAGAGTTCTACAGGCCTGGGCACATAAAGCAAAAAAACCCCCAAAACCAAAACCAAAACCAAAACCAAAACCAAAAGACCTAATTACAAAGCAGTTTTCCAAGTACATTCAAAGATTTTCAGCAAAATAATTTAAAATGCAGTTTGTCTTAAAAATAAACTATGTATATTTCTGTATGTTTGATACTCAAAGAATGGAAATAGGCACATCAGTTTCATTTGTGCCATCTATTTTTTTTTTTTTTACTTATTCATACATTCACTTGTTGAATGTCTAATATATGCTGGGCATTGTGCCAGACCAAAATAAGATAGCCTTTCCCAAAAGGATGTCAAACTCTGTGATAAACACAATGTTTTTAAATATGCCAAATGTTCTAATGGGAATATGCACCAATGACTAATAGATGTGGGGTTCATTAAATGAGTAGTGGAACTGTGTGAATTAGATAGTATGTATATACCTAACACTACCATTTTAACTATGGTTTCTGGAAATCAAGACTTTACTACAAGGTAAGCAGAAGCTAAGGTCCAGGTCAACCTCATTTGTGATCAGAGGGTGGGAGTAAGCCAAAACTGGAAGAAGGTAAAATGACCTGCGGTGAGTCTACAATGTGCTAGGCATTTGGCTAGTCACTTTCTACAGAATATCTCATTTAATCCCTTTCTACAGAATATCTCATTTAAACCCCAAACCACGACAGAGTTGTTTACAGTGGAGAAAACTGAGACTTGGAGATATTAACTAATTTACCTCAAATCACGGTGATCATCCTAGTACAGACAGGATTCCAACCCTGTGGTCTGGCTCACAAATGGGTACAGAGTCTCATCTACTTACTTCTCGCCTGGAAAGGTATGTTAAACGTGGTTTCAGCAGCTGGGGGGAAAGTGAGGAAGCTCTGAGTGCAGATTTAGACAAGTTGGCTAAGAAAAAGGGAGCAAGAACTAAGGGCAGATCATGACAAAATGATCTGAGAATTAAGTGGTCAAATTAGACTTAGTGTGGTACTTGTTTTTTTGTTTTGGCTTTTTATTTGTTTGTTTTACAAACTTCATCATGGCAGTGATTATGTGATCAAGATCTTGGCACCTAATTTTTAAGTGTAAAGTTACTGCATTTCCAAGTAAAGCTTCTAATGGCTAAGGACATTTCAGAGGCTGAACACAGTTTATTAAGTAAATGGATTCTGAAAAGTAAAGACCAAAGAACGGAGGATCAGAGGCTGCAAAACAAAGGCCTCTGCTAAAGGCATGTGCCTCAGCTAAATCATTTCTTATGACCAGTGGAACAACCAGGACTGAGGTATTATTCTAAGCCTGCAAAACAGAAAACACAGACAACAGTCATATGGGGTAGGTGTTCTGCTGCATCTGACTTGGTCCCAGATGGGATAATAGATAACACCTTACTAGAACAGGGTTTATATTCAGCAAATAGTGATTGCCTGATAGAGTGGATTTCATCCAGAGTTCATTAGAAAATACTTCATCAAAGTTAGAAGGCTGGTATAGGATATGATTTAGCAAAAATGAAAGAGCAGTCAAGAATATAAGAATAGGAAGGATGAATAAGACAGATGGGGAAGACACTATTTTTTCAAGTTTGCCAGTTTTGCAAGATGAAAAAGTTCTGGAGATGGACAGTAGTGATGATTACCCAACAACATCAATGTCCCTACCACTGAACTGTATATTTTAAAATGGTCAACATGGCGGTGTTGTGTATATTTTACCACAATTAAAATATAAATTTAAATTTTGCTTAGCTATTAAAGTAAGTAGAACACACACACATTTTAAAACATTTTTTTAAATTTTTGTTTACTAGAGGTAGGACGAGCTAATTTAAATGGCCTGCGGGAAATATTTGCAGCTTCCGCAGACTTCAGAATAACATGATACATAGTTTTAAGAAAAACCAGAAGAGATTCTTAATCTCAGGAAACAAACAGTTTCTGGAGGGTGGGGAGGAGGGTTAGGGTGGCTGCGTTATGGATATTGGGGAGGGTACATGCTATGGTGGCGGGTGTATTCGAATTGTGTAATGCTGATGATTCACAGACCTGTACCCCTCAAGCAAATACTAGATTATATGTTAATAATAATAACAACAATAAAGAAATTCTTAACATGCGTGGGCTTGTGGAATTCAGAGCAAATGTAGTTTTCACGAATATGCAGATTTTTCAGTTCCACGCCCCAACATCTTCAAGGACGGGATTCCACCCTAATAATCATGTCCATCAGAAAGGCAAACTACACAAGTTTCACAATTATCATCCGAAGCCTATCCCACCCATTCGTGCTTTCCCCTCAAGTCCGCAGCGCCCACTAAATACTGGCTTGCCCCTAGTGAATGACACACTTTCCTTGCGAAAAAGGTAGGACCTTTTTCCTACACAATACGGGAACTATCTCGTCTTCAACTGGGAAAACCACTTTGGGTTCTGTTCCGACCGCTTCCCTGCCGCCCGACCTCCCTGCAAAAGTTCCCCTCCCGAGGCTCCGAGCTTCCAGGGGGTAGCCAAAACCAAACGCAGATTCAAGGGGCCTGGCGGAGGCCGTCCGGGTCTCGCGAGATACGCGGCTGCGCGGGAGTTCTTGAGTCCCGCGAAGAGGCGGTGGTGCCGGACTCTGTGATGGGCCGCTTCCGCAAAGATGGCGGCTGCTGCGGCAAGAGGCGCCTGGCTGGCGGCCTGGGGCGGAAGACTGCGGCGCGGGATCGCTACCGGCCGGCGAGCTTTGCCAGGCCCCGGCCCCTTGACCGCGGCAGTGGCCGGTGTGGCCCTCGCAGGCACAGGAGTGGCATGGTACCACGGCCGCATGAATGTCGTGGCACCCGAGGGCAGCCTCACCGTCTTAGCACAGGTACGGGAGCTGTCCTTTTCGCCCCCCTAACCAAGCTTCTCCGTCCTCAGACTCCGGGTGGTGGAGGGTGAGGGTCTGGGGCGAGTGGCCCCAGCTCCTCTTCCTGAGCCCAGGAAAGGGCATCGCTGCCGAAGACCCTCGACAGGTGGTAAGTGTTCCTTCCTCAACTTGACTCTCACGGCGCGCCCAGAGGGCATTGGAGGCCAGTGCAGGAGATTGAGCCTCCCCGGGGAGGATCCCGCGAAGGCTGAATACACGAAGCCCATGGTAACAAATTTGCGGTGATGAGTGTGGGCGTGTCTTATTTCAACACTCTTTATTTGCAGTTTTCTCGCTACACGGTGACACCCCCCTCGCCCCTCCCTATTTTGGTGAAGTGCTGCACAGATCTTTAGTTGGTGTGTGTCCAGTTCCCTACCCCGACGTACCTTTGTTAACCTTTATAACTAAAGCCTTTACGACTGGTTCTTTGGATAGTATGATGAAGTTGTCCTAATAGATAACATTTTTAATCATAAAAATGTCAGTCATAAAAATTAGCCAGGTGACAGTTTCCAGATTTTATGATCAACTCTAAGGAACCTTATTACATGATTGTAAACCTTAATGCTTCAGTGGACTATGAGCACTAAGAAAAACGTTTCTTTTAAAACTTCCATGTATTAAAGGTATAAGTTCCCTACTTAGATATAAAATTGCCACGTAGAGTATTTGGAAATTTGAAAAGTACTACTTTTTACATATTTTATGGACTTTTAATTTTAACAAGTTTTAGTGTGTGTATCGTTTTGAAAGTTAAAAGCACTATTCTGTTTGTTACATTTACATTATACCTTTCTAATGAAAAACCCAAGCAACAGTTGGATACAATGAGAGAGAGGAAAAGAGGCTTTGTGAATTAAAGTTAAGTATTGACAAACGATAATATTTACTTGTATTAAGTTAAGATGCCACATAGATAATACATGCAATAACTCTTTCCCATCCTTTTACCATTTCTGATCATAGGTGAAAGGATCTGTCTTGTGGTATTTTATAGGATTTTTGTTCTTCTGGTGCCAAGGATTCAACTTATTTATCATTGGTGCCTCTCTTTTCTCAGCCTCTTAATTCATCCTGTTTAGGACCCTTAGGTTAATCATCCCAAGTATATCACATAATGTACCCTTCTTTAGAAACCATTGTGCCTCATTTGGCCTAGGATAAAATCCACATTTAAAAATTTTGTCATTCAAAGCGCTTAGTAGTAACACTCTGACCTATCACTACTCATATGTACCTTCCAATCACAGTGATTCACCAAGAACATGACTTCAATTTTATCCCCTTAGCAATTTGTAGATTCTAATTTCAGTTAATCTGTCTCATTGTTTTTTGTTTTTTTGTTTTTTCTGGCCCACTTCTAGCCTACTTGTGTTTTAAATTCCTGATATGACACTAAAAACTTTACACCAGTATATTTGAATTCTCTCCAGCTCTCTCCCCTCCCCCAACCTTAGTACTTTAGGCTTAGAAACCAGTTTATTATCCATTGGTTTTTTGGTGGTGGTGGTTTCTTTTTTTTTTTTTTTGAGAGAGGGAGCATGCATGAGCTGGGTAGAGGGAAGCGAGAGAATCTAAAGCAGCCGGAGACTGAGCTTAGTCTCGCTACCCTGAGATCAGGACCTGAGGAAAAATCAAGAGTCAGTAGCTTGACTAACTGAGCTACCCAGGTGCCCCCCATTTTATTACCATTTTTAACAAAGTGTTTAGACACAGCATTTGCTTGACCTGCTGTTGGACTAATTCAAAACAGTGGTTCTCATCCTGCTACCACCATAATAGACTTGAAGATGACCACACATTCCTCTCTGCAACGGTGGCTCAATACAGCAAACATTGAGGGGCATATAGTTTGAAACTCTCCCTCCACCTCAGTGATTCTGGTAATACTTCCCTAAAAGGAGACCTGTTAATCCCTCTACCATAACCACCACTTTAGAGTCATGTGTGCATAGTTGAGAATCAATGATGGGTACATACCATTTCTTGATAGTTTTATGTATTAGTATAGTTATTTTACTTAGTATTGCAAGGTGATAGAATCTTCCTCATATATTAGTATAGTTATTTGACTTAGTATTGCAAGGCGATAGAATCTTCCTGATACAAATTTTTAATAATAGTAATAATGACCTTTATTTTCAATCAGCACACCAGGCCAGTTCTCCAGTAAAAATAGGGAATTTATGATCATTGAATCCTACACTTCAATGGTTCCCATTGTGACCAACAGCTTGCATTTGTGAGGGTCAGTCAGAAACAGGTTAGAAATCAAGGTCATGAAATAGCAAGTAAATTGGAGTTTCCCTTCTTTCTTTCCTTCCCTCTGCAGTTTCTGAAGTGCCTACTTTCTGCCAGGCAGTATGAAAGGAGTGGGGATTTGAAATAGAGTTCAAATGCTTATGGTTTAATGGGGGAGGGCAGTTATAATACAGATTGGTGAATGCTGTGATAGGGGTAAGTTCTGGGTGCTATGGGAACACAATGGACGAGCACCTAACAGTCTTGGTTTCATGAAGTAATAATAGGTAAATAGACACCTGTAGGATGATGGGGAGTTTGCTGGGCAAAGAGAATGGGAAGAATATTACAAGGAAAGGGTGAATTACAGAGTTCTGAAGATAAGAGTTTGACTCAGTAGATTATGAGCAGCAAAAGATGAGGTTCAAAAACTGGGGATGAGTGGTGGGAAAGAATCATCAAGAAGTGCCCCTTAAGCCATATGACAGAAATTTTTGTCTTGAGAGTAACAAGGGGACATTGTAGGGGTTCTTAACCCTCCTGTACCCCCAAAAGATCCAGACATGGAATTCAGAGAGTCTATGAACTTAAATAGAAAAGGATTACTTTCTTTTTTATTAACCTATAATTTGCTATTTTCTTCAGTTATGAATTTAGGCAACAAGCTGTAATAGTAATAATAGCATTTGTTATCAACAGAAATCTCAGCTATTTTCCTATTATAATTGTTACAGATATTGCAAAGGATCACTTCTTTGAAGTCAGAGTATTTATTCTCTGTATTTATTCCATTATGTAATGTTATTTAATACATAAAGAATTACATATATTTCTTTATCACAAATTTGGCTTTGCCCTTTGGAAAGAGTATCAAGACTTCAGTGAAGTCTTAAAAACTGGATGAGGGATCTATTGTAATAATTTCAGAGAGGGATGATGATGGCTAAATTAGTGGATGAATTTGAAAGACATTTAGAAGGTAAGTTTGCAAAGAATCAGAGTTGCAGATGGTAAATAAAATGTAATTATAGTGTTTTTAAAAATATGTAGTGATTTCAACTGGGCAACAAAACATTTTATTCTACAGATCCTTAGAGAATTTGCTTTGGAGCACATGAGTTGATTACTTTTTTGGTAAACTTCTTCTGAAACACTTAAAAATATTTGAAAACTGTTCTAAGATTTTACTGTTACTCCATTTACAATATTATTTTAATTGCTTCTGGCATAGTAGAATTCGATAAGAGAGGAGAAAGACAAAAGTATTATATTATTCCAATATAATACTTCTATAAAAGGGTAGCCGCCTTGTTCATAAACAGTGATTTAGGGGCACCTGGATGGCTCAGTCAGTTAAGCATCTGCCTTTGGCTCCCTCCGATGGAGCCCCATGTTGGGCTCCCTTTTTAGCTGGTAGTCAGTTTCTCCCTCTCCTTCTACCCCTCCCCTGCTAGTACACCCACTCTCACTCTCTCTCAAATAAATAAATAAAATCTTTTAAAAAATGATATGTTTAAAAACATAGGTCTATTTCAGTAGTGAAAGCAGTTAGGAGCTGGAGAGTTTTAGATTTGGAATGGCAAAATTACTTTCTTCCTGCAGGTATTTCAGTAACAAAAGGTTTATAGCTATTACCATATTTTGTTTTCACAAGCTAGAAATAATATATTGATAAACTACAACTGATGAAAACTAACAGATTTCCATATCACTAAGTAAATCTTCAGTGCCATGTCAGATCAGACTATAAAGCTTTTTTGAATCATTGTAATAATAAGGCCTGAAACTGGCGGGGGAAAAAAGATAAAAAGCTGTAAAGCCAAGATAAAGTGCAGTATACTTCACAGTTGACAAAACGGTAATAGTATTTTATTTGTTTTATTCATTTGTTAGTTGTATTAATATTTCATTTATTCTCTAAATGTTTGTATTTTTTTACCTTAATTTTCAAATTATTTATGTGATACTGGATACTATATGTTTATCAGACTTCATAATGGGATTTTTTTGGCTTGCTTTTAATGAAAAATTTGTTTAAGAATTATATTTAAAAAGCAGGGGCACCTGGGTGGCTCAGTTGGTTAAGCAGATGCCTTCACCTCAGGTCGTGGTTCCAGGGTCCTGGGATCGAGCCCCACATCGGGCTTCTTGCTCAACAGAGAGCCTCCTTCTCTCTCACCCTCTGCCTGCTGCTCTGCTTGCTTGTGCTTTCTCTCTATCTCTCTGTCAAATAAATAAATAAAATCTTTAATTAAAAAAAGAATTATATTTAAAAATCAAAATTACTGGGGCTCCTGGTGGCTCTGTTGGTTGAGCATCCGACTCTTGATTTCGGCTCAGGTCATGATCTCAGGGTTCTGAGATCGAACCCCTCATTGGGCTCCACGCTCAGTGGGGAGTTTGCTTGAGATTCTCTCTCTGCCCTCTACCACCGCCACCCCACCCCATGTATGCTCATGTGCACATGTTTTCTCTCTCTCTCTCTCTCTCAAATGAATAAATAAATCCTTCCTAAAAAGTAAAATTAATTTTGTATGACCTAGTCTGTAAAACGTTATAAATGTTTATTCTAAATAAATTCAAATATCTTATACAGGTTCATAGGTATGAAATTTATTTTTATATGTTTATTTGTGTATATTTATAAATCTTTGAAACTTTTCCCCAATAACATTTAATCAGTTTTTTTCTTTCATAGAACTTACTACTCTCTGAAGTTATTTTATCTATTTGTCTTCTCCCACTAGAATGGTCTCTTGGTCTTTTTCATCTCTGTATATTTATGGTCATGTGAAGGCACATAATAAATGTTTATTCATAATAAATGAATGAACTGTACTATATAACAAAATGATCTGGTCTAACTTTTGTTTGACTGGCATTTATAGAAATATTAGACAAGCAGTATCCAAAAATGGTTAGAATCAGCTAAGTTGCTAAATGTTCTGTGTATATTCAATTATATACTTCAAGTCATAAAGATATGTCATCCCATATTCCCAGTAGTAAATAGGAAATCTTGCTCTTTTCTGCTATATCCCAAGGGACTGGAAAAGAGTCTTGTGCATAGTAGGTGAAGTAAATATTTATTGAAGGAGTGAATAAATTGATGGAATTTATAATGTAACAATAATAGATATATCTTTCAAAAATGTAAAAGATTGGTCCATTTCACCTGTTAATGTGTATGAGCTTTCATTTTTTTAATATATTTTTTAAAGATTTTCTTATTATTTTATTTGACAGAGAGAGAGAGAGATCACAAGTAGGCAGAGAGGCAGGCAGAGGGGATGGGGGAAGCAGGCTCCCTGCTGAGTAGAGAGCCGGATGCAGGGCTAGATCCCAGGACCTCTGAGATCATGACCTGAGCTGAACGCAGAGGCTTAACCCACTGAGCCACCCAGGTGCCCCTGAGATTTCATTTTTTAATCCCCTTATTAGCATTTTTGTTTGTCTTCATATGGCAAGCTTTTGTCCTCTACTATCATATTAAAATATCAAAATTAATTTTAGAATTTAAATAAAGTTAATTGCATTTTCATTCCAGTTACTGAGATGTTTCAACTTATAAACCTCAAGCCAATTAAACTGTTTTTAAATTTGGAAGTAATCCTGATGTATGATGAAAACTAACCATAAAAATGAAAACTCTGTTTGGATATACTGATACTATATTCTGATATTATATTTTGATATTATCGTTACATGTATAGTATATGCTGTGTATGTCATATTTATTACACTGATTGAAGATGTAAATATAACAAGATCTGTACCTTAACAGTTGGTTAAAATTCTTCTTATGGAGAGAGTGGTTTTGGTTTATTTAACTGAGTGTTTCTGGTAGAGAGTAAGCCCCCTACGAGCCTGAATGTGGTGGCTTAGGCTTCAGGGGTAAGGGAAGGCTGCTTTGCATAATGGAGGCAGAAGAATTTGGAGCATGTGGTTCCTGGTATTGAGCACCTCCCCTTTCCAGGCTCCACACTCAGCAGGGAGTCTGCTTAAAATTCTCTTTCTGGCTTTCCCGTTGCCCCTGCTCCTGCCTTGGATGTGCACTCTCTCTCTCTAAAAGTAAATATTTTTAAAAATTTTTTAAATACATTTAAAAAAATTTTTAAGTGTACAACTTAATTTTTTTAAGACATTGGGATGATGAACACTATATCAAGTTAATTATATCCAACACCTCACCTAGTTATCACTGAGTGCATGTTTGTGTATGGTGAGAACACTTAAAGATTTACCCCCTTAACAAATTTCTGGTATATATTAACAGCATCATACACTGTAGTCACCATGCTGTATGTTAGATCTCTAGGACTTACCTTGCATAACTGAAACTTTTACCCTTTGACCAACATCTTCCCATTTCCCCCAACTCAGAGCAGCCACTATTCTGCTCTGTTCTTCTGTTAGTTTGACGATTTCAGATTTCACAGATAAGTGAGATCATGTAGCATTTGGCTTATTTCACTTAGTGGAATGTCCTCCATGTTCATCCATATTGTTGCAAATGGCAAGATTTCCCTTTTCAAGGCTGAATAATATTTGTGTGTGTCGTGTGCAGATGCACACCACATCTTTTCCATTCAGCCATCTATGGACAGTTGGCTATTGCAAATAATGTTGGAATGAATGTGGGAGTGCAAATATCTCTTTGCAATACTGATTTCACTTCCTCCATATACCCAGAAGTAGTATTGCTGGATCATGGTAATTCTATTTTTAATTTTCTGAGGAACTTCTCTTTATTGTTTTTCATAGTGTCTGTACCTATTTTCATTCCCAGCCAACAGTATAGAAAGGTATTCTTTTATTCACATCCCCTACAGTATTTGTTATCTTTTGTCTTTTGATAATTACTATCCTGACAGGTATGAGGTGATATCTCATTGTGGTTTTGATTTGTATCTTCCTGATGATTAGTGATGTTGAGCACCGCTTCATATACCTTTTGGTCTCTTGTATGTCGTCTTTTCAAAAATGTCTATTCAGGTCCTTTCCCCATTTTTTAATCTGGTTATTTTATTTATTTCTATGGCAATTTAGTTGTTTGAGTTCCTTATATATTTTGGATATTAATGCCTTATCAGATGTATGGCTTGCAGTATTTTCTCCCATTCTGTAGTTTGCTTTTCACTCTGATTTCCTTTCCTCTGCATAAGCTTTTTTAAAAGTCTGGTGCAATTCCACATGATAATTTTTGCTTCTGTTGCTTGTGCTTTTGGTCACATATTCAGAAAATCATCATCCAGGTCTCTGTCAAGAAGCTTTTCCCCAGTGTTTTTTCCTCCAGTAGTTCTACTGTTTTGGATCTAACATTTAAGTCTTTAATCCACTTTAGTTAATTTTCATATGTGGTGTGAGATAAGGATCCAATTTCATTTTTCTACATAGGGATATCCAATTTTCTTCATACCATTTGTTGAAGAGACTGTCCTTTCCCCTTTGTGTGGTCATATATCTGGGCTCTATTCTGTGACATATGTCTGTTTTTATGCGAGTATCAAACTGTTTTGATTACTGTACTTTGTGCATTTTGAAATTAGGAAGCATAATGCCTCCAGGTTTATTCTTGCTCAAGATCGGATTAACTTTTCAGGGTCTTTGTAGTTCCATATGAATTTTAGGATTTTTTTTTCCCCATTTCCATAAGGAATGCCATTGGGATTTTGAAGGGGAATGCCTACCTTGAATCTTTAAATCACTTGGGCAGTATGGACATTTTAACAATATTAATTCTTGGAATGGTTTTGAACAGTTATGGATTATGGATTTATCCCTGTCAGGGTCTAGTCAGGAGACAGAAACTTAAAACAGTAATTCGAATGGGGAAGTTTAATAACAAAGAATTATCTAGTAGAGCTGGTTGACTTCTAAAGGAGTAAAGGACTTTAAGGGGTGCAGAAGTAGCAGGTGCCAAAAGGTAGCCAGTACCTGTAAGCAAAAGGAGAATAGATAGTGAATATACTCAGTACTTGGGAAAGCTCCTCCAACCCCAAAGCTGAGATTTAGCCTTTTTGAAGAGGGCATGGTTACCACAGAAATATAAAGTCTGCTGTCCGTAGCTCTGGCCAGATGGTTCAGGCCAGAGCTAGTCTTTGGAAGAAACTTGTCATTGCTGGTAGATGTTTAGGGGCTGGAACTGGTCTATAGAATGGACCCACTGAATGGGAGAATGTGGCCTGAGGACATGGGCAGAGCTGCTGCAGAAGTGGCACCTGGAGCTGCACATAGGAGGTGACCTGGTATGTCAGAAGCTCCTCTGTAGATCTGTTTGGAAACTGGCTGGTCTGTGAGGGCCGCCTGGCTCCAGCTCTGAATAAAAAAGGCAGAAGTGCCTTCCCGCCTATTGTCTTGCAGTGTCACTCCAGTGCCCTCTATTGACAGAGGCTAAAATTGTTCTAGCTGACAAAGGAGAGAAGTCTGTAGGGGGTTCAGTTCTAGTATCACGAAGCAGGACAAAAGATAATTAGCTGCTAGGATAGTTGATGACTTGTACTGAGTTCAAGAGTGTTTCACCCAGGTTTCAACAGGGAAAAACTCCAGTTGACCACTTGTTATAAAGGGTACTGTCTGGATTTCTTATTGGCATTATATGCAGTGCCAAGGATATGTAGACACTTAATAGAGCTCCCTTGTCCTTTGTGTTTCTTCAGTTATTTGTTATTGAGGAATAAAAGACCTCAGCAAAATGAGCTTTTCTTTAATATTATCTCTCTAGTGCTAAAATTAGGGCCTGGCTGTTGGATGTTATTCATTAAATGTTTGTTGGATGTACATTTCCATGGTTGCAGGGTACACCCTTCTCCATCAGAGATTTCTCATCGAATTAATTATTGCTTTTTGTAAGATTCCTGATATTATGGTACAGTAATTGAGGTTTCACATATTTTCATTGTTGGGAAAAAAATTTTAAAGGTTTGTTGAAATTGTCATTTTTATATTATTGAGAGAAAGATAATGATGACGGGAAAATTAGTGAGGTCATTGTGATCGTTAATCTTACGTATTAACTTGGCGAGGCTGTGATACCCAGTTGTTTGGTTAAACAGTCTAGATACTACTGTGAAGGTTTTCTTCAGGTGCAGTTATGTGGAGCACAACTTGGGGCTTGAACTCATGACCCTGAGATCGAGACCTGAGTTGAGACCAAGCTTCATGACTGAGCCACCCTGGCACTAAGAGATGTGATTAACATTTAAGTCAGTAGACTTCAGTAAAGCAGATTACTCTCCATACTGTGGATGGGTGTAATTCAGTCAGTGGACAGCCTTAAGAGCAAAACCGAGCTTTTCTGAGGAAGAAAAGAATTTGGTCTCTGGAGGCAACATAGAAACCCTTGCCTGAATTTAGGTCTCTTACCAGAAATTCTGGCCTGTCCCACAGGTTTTGGATTTGCTGTCATCCTCAATCCCATGAGCTAATTCCTTAAAATAAATCTTTTTTCCTCCTTCTGTCTCTCTTTCTCCCTTTATACATATAGAATATGAGAATATCTTATTGGTCTCATTTCTCTAGAGAACCCTGACTAATACCAGATTTTGGTACTGGGAATTAGGATGCTGCTGTAATAAATACTAAAACTGTGGAAGTAGCTTTGGAATTGATTAATGGATAGAGGCAGGAAGAGTTGAGGCCCATGATAGAAATGGTCTATAAGGCCGTGAAGAGACTATTGCTGCAAATAATGAATGCTACAGGTGCTTCTGATGAGGAGGTCTCAGATGGAAATGAGGAACATGGTAATGGAAACTGAAGGAAAGGCAGTTCCTGTGGATAAAGTGGCAGGGCACTTGGCTAAATTGTGCTCTACTATTTTATGGGAGGTATAGCTTGTGAGTGATAAAATTGGATATTTAGTTGAGCAGATTTCTAAGCAGACTGTTGAAGCCATGGTTCAGTTTCTCCTTGCTGTACATGGTAAAATTTGAGAGGAAAGAGGGAAATTAAAGAAGGAATTATTACACACAAAAAAAGCAGGACTTGAGGGTTTGGAAAATTATTACCCTGTCTGTATTTAAAAAAATGAGAAGGATGCTCTGCAGAGAAAATTAAAAGTGTGGCTAGACAACCATTTATTTACTAAAGAGATTAGGAGTGTGACTCCTGAATCCAGTCAAAAAAAGCTGCTAGGGTTAGACTGAAGAGGGCAGAGAAGGGATGAAATGAAGGAAGGACTTCTTGGGTTCTACAGGCAAGAAATGGGTTGGTAGAGCTATCTAGCCACAAACATGTTATCTTTCCAGAAAAGAGAAGAATAACTTAAGGAGGGGTACCTGGGTGGCTCTGTTGATTAAGCTTCCAGCTCTTGATTTCAGCTTAGGTCATGATCTCAGGGTCCTGAAATGGAGCCAAAATGCTCAACAGGGAGTCTGCTTGAGAATTTCTCTCACTCCCTCTCTGCCTGCTCCCTCCCACCCTCTCATGCACACTCTTTCTCAAATAAATTAAATCCTTCAGGAAAAAAAAAAAAAAGAGAGATGGAGAGACTAACATTAAGAACACAAAGCACCCAGCCACAAAGGATTATTCTCAAACCATAAAATCAGATTTGCCCTAAATTTCAGGTTTCTGTCTTTTGAAATGGGAAGGTATATCCTGTACATGTTCCACCATTGTGTTTTGAAACCAGGTAACTTGTCTAGTTTCATAGGTTTACAGGAGTAAACTTTCACTCCAGGCTTAGTCATACTCTGAATCTTACCTGGAAATGATTATGAGAATTTACATGGTGAGATTTGGGACTTAGTCGATGGCATTTTCATGAGATGTTGGACTTAAAGTTGCTGCTGGGATGATTAGGACTTTGGGGGATGTTGGATGGGATGAGTACATTTTGCATGTGAAAGCAGATGAATCTGGGTGGGGCCAGAGGGTGGACTCTTGAGTTGAGTTCTATTCCCCCCAAATTTGTATTTTGAAGTCGTGACCTCCACTACCACAAACTGTGACCTTTTTTGAAAATAGGACCATTGCAGATGTAATTAGTTAAAACTTAAGGAGGGATCATATTGGAGTAGGTTGGACCTCTGATACAGGATGACTGGTGTCCTTATAAAAAGGGAAATTTAGAGGCACACAAAGGGAGAACACCATGTAAAGACTGGAGTTATACTGCCATAAGCTGGAGAACTGCCAGAAACTAGGAAGGGGGGCCTGGAGCAGATTCTTCTCTCAGACCTTGAGAAGGAACATGCCCTTGTGGGCACCTCAATCTCAGAACTTTGGGCCTCCAGACCTTTGAAACAATAAATTTGTTATTTAAACCACTCGGTTTGTGGTACTTTGTTACAAGAGCCCTAGGAAATGAATGCAGTTAATATGTAGCCTGGGTCTAAGAGCAGTGATTTCCAGCTGAGTTCTATCAGAGAGACTTCTCAAGATCCAGAAGAAAATTGAATGGGCAGCCTTTGAGAGATCCCTTTTATATCTGTTTTATATGTAGAAATTAGGACTCTGCTACTACAACTTGAAATCAATTTTAGATTTTTGAACTAGACATCTATTTTGTGTTTAGCACACATCAGGTATTATAATGCCTTTGAATTTTCCAGTAAACTTTATATTTTCAATGAGAAAATTTAGTAAATTACCAATATGAAAACTGGTCTTGTGGTGCCCCAAAATTGTTACACTTCAGAAAATACGCATTTTAAAACCATACTATAAGAAATTTATAATTTCAAGGTTTATGAAAAATGTGGCTTGATGTATGGGAGAATCATTTTGATCTTCCAAGGGGAGGATGTTATATAAGTTGAGGTAATGTGTAACTTTCTGGGTAAATAAAATTATTTTCATATGTAATTGTGATTATGATTTAGTTGTCAGGTCTGATCTGAATGATTTCTCATGTATTCCTTATTGACATTTCATAAATATATTTTCCTTTCTCTTACTGGCTTAATTTGCTTACTTTTATGTAAGTTAAAAGAAATTAGAGGGAAAAACCTTTAAGACATATTCATATAAATATCTTGCATACATGACAAAATGTCTCACACATGAACATATCTTAGAATTAATGTGTGTGTTGATGTGATTTTTGTCTTTAAGTCCCATTTAATCTTCTTGACCTATATTTCTAGACTGATATTTTGCCTTTTAATCCTCCCTCACCTTAGATTTATGATTGGGCTTTTTTTTTTTTAAAGATTTTATTTATTTGTCAGAGAGAGAGAGCGCGCGCACACAAGGAGGAGGGAACGGCAGGCAGAAGGAGAAGCAGGTTCCCGGCTGAGCAAGGAGCCCAGTATGGGACTCAATCCCAAGACCTTGGGATTCATGACCCCAGCTGAAGGCAGATGCTTAACTGACCGTTGCCCTATGATTAAGCATTTTTAATGGGTTTAAGGTAGACTGCAGCAATATTAATCATTTAGCAACTTGCATTACAAAACAGCATTAGCTTGTAGAAACTTTTAATATTCTCAGAACAGCCTGGTTTTTTCATACCTTTAATTTTTACATTTTGACATCCATGATAATTACCAATTTCTCTTTTATCAGTTCCTGCTGATTGCTAGGAATTGCCTCCTTCTGACCATCTTAATTCTATCCATGGAGATGATCTCCTTGAAGCCTACTTTAGTATCTCCTTTCTTATACTTTTCATCATAATTTCATCATAATTTTGTTTGTGCCTTCAGTTAGCATTTGCATTTTGTAAAGATTTTATTTATTTATTTGACAGAGATCACAAGTAGGCAGAGAAGCAGACAGAGAGAAGAGGAAGCAGGCTCCCCACTGAGCAGAGAGCCTGATGCGAGGCTTGATCCCAGGGTTCTGGGATCATGACCTGAGTGGAAGGCAAAGGCTTTAACCCTCTGAGCCACCCAGGTGCCCCTAGCATTTGCATATTCTTATGAGCAAATCTAATGTCTTGTCTCTCTAACAATATTATTAGCCTTTAAGCTCAGGAACTATTTTTTATATTCTGACCCATATCATTTTAATTTGTTAAAATATCAAATAACTTTAAAAAGTCCTTATTAAAGTGGAATTAATTAGATACAGTATCACAACACTCCCATACTTAAATTTCCCTCCTTCTAGGGCACCTTTCTTTCTTTCTTTCTTCTTTTTTTTTTTTTTTTTTTTTTTTTTTTTTTTTTTTTTTTTTTTAACATTTTAACATATCTAAAATCAGGATATGTCTTAGAGTCAGTGGTGTTTTCCAGAATCCCCTTAGGCCAGGTGGCAATCATGACCTAGTTGTTATTGCCTGTTACTGTGAGAATTTGTCCACATTTTTATCACTTAAATTGAGATACATGCATTGTTTGACAAAACCTTAGTCTTTAGAAGAAGAGAAATTGTGGGCATAGAAATACTTCTCAAAGAAACAGGAAAAACAGTTTCTCTGAGATCAGAAAGTGATGCTTAGGGCAAGAAAAGGAAAGTCAGAACAGGTTAAGAATGGTCAGAAAAAGATGCTTTTTTTGTCACTGTGGTCAAAACATGGTAGACTAACATAATTTGAGGATTAACAAATAGTATTAAAGGGTCTTCCTAAATAGGTATCTAGACTGCCTTCAAGTCTTCAGTCTTCTTATATTTCACTTATTTTTACAACTTACCTAGAATTTGGACTTGAAGCTTTTTTTCCTTGAGGAAAAAAAACATGGTGGAGTGTCATGTTTCATTCACTGTCTCACATTATAAAGCTTTGTTGATGTGTTTACATTAATTTTTATATAATTATTTCTATAATTAATTCTGTTGTAGAAATATATTATAAATGTCAAATTTGATATTACTTAATACGTTTGATTTATGATGCCTTCATATTGGGAGAAAGCAAAATGTTTCCAACAGTGCAGTTCTAAGTCTGGCTTCTCTAAAACTATATTAAAAAAAAAAAAATTAAGATCCAGGACTCACTGAAATTCCATTCACCTTAAGCCCATATTTAGTTATTAATATCTTACTATAAGGGGGCTGACATGGGTGAAGATGGTGAAAAGGGAGAAACCTCCAGTTACAAAACAAAGTCCTGGGAATGTAACATACGTCATGGTGACTGTAGTTAATAATACTGTATTGTATGTCTGAAGGTTGCTAAGGGAGTAGATCTTAAAATTTTTCATCATATAAACTCTAAATGGATAAAAGACCTCAATGTGAGACAGGAATCCATCAAAATCCTTGAGGAGAACATAGGCAGTAACCTCTTCGACATCAGCCACAGCAACTTCTTTCAAGACACATCTCCAAAGGCAAGGGAAACAAAAGCAAAAATGAACTTTTGGGACTTCATCAAGATCAAAAGCTTCTGCACAGCAAAGGAAACAGTCAACAAAACAAAGTGGCAACTGACAGAATGGGAGATGTTTGCAAATGACACTACAGACAAAGGGCTGATATCCAAGATCTATAAGGAACTTCTCAAACTCAACACCAAAAAAAAAAAAACAAAAACAGATAGTTATGTCAAAAAACGGGCAGAAGACATGAACAGACACTTCTCCAAAGAAGACATACAAACGGCTAACAGATGCATGAAAAAGTGTTTGTCATCGTTAGCCATCAGGGAAATTCAAATCCAAACCACATTGAGATATCATCTTATACCAGTTAAAATGGCAAAAATTGACAAGGCAAGAAACAACAAATGTTGGAGAAATTGTGGGGAAAGGGGAACCCTCTTAAATTATTGGTGGGAATGCAAATTGGTGCAGCCACTTTGGAAAACAGTTTGGAGGTTCCTCAAAAAATTAAAAATAAAGCTACCCTATGACCCACCAATTAATTGCACTACTGGTTATTTATGCCAAAGATACAGACGTAGTGAGAAGGGTCATATGCACCCCCATGTTCATAGCAGCAATGTCTACAATAGCCAAACTGTGGAAAGAGCCAAGATGCCCTTCAACAGACAAATGGATAAAGAAGATACAGTTCATATACACAATGGAATATTACTGAGTCATCAGAAAGGATGAATACACAACTTGCATCAACATGGATGGGACTGGAGGA
>PISX010000125.1:339249-383024 GCA_004024625.1 Mellivora capensis | reverse complement strand
CCCCCCCCCCCAATTACAAAAGGGACTTTTAATTCAGCTGGCAGTTGGGCTTCAGGGTTAGAGATAACATAAACACCACCGACTTCCCTAAAACCCTTTAAAACCCCTTTATTATGGAAATGTCACCTCTTGGACAGTGATACTGCCTTAGGAGAATCTGTCCTCTGGTTTAAATCTGATCTACTATGGAGCTTCCTTAGGAAGCCTTCTTAGGAGGCTGCATGTCACAAGAATTAAAAGCAAACTTTTATCTCTCTGTTCTAAATCTCCTCCCTTCAATCACTAATCTCTCTAGGAAAGAACACAACCAAACAGCCCCATTAGGTAAGAGGCAGATAGAACTGATGTAAATCCCCCCCGGAATTAAGGGGCCTGCTCTGTATTCCCCACAATGGCCCTTCCCAAGATGACCTTGACAATCAGCAGATCTTGTTTTGTCTGCATTTTCCAAAGACTCAAGGCCCCACTCACAGATGAAGGAATCTGCTTATGTTCTCAGACGGACACCCCCTCCAATGGCTCTAGAGGCTGAAATTTATAGACATATACAGAACTTAAAAATGATTTAAGAAAACAAAAAAGGCAAACTGCAATATCCCAACCTTACAAAATGGACTGTAAGTGTGTTATGAAGCAACCTATTGTTCTGGGGTTTTTTGCTTCAATGGTCACTCGAGGATCCCTCTAGGCCTAAGGATGGGTGTCAGCAGTCAGGCTGGGCCAGGTGATGCTGGCGTAACAAGCAGCCCTCCAAATCTCAATGTCTTAAGGCCATGACATGGAAGGTCATGGTCCAACTTGGGTCAGTTGGGGCTCTTGTCTTTGTCCTTCCTCCAGGACACTCCGTGGCAGGGCAGCTGGCGTCTGGAATACTGCCAGTCAGCACGGCGGAAAATACGCTGCAGCACTGGCTAGGCTCTTGACGTTTCTGCCTTGAAGAGACGCACGTCAACATCTCCTTGGATTCCAATGGCCTAAGCAAGTCACGGGGCAGGGAAGTACAGTCACACCGTGTGCTCCGAGGGAGCGAGAAAGCCAATAGCACGTGAGCAGCCCTACTGACGGTACAATGGGTGAGAAGACCTCAGGAGTCGGTGAACACTTTTCTCTAGGCTCCAGGAGGATGTGTGTATCACGATGGGGCATCGGGTGTGGACGACTTTCAGCACAAGGCTCGAGGGGCCATTTTGCAACTTGGACACACATGGCCCCTAACTGGGGCTCACTCCTGCCGTGACCCACACCAACTCAGAAAATTCCACAAGGCGTTGGCCTCTGCTATCTTTTGTCCCCATCATGTTTCCCTAATAGATGACCCTACCAATTCCCATTGGCAGCCCTTTGTAGTGTAATGAACAGGACACAGGCTGATGAATGCAGCCACTGCACAGAAAACGTCAGTTCTTTCATTAAGCAAACCTTCCCAAGTTCATTGTATTGAACCAGGGTTTAGGCTATTAGGCTGACACATGACAGAGCCAATTCTAGTCACATTGTAAGTGCCTATCCATGTTTGGCAAATTCTGTTTTACGCACATGCACACATTTAGAATTGGGCTCTTGTTGCCTGCAACTTTTTTCCCCTTGAAATCTGTTTTCCTATTTTTAACTGTTAATAATTAAGAAAAATCCTGATGAACCATGAGAGACTATGGACTCTGAAAAATAACCTGAGGGTTTTGAAGGGGCGGGGGGTGGGAGGTTGGGGGAGCCTGGTGGTGGGTATTGTGGAGGGCACGCATTGCATGGAGCACTGGGTGTGGTGTAAAACTATGAATTCTGTTACGCTGAAAAAAAAAAAAAGAATCAAGAATTAAAAAAAAAAAAAATCCTGCTTTAATAACAGCTTCAACAAGCCTAACTGAGGGAGAGCATAATGGATTGCCAGACCGAGGTTCTACTCTGCTGGCCACCGACATGCTTACTCCTCCCAGACACACGGATACTCATATACCGTGTTCATTTGTGGAAGGGAAAAAAAATAAAATATTTACACACATAGTTTCGACACTGCTGGATGTTCTTTCTGCTCACAGTTTACAAGGAAAACACCCCTTACGAGCTTGGAATCTCTGCTAGGGAAGGGGATAGGATTAAAGGCATCATTCTAGGGCACAGGCTAGGAAGGAACCAGCCTGATGGAGGAAGGGGCTCAGAGCATCCAGACAGGGAGCCCTGGCTGCTTTATCCCTAAACAGCCACTTCCCACAGGGGCAGTAAACCTATAATACTCATACAGCAGCCGTGCGGTGGGTGCCTCCCCGGGGACTGGCCCACAATGGGTTTGGGATACAGACAGGACTGGGCCTGTGGTCCAGCGGGAGGAAGACTATCTGACAATTATACTTCAGTGTGCTCAGCAGGATGGTGGGTCCTGAAGCCAACCTCTTCTCCCCGCTCCATTCTCATCCCACATTATAAGTTGCCATTAGTTCTCTCTTAGACCCTGAGCTACCCCACCCCCACCCCACTGGCCTTGCAGCTTCCACTCTTGCTCCTACAGACTGAAACCACATCTTTTCAAAAACTGTGAATAAAATCATGTCATACTTCGCTTACAAACTTCCAAGGGCTCCCATCACAAGGAAGATAAAATCCAGGCTCCCTCTTTGACCTTATCACCTATCACTCCACCCAGCTTTAACCACAGTGGCTGCCTTCTCTCCCTTGAACAGATCAAGCATATTTCCACCACAGGACCTTTGCACTTATCATGCCTTTGGATGGAATTCTCTTTGGTGAGGCTGGGGCATGATGCCCAAGGCATATTAGGAGCTCAATAAAGTTTCGTAGAACTGAGTCAAATTTTCTAATTCTTTTGTTCCCCTGCATGAAGCTAGAAAATGTTCTCAACAAAAAGGAAGCAAATGAGAGTAAAATATGCACATCCCATCAAGTTCTATTCTTTTCTAATCCCTTGTATGCTGACTACACTCCCACCAAGGCTCTCTCCGTGCATGCTGGTGATCTTGGCCTGACCCTGAGAGTGACATTATTCTATGTACAGACAAGAGACAGTTCTATAATTTGACCTTGGCTGTACCAACCTCACTTATCTACTGGACAAGGCATCACTGTGTTTTCCAATGAGGCACCCAACCCTAATACAGGGAAAACCCCAAAATCAGGGCATCAATTTCTACTACTAGAAGGAGACTTTGTCCCAGAAACAATTCACATGGACCCTTCTTGAAGCTTCTCCTGAAACAGCACATGCACAAAGCCCGCTCCCTCCCCCCGCCCCAGTGCAACATGTCTCATTCAAGAGAGATTTATTACAGGGCTGTCAACACAATCCCACCTTTACGGAAAAAGATAAAAATAAGAAACACCTTACAAGAAGATGCCGTGGTGAAAGCTAAATCATAAATGTTTGATAAGGAATGGTCAAATCCAGACAAATAACTGTTCAATCCCACTTTGTATTAAGCAGATAAAGTCATACAGAAAATCAATGTGATGTATTGAAAGGGGAGGGAAAAAAAAAAAGAAAAAAACAGCTGCCAAGCTTGGGGATTGGGCTACATGGTGTTATGAGGTAGTCACTTCGTAAGAACGTGATAATATGATAGCAGCATAAATTTTTTAAAAAGGGGGGCCAATTGCCAACTTGCCAGGCCTGTCAATGGCACTCCAGGCCTCGCTGCTGCTGCTGGAGGTAATTTCAGTGGTGACACATGCATCCTCAGGGGAGAACCGCAAAGAAAAAAACTGGCGCCACCGTTTCGGAGGACAATTTGGAAATTCCCACAAAACTACATATTTCGAAGGCACACCTACCATTTGTTCCAGCCCTCGTGCCGCTGGCAAGTCACCCTTCTGGTACCTGTGCGCAAGCAGACAAAATACACACGCAGGTGTGTTCGTCACCAAATCACACGTAAAAGCAAAACACAGATTCGACCTAAACGTCTGCCAACAGAGGAATGAATAAATACACGACAGGACACGCATGAGACAGAATAGGATGGCGTCATGGCGAGTTATGAGGTGGAGCTACATATGCTGGTACCAAATGATCTCCAAGACATTATGACCTAAAAAGAACAAGGTAATGAACAAAATGCCTTCAATGGTTTCTGTTGCATGCGACCCCCCCGCCCCCCGCCCCCACCACGGGCTCTCCATATCTGTAACTGATGGTAGATGCACGTGTTTCTGGAAGAATCCATAGTGCAACTCTCATGGTGGTTTCTTTTGAAGAGATGGTTTGGAATGAGAGATGGAGGAAAACACCTACTGTTAAAATCTTACTGGAAGGTTTGAAACTTTCCCCATGAGCCTCTGCTCCTGGTACTGCTCATTTCCCCCTCCTGGAGGAACACAGCAGCAATCACAGCCAACACTGAAACAAAGCAACAGGAAAACCTTTTCCAGAACCAGGAAGCCAGGGATCAACCCTCGAATCATCTGATAAGACTGATGGATCTCCGGGTGATCGCTGACTCTCTGCCCCAGCTCCTCTCCCACTGGAAACCACAACACAGGAGCTGCAGTTTCCTGCAGCGCAGAGCGGCCTCCTCTGTCTCCAGGAAGAACACCCATGTTCCCTTCCGTTTCCCTCAAGCCTGCAGCAAACGTCCGCAAATACACTGAATGGGTTTCTGCCACAATGTGGGAAATTTCGCGTGCAGAAGTGCCTTTGAGGGGTGGGTTCACGGGGCGATGCCTACCCCTTAGCCTGTAGGGCAATGAGCTCTCTCTGCTGATGGCATTATTTTATATACACTGTAGTTTTTAAAAAAGAAGGTCAAGAAGAAAGATGCAGTTTGCAACAGGAAAAGATGAGGAAGGGCCTCCTGAAACAGACAGCAATGAAAGCTTGCCGAACAAGGGGGCACGTACAGGGAGACAATAAACCAGCCCAGGGTCACCTCGGTGAGGGCTGTGTTTGCCTTGAGGTGAAATACTAGGAAATGAAGATCAATCCACATTGTACCGATGACAATCAACAATGTACCTAGAATGACTTGGTTTTATTGCCTGCACTAATAGCATGTTAGGTCCCTGGCAGGGGAGACCCCTGGGGCGAGAAGGCAACTGACAAAAGGGGCGGGTGGTCTCTGAAATAAACATCCACGAGGAGCCATGTCCACGTCTAAATAAGACGAGTGACCTACAAAAATGAAATTAACTTCTCTCAATTAATCTTTGACATGACACTTTCTCTCTTTATATAGGCAAAGATGGGAACATTGTGATGTTCAAACATTTTTGGTATGAGTGAACTGGGAGGAAGAGGCCCCTTTAGATAAATCGACAACACTCCAGACCCAGCCTCCCAGACTTGGAGAGCCGTACTGTGTTTTGTAACTCAAGCACACTCAAGAAACATTTGACGAGGGGCTAACATGAGGTCTTGAAAGCTGTTCTCCTCATATCACACTTGCCATTACACTTCTCGAGTGTCAGGACACATCAGAACATTTCAGAGGGCTTGTTAAATAAAGCGAGATGGCTGGTCCGACTCCTGGAGTTTCTGATTCGGGGCTCTGGGGTGAGGCCAGAGAATGTACATGTCTAACAGGTTCCCAGGTGCTTCTGCTGCTGTCGGCTGGAGACTCCACTTTGAAACCACCAGTGCAATGGTTAGAAGCTTGGACTGCGGAGACAAATGGACTTGGTTTCAACCTTAGCTTTGCCACTTGTCTGTCTATGATTTAAATGGTCACTAAATCCCTCAATGCCTCAGTTTCCTTATCTATAGAATAAGAGACATAATAGTAATATCTGCCTGCCCAGGGTTAAATCGTGTTTCGACAAAATTCATGTCTACCTGGAATCTTAGAATATTTGCAAATGGGGTCTCTGCAGATGTGATTAAAATAAAATAAGTTTGTAGTAAATTCAGGTGGGCCCCCAAACCCAGCAACTGGTGCCCTTTCAGGAAGAGAAGGATTTAGAGGAATAGTGGTCATGTGAAGACAGACATCAAGACCACGTTGTGCTACCACACACCAAGGAGCACCAAAGATTTCTGGCAGCCACCAGGAACTAGAGAGGCATGGGGCAGAGTGTCACTCAGAGGCCCAGAAGGAACCAACCCTGCCAACAGCTTGACTTTAGACTTCCGATCTCCAGAACAGAGTTCTCTATTTCTGCTATTTTAAGCCACCCAATTTGTAGTGCCTTGTAACAGCAGCCCTAGGAAACTAATACAGTGCTTTAAGGAATTCTCGTGAGGACAAAATTAGTGAATACCCAGCAGGTGTCTAGAGTAGGGCCAGGCACACAAGGAATAATGGTGAGGTAGTAGTTCCCATTATTATTTTAGTTTTACCCATACTTTCTTTCATTATATTGGTATTAAAAAATACTCTCTCTTTCTTTTGGAAAACAAAATAAACCAAGACATCAAAACTGTAGAGAAGGGTCTAGAGCAGGAATTCTTAACCAGGGATAGTTCTGTCTCCACTTAAGGGATAGCTGGCAATGTCTCCAGAAATTTTGGTTTTTTAAGACTTGGGAGGCAGGGGGGAGCTGCTGGCCCCCAGCAGGTAGAGGCCTGGGATGCTGTTAATCATCCCACAACACACAGGAAGCTCCCCACACACAACAAAGAATTATCTGACCCAAAGGGCAATAGCGTAAGCCGGAGAAGCTGGTGTGGGGGGAAAGGTCAGTCACCTGGTCCTTGCGTTCAGCTTCCCAAGATGAGAACGGGACAGTTTGTCGAGCACTACGCAATTCCTCCCAGGACAGCAATTACCACCGACATGCACGCACCCTTCCCCCTGAAAAAACTGAGTTCATAACAATAATAAATAACAACCACCACAAATCAGGAGTCTACGCAACCTGTGGCGGGGCTCAATGAGCTTTTTGCCTCACCTCCCAAGCTACAGAAGGCAAAGCAGCCCCCATCTCCACTGGGAATCACAGGCTGGGAAAATCGGGAAGGGCTTGAAATCTGTCATCAGGGCCCAAGCTCACAGAGCAGAGGCCAGGTGTGCTGTTGAGAAGTCTCCGTGCGCCAGCTTTGGCCAGGATCGTACTCCGACTGAGAAGCAGAGGTGCACCTGGAGCACCCATCTGTTAACTACACTGTTTTCTTGCTGTGGCAACAGCACCCAGCATCCCAGGGGCAGGAGCTGCCTGGACTGTTTCATGAACAAACTTGTCCATGATTGTTCTTGACACACTGCAGGGCCCTATGACACAAGGTCCTTTAGAAGCTGGGGGAGAGACACAGGGAAGACGCCCTAAGTCCTCTGGAGCACAATTTCCTTCCAGTCCGTGAACCCAAGGGAGCTGGAAGTGTGGAGACCGGAGAGAAACTACTGCACTGATCCAGGTAAGAGACGATGACAACCAGGACAAGGGTGGTGACGGCGGGAATCATGAGCGCGGACAGAGGCAAGGCAGTAAAACTGACATGAAAGCGAATGACAGGACACATGGGGGTGAGGATGAGGCAGGAGCCAAGACGGCCAGCTGGTTGTTGGACTGAGCATTTGGATGCATGGAGGGAACGCTCTTCTAGCTGGAGAGCACTAGGAGCAGGCTGCATTTCCAGAATTAAATGAGTACATGAACTAACAGGGAAAACTTGCTCATCAAACATATGCTTGAATCCCTTGATGGGGACCAGGAGCCACGATGATCAGAAAGACTCTTGAAATGGCTTGTGTCCACATCCTTTCCCCAAGAGTCCTCCTGCCTCCCTGAAACACATCGTATCAGGTAGCCACCAATCTTCACCAGTCAGAGAAATCCATCTGAGGAGCTTGGATCTCAGCTCTGGAAAAGAGTCACGTGTAGGGAGAGCCAGGAAGGCACAGGTGGATACAATCTATGTGTGCATCACCAAGACGGGACAGAGAATGTAAATGCATGTTAAAGCGGTGCCTGCACACCCATAAAGGCCTGATCAGATAGTGGTGATGTGCCATCCAACAATGACAGGGAGACTGAGCCACAGAGAGGTGGTCCTGCATTTAACACACACGTGCACGCGCGCACACACACACACCTGCATTAAGAGAAATGGCAGAGCACAACTTTTATTCTCAAGTTGACATAATAATTCTTCCCCTCCCACCCTACCCTGTAATGAAGCAAACCAAACAGAGGGAAGAATAAACCGTAGCCCCCCTCCCAAATACTCCTTTGATATTGAACCAAAATCTGATGCAATGTTGTTGGGTGTTTATTTTTTTTCCAGGCAAACCAAACCATTTCCCCAGGGCTGTGCGTTTTGGAGTTTTAGATGCACAGAGATAACTGTATTCAAACACAGGGCCGGTGGGACCGAGAGAAGGAGCACACGCGGCCCAGAGGGTCCACGAAAATCAAGCTCCTATCACCTAAATATAGGCTAACTTCTAAATAAGGCTTCAGATCACAGATTTGTTTACTTTCATTTGGTGATAATTGTTCACAGCAGAACATATCAGAAAATTCTATAATAGGAACCACAGCCAGGAAATAGTAAATAATTAATCACCCTCCTGCCCAGCCTCTTGCATCTCTGTTGATATAAATGACCGTATAATTCCAAACCCAATTATCACTACTTAGCCGTTCCATTTTGTAGTTAAAATCCCACAAAATTAAAGTGCATCAATTGTTAATGGTAATAGACCAGACAAGGGATTAAAGATTATTTTAGTGTTTATTTCCTGTCAAGAGATCTTTTGGCAGGAAACACCACAGACAAAAGGCTGCACACTCAGATGAGATTCATATATTTAAATCTTCTAACTTCTAAAAACATTATGGATATAATTACTTGTTTAATTTACTTGTTCCCTCAAGATACAGGCTGAGGAGATCAAGCCAACTTTATTATATCAAGTTCTCAGAAAGGAAAGGCATTGCTCTGTAGCGTTTTATAAGCTGCTTTATCCAAAATAATCAAATCCAATTTAGTGCCTGTGTCCCAGTGCTGCTTGGGGGGGGGAGGGGGCAGAAGAGGGAGTGGGAAGGGACAGAGACAGGGTACAGCTCTCAGGCCTGCAACCAGAGGGATGTGTGCCAAGACACATTACTGAAGCTCCCTCGGGTCTCAGTTTCCTTGTTTGTAAAATAAGGTTGATAAGGACCACTGTGCAGGCCGCAGAGAAGACTTCAAAAAACTGGGGGGAAGCAGGAGCATGGTGCCAGAGCGTCCATGGAGTCCAAACACACACACGGACTTCGGATGCAGTGGCGCTGGTCTTTACGGTGGTGACCCAGATGCTCCGCACATACTTAATCTTTCTAGGTTATCATCAAGATAGACGAGTGTGCCCATAACCACACACACACACACGCATACACACCAGAAAATACAACTGCAAAATCCTGAGGTCTTTGGAACATAAGTGAATAAACATGTGCTCTATTTCCAGTAATTAAGACAAGTAAATTCTTTAACAATATCCAATCAATTTACTTAGGACATGGGTTAAGAAAGGTTAAGAAATTCACAGGCAATAACTAACTAACTAAATAAAATATATATTTATGCCATATATACATACATGCCTATATAGAGAGAGGGATGGATGGGTGGATGGGTAGATGGATGGGCGTGTGGGTGGATGGGTGGGTGCGTGGATAGGCAGGCAGGCAGACAGAAACAAAAATAATAATTTCACAACTAAAAATATAATTTAGATCATGGAGAAATCAGAATCTGAAAAGGTCTCTTTCCCTAAAGTGCTCAGTTTATTGTTTTTACCTGCTTATTCTCTGCCATCTTCACTAGAATATAAAATCCATGAGGGGAAAGGTAGGTTTCCTCACTGCTATATTGCTGGCATTTGAAATAGCGCCTAGAACATAACAGGTACTTGAGGAACACTGCTGGTGTGGACTCAGGATGATGACAATGATAAGAATATGACTGCTTTACCTCCCATAATTCTCAGTCGGTATATTCACTGTCCCGGTAGGGGTCCTCAAAACCAGAGAGCCTGAGATCACAGCGTCACACCTGCTTTTGAATCTCAGTTCTGGACCCACCCCAGGTCACTGCTCTGCCCCTGTGGAGTATCTCTCTACGTAAGGATGCGGAAACACAGTCTGCTCCGAGTAGCAAAGAAGTTTCCTTAAAAAGAAGCTGAAGCAGTAGTTTGGGTTCCCTAAACTGGGTGTGACCTTGGGTAAATCATCTCTGAATCTGTGCTTCTCCTTCGGTAAGAGTCTCTGTGGTGTGAGGTTTTACACCTGCGCACACCTCTCGAGCGATTCGGGAAGTGTGCCCCTGCCAGTAGCAGATACCTGACTCAAACCCGACTCAAATGGCTTTTTGTATGACCGCTGGGAGTCTGGAGGTAGACAGGCCACAGGCCCAGGGAAATCAGCAGCTACATAAATGACACAGGTTTTCTCCACTGTCCCCTCAGGGCCATCTTCATCTCAGGCTGGAAGGCCACCTGTGTAAAGAACGGCCAGGACATACAGAGGAAGCATAACGTCTGCACCTTCCTTGTGTACCATCCCTCAGAGTTGGGAAACCAGGCCCACGGCACTCTCCATTTTCACTGATCAGGAGCGGGTCACATGTCTGTTTCTAAACCAGTCACTGGCAAGGCACACTGGTTAGGGGGATGGGCTTAACCACAGGCAGTAAAAAGACATTGGGGAACCATCCCATAACTGCTGCACTTACTATGCAAAGTATATGAGGCAAAATAAATGATAAAATAGGCCTGAGTTCTTATTTTTTACAAAACTACAATGCTCAAACGATAATATACCCTACCTACCCAACAAAAGAGAAGCCATTTGTACGGTGCAACTTATGAAACCACTGAAGTATTTTTTTTTTCCCAAGCAATGTTTAGTGACATGAGAAATTCTTATTTTAAAAAAAAGATAATATCTATAGATGATAAGCTCAACTTGTTTAAAAATAAATGTCATCACTCAGAAGAAAAAAATACAAAAATATTAAGATCAATTATTTCAGGGCAGTGGAATTAACAGAACATTTTAATTTTCTTCTGCCTTTGCCTTCTTCCACCAAGCACATTATCTACTACCATATTAAAAATAAAAGAGTAAGGTTTTCAGAGTAACAAGTGACTCTCAGTGGGGTTGGGGGAAACCAATTCGGGTGCTGTGCCTGAGTCCAGTCAAGTAACTTGCTTGGGTCATTTGTTAAGAAAGGTTAAGAAACTCACAGTCTAATAACAATATATATACATATATAAAGGACGTATCTGCTTTTTTATTACAGAGAAATCAGAATCTGAAAAAGAAATCTGGCATTTCTTCCCCAGCACCCAGTTCTCGAGTGTGGTAAGTCCCAAGTGTCTGGAGTCCCCAAGTTCTGGGGGAGTCATGACTGGGAGCGCCTCTGGTAGCATCTGTGCGGGTAACACACGGGAAAACCCCAACCAGGTTGAGAAATGGCTGTGCCTGGACCTCTGGGGAGCAGAGTGAGTTGCTGAGGGGTCCGTGTGATTTATTATGGCTTTCTTCAGTCCTTAGGAGTGTCCAAGACTGCATCTGGCATTCATGGGACCAGGCTCCCAATTCAGGCTCCCAAACCTGGTTTGAGGAACCCCGAGCCTTGCTCTCAAGCTGCCTTCTGGGCATCTCGCTGGTCGTGACGCCTCAGAGATAGTCGCTCTAACACAGTCTCAGGAGTACCCCAAATACAGTCACCGTAAACCTGATCTTGGTGGAGAACAACCACTGTAATAACACAGTCAATAACAGGGACCATCTCTGGGCTGGGCACTCTGCCAGCCCCGTTGCCTCCGCTGTACAACTCCATCAGGACACAGCAAACGATACTCCCCCCATTCCAGAGATGATATGGCCACGGCTCAGGAAGAATAAAGCTCCTTGTGAGTCCAACCAATCCCTTCGGTGGAACTCGGATTCACATGGCTTCATACTGTGTCTGATTCCGAAGCATGCGCTCTGATACGGAGGAGGTTCTCCTTCACGGTTGGCGGGTGCCGCAACCACAGTCCCTGGCCAAGCACTGGTGCTCAGCCCCTGCACTGGGGGCAGGAGGGGAAGTGGGGGACGTGGCCGGGAAAGGGTAGCTGGGTCTCTGGAGGTATATGCACGGCGGTCCTCCAGGAATAGAAGTGACCACTAGGCAGGTAACAGGTAAAGGCAAGAGCTTAGCCCTAAACCTCGGGGGAGCATCAGGGATTGAATCTGGTACCGCGCCAGCCCATCTCTGCTGCCATACTGACAACCTGCTCCCGCTTCCAGGGACCCGCGTGGCTTCCCGCCTTTAGGGGACTTGTTTTTCTGCCAGAGCAGAACGCTGAATAGCTGCTCGTGTTCCACGTGACACCCCCAGATATGTAAGAGCTTAATCCAATCCTTGTCTCTTTTCCGCAGACACAAAGGAACCACTGCTTCCAGCACCTTGGGGCTCTCTTTCTTACCTGCCTTTCCTGTTTCAGCAAGTGGGGGATCCACACTCATGAAATAGGGCAGTTTGAGGACCGTACGGTGGTGCTCCTTTGGTGCTTACAATGTAAGAAACTTTTGTGGCCTCCTGATACCAAGCAACTGAGGGATGCCAGGTACCTGGACCCTGGGTGCAGGGTCCGACTTCTCCGTGACTACACTAGCTGAACAGATGTGTAATGGCTTCAAGAGCCGAAGGGCTAGCAACTAAACACAAGAAAAGCCAAAATCCTGTCAGTCCCAAGCTTATGAGACAATCCATTAAGGAGACTCACATTGTGAGGAAGGTTTGGGCAATCAACCCAACAGCCAAGTCACTTTCTTCTCACTCCTTTTTCACTGGAAGGTGTAGGGGCATAAACTCTGAAATCTTCTGCCTGCCCTGGGTGGCTAGTTCACAAACACCCATGGTGGAACCTTTGTAGGCCAGTTGAGATTTGTGGGATGGGGGAGATGTGGCACGGAAACCCATTCCATAACCTTTCACCGGGCATAAAATTCACTGTGAATGGAATTCCTAAAAGTCCACGTTAGCTTCTGATTTAAAACTATTAAATCTGGTTTCCTGAGAACACCTCCATTATAATAAATACATCACTATGACAACATATGTTAATTGCACAATCTCAAAGACTAGAGTGAACAATCTACAGGAAAAATGCGTGGCTATCCTGGAGTCCTACCTCCGAGGCCTGAGATTTGGGCTGAGTCACTGGCGAATACTAAATTTCTTACGGTCAGGCTGCCATCTTGGTGGACAGAACCGGTTGGCAGGGCACCAGGACCCCAATTTCACACAGGAGATAAAACTGGATCTACATTCACTTGGAATGCAGGTGTTATCTCCAGCTTATGGAATTTAAGGGGGAGACATTTTCTATATATTTACAAACAAGAGTAAGCTCTTCAGAATGAGAAAAAGAGTGCCAAGTAGATACACATATCTTTTCCTTTTCCAACTATGGCTTGAAGAAATTAGAGAAATGTTGTGGCCACTCTATGTACTAATATATTAAAAGGAGAAATTAGATTGTTTTTATGCAACGTAGTCAAGCTCTTTTTCTTCTCTTAATCTGGCCTCATTCTTCCTGTATTTCTTCTTCCTCATGGCTCTTCCCTGCTTCCTCAGACATTTAAGCCGGCCTCCCCACCCCCAGCCTCTAGCTGCTGGGAAGGACCCAGGTAAATTACCTAGAACTTGCCCTCCAGGGAATTATGAGGTTGATCAAAATGGTGGCCAGGGCCTTAGATTCAAGCAGACATGAGTTTGGATCCTTCACTGCTGCTGTAGCTTATCACCTTGGGAAACCAAGGTCATTTAATTGCTCTGACTATCCATTACCCAGACCTGGGACATGGGTCTGGAAGTGCATTTGCGAGGTTCCCCTAAGGATTAAATGAGATGATGAGTGAACCCACCTTGCACATCGTACATACTCAACACATAAAATAATTATGAAATAGTAACCAGTTAAATTAATCAAGGCCAAAAGTTGGCAGAGCCATAAGAACAGGACAAAGAGGAGAGGAAGAGAAACAGAAATGGGAAAGATCAAGGTCACAGTGTATATTGATACAATGGGAAGGGTTGTGTGGGAAACGGATAAACCTAGTGCAAAGTTCGAGTAGAAACAAACAATGGCCACCAGATGAGAAGAGATGGAGGCCATGGACTCAGAGCTGCCTATACCAGGGGAGTCAGCCACCACCTCTTGTGCTTGGCAGGGGCTCAACGGCAGGCAGGGGTGAGGGAAAGCTTTCCAGTGTAAAAAAGAGAAAGTTTCAGGCATGTCCTGATCAAAGCTGTTAACATAGGGAAGCTGGAGGCAGGCTACCCAGAAGCCAGCATCCTAGGTGACCGCTTTCTCTGGTTGTTCCCTAGTTGGAAGTGGAGACACATTTAGGGAAGCTGGGGGTTATTGAGCAAGTCCTGTCTGCTGTGGGTTGATCACCACAGAGGTGTGGTTTGGCTTCCTGGGCTGGCGGCTGCAGAGCCTGAGGGTCAGAGTTCCAGCATCAGATATGGTCTGGCCATTGTCCATTGGTACAGGCAGTCTCTCATTAGCATGAATGTCTATCTAATGACCAACGTCCCTCTACCACCCAGCCGTCCACAAAGAGGACTGTGATGAGAACTCTTCCCCAACACAGTGAGTGCAGGGGAGTGACAGGCTGTGGATGAAGGGGTCACTCCCCACCAATGCTTTCTTATGACAAGGGCACCACATCCTCAGAGGGGCCCGCACAGCCCGGACACCAATCCCCTGTCACTGTGGACCTTTGTATAAGGATATGCGTGAGTTAGGGAGGAAAAAGGTACTTTGACGTCTTGAAGAAATAGCCGTTTTTCATACAACTCCTGGGAGGTGGTAATTTATTCAGTCATCTTTCAACATAATTCCTGTCTGATTGATTTTCTCCCTGGCTTCATCTTCTCCAAGGTGCCACACACCTGTTCCGGGTGAATACGAATAAGTATGGTGTACAGACAGGAGGGTTCGAGGAGTCGGATGAGTAATGGAAAGGACTAAGCTAAAGCAAATGAGAAAGAAGTGCTCGCTGTTTGTAAAAAATATATAAATTAATAATAATCATAAAATGAAAATCTGCTAAAATGATTACTAATGTTGAGTTTTAGAAAAATGGCGATAAAAACTTCTAGCTCCTTAGAATTAGAGAGAAAAAGGGCTGGGATCCTCCAAAGGGAGAAATACTTGGTGTGATGTCACCAGCTTCAGCCAACGCATTTTTGGCTTCTGTTTTAGAAGTTTCTACTTTGGGTCTATGGCTTGAACCTGGTCTGCGGCTTACCAGCTGGACACCCTGAGTCACATTTTGGGCTGTTTTGGGGAGTAGGGCGGTGATGTTCTAAGGGCTGATGTGATGCCTAGTGCTCAGTAAACACTTAAGAACTGGAATGGGGAGGAATATGTCCACCCTACCAGGATGGTGGCAGTGAAGGTTTAATGAAATGGAGATTTGGTCTAGCACAGTGTCTGGCACGAAGCTGACTCTTCTCCATTCTCTTCACACCCAGAGGTGCTTTGTAAAGGACCTCACTGCATGCCAAAAAAGGGACCATTGTCCTATCATCACGTGCTGATTTGTACGATGATGTAAATGTGTTGAAAGAAGAAATCAGGGTAACCAGGGAGTCTCCAAGGTGGGAGGAAAGGTAAGCAAGACTGAAGGGCAGATATTCCATCTTGTACATGTGCCTGAGCAGCAACATTCACTGACCCTTTCCCAGAGCCCCAGCTCCTTTGGGAAACAGCCCTTGTCCCAGGCCCTATCTGTGTGTTCGGGAAGCTTGTGGTGGCAGATGACTTACATGGGCCCAATCATTACCCCATGCTGACCGAAGGATGCCCCCCACAACTAGACCAAAGAGGGTCAACTTGTCAAGTCTAGGTTTTGACATTGGGGTTTCCCATCCTAAAGGGGCAGCTGGCTTTGCCATTAGCCAGGAAGGGGGTTCCTGGGTTAACACAGGGAAAAGCCAAGCTACAAAGGGAAAGAGATAGATTCTGGATGTCTTCAGGATACCTAGGTCCAGGGGAGCCTGAAGCAACTCTAGCCCTGGAGTTTTTCCTTATATGAGGCAATAAACGTCCTTTGTTCTGCTTCAACCAGGTCAACGAAGTTCTCTCACTCACAACCAAGATAGTCTGACTGACACAGCTGAGTTAAGTTTTGGCTGAGGGGTCAAGAAAAGGAAGGAAATTCTAGACATGGTCCCTGCCTTCAGGAAGCTTATGTTTTAGCTGGAGAAGCACACAAAAACCAAGCGAACCAAAAAATAAAATGGAAACTGTTAAGTTGTGATGAGTGCCACAAGGTGAAGGAACAGAGGGCTGAGATCAAGAATCCGGGAACACTGCTTTCTTTACTCGGGACAGTGTGGCCGGCAGAGTACACAGGTGCCTAAAGGTGACCACATTCTGATCCCTGAAATGTACAACTATGTTACTTCACATAGCAAAGGGCGCTTTGAGGACGTAAATAAGTTAAGTTTCTTCAGATGGGTAGAGCATTTGAAGAAGCTATATGGCTAGATATGAAGGCGGAATGTAAGCAGCTCCTAGAAACCGTAATGGAGACTCCAGGAGGAACCAAACCCTGCCAACACCTTGATTTCAGCTCAGGGAGAACCGTTGTGGACTTGCAACACCTAGAACGGTAAGGAACACACTGGCATGGTTTAAGCCACCAAGTTTGTGGTCACTGGTGACAGTGACAACAGGGAACTCCTCTAGATGGTCAGCACTGGCCTCTCTGAGGGCTGTTTATGCTGAGTGCTAATGGATGAGGAGGACGGGCCACACCAAGGTGGCAAGAAGACCACCTGGAAAACCTTGGCATTGGAAAGATGAGGCAGGCATGTTCTGAGAACAGCACGAGGATTGTTGCGGCTGAAAAGTACACTGCTTAGCCTTGAGGTTCAGAGAAGAATTTAAAGCACTTTAAATATTCAATGCAGCTCAACTTTGGGGGGGAAACAAAGCACTCCTTAATGATTTCCTTGATTTTAAACTCGTTGAGGCCTAGGACCGAAGCTCATCCATATATTAATAATAACTAGCACAAAGAATTCCACAAAGTGCAATTTTCCTTCGTAATTCCAATTTATATGCCTATTTAGATTCCTAACATGAATTCCAGATCTTCTGAATGTGTCTTATTCTCATATATTCTGTTGCTGCTACACCCAGCAGTATAGTCACATGCCCGACCTGTAATAGGCACTAAATAAATATTTGTTGGATAAATATGCCTGGGGTTTTTAGTTTGAAAATACACCCCCTGGTGCTATATATCCCCCTATGACCCGTTCTCCCAAGTCACCCTAGACATAATTAAAATGTTCTGATGGGTTTCAAGAGGAAGGCAGCAGATCTCAGGGCCAGCATTTGGCCATTGGTGCTACCTGTCTGATGGGAGGCTCAGGGGGTGGGGAGGCATGGGAGAGGAAGGACTAGTGATTTGTTCATAAAGTACTATCAAGATATCAACTGAGCTGGAGGTCACTAATATGGCAACTGCCTCATGCTGGGAAGAAAATATTTTTTTTGGAGGGGGGCTGTCCCCCACACCACTTGAGCTGCTGAGCGAGCAAAAAAGCAATATGAATAAAGTCTGCGGGCACAAGAAGTCTGGGGCTCCCTTTTAAATCAGTTCCTAGAAGGCGAGAAACCAGTATATCATAGTGAGACAATCATTTATAATGGGACCATTATTAGGAGCCAAGATATAAAAATTGTACATGAAACAGCCTTATAAGCAGATTCAGTGCGTGGCTGATTAACCTCCCTGTCCCACCCGGGACTGGGTGGCTCAGGGGAGTGGTAATGAGATGTGGAAGTCATTCGCCTCGAGGTCACAGGTTTAAAGCTGGACATGTGAGAAGAGGCCTAATTGCTGCTCCTGGGTGACTCGACAGAGCACATATGGGCAGGCGCCTCCTTGTGGGCTCGGAGACGCAGAGACTGGGGTTCGAGTCCCCGCACTGCCCCTGAACTTGCTGGGGACTCAGAGATGCTCCCGTAGCCTGGCCTTCTCAACCATGGACACAATTTTGTTAAGGCTCATTCCTTTTCTTTCTTTCTTTTTTTTCCTTGCTTTTAAGATGAATAGGAGTATGCTTGGCACATGGTAAGGATTTGATAAAGGGTAACTCTGCTATTTTCTAAGAATACATGTTTTCTTGTGCGTTCTTGGACATCAAAGGGGCTAGAAGTAGTTCTAAATATTACAAATTCCAGTGCTGCTGGATCTTCTTGGGTCTGGATAGCTGCACAGAGATTTTCTGCCATTTCCAGTGAACAAAGCAGAGGCCCTTCTCTTGCGATCTCTAGTTTGGGTTACCAGAGGCAGGGACGGTAGCAGTGCTAATTTGTCTCCGAGAGCCTACTACAGACCAGGCACAGTTTTAAACACTTCGCCTCCATTCACTAAATGAGTCCTCGCAGGATCCCTGGGGGGTAGGTCTTCGTACTAGTATTGCTGATATAAGCGTAATCCCAGGGTTTTACACCTTGCAGGAGGAAACGCATTATGTGCACCCAGACAGGAGGATTCCAAAATTGGGTTACCTATTCAACTATGTCCTGAACATCAAGGGCCGGGCAGAATCAGGAAAAGATGCCTTCCCAGCATCTGTGATGAGTGTGCTTCAGGCCCGGGCTTCCCCACAGATGTACCCAGATGTGGAATCAGTCTCAGCAGTAGCAAAAGAAAGAGTGGTCAGGGTGGGAACTCTCCACTGACCCGGAGCAGCTGTCTTAGCAGGCAGAAGCCCACTGCGAAAATGTGGAGCTTCGTTTGCTCCACACAGCTTCTCCATCAGGTGGGTCCCAATGGTAGGAACATTCTAGAAACAAGTGAGAACCGTTGGCCCAGATAGCACTAAATTTGAGCTGGTGCACACAGGTGCATTCGACAAAGTGGACGGATACCACCGAGGCCGGAAACGAGAGTGGGGGGCCCAGAAGGCCAGGAGCGATGAGAGGGACTTTGAGCAAAAAAGGTGATTGGAAGTGACAGAAAGATGAGGCTGGAAACCCAAGTCTTGGGTTCAAATCCCACCGCTGACCTCTTTCGCCCTCTTCTCTTTGCCCCTACTTCCTCCTTTCTGCCTCTGACCCACCCTTCTCCTTATCCCACAGAATAAGGGCAAATGCCTTCCTGACAACCGGGGAGAAGAGCGCTTTGCAAATACCCCTTGATTAGGAATTCAGACGTGGGTATAAACCAAAGGGCCCCGAGTTTAAGTTTTTGTTAGATGGAGAGGACTGTCCATTATTTGGGGGGCAGGAGGTCTCCTACACAGGTATGTCACACCTAATTTAATACAGTACTTAAGTGTTAACTCTCCAATAAATCGCTTGTTGTTTTTCCTCCCCGCCTTTGCCAACCCCGCACTTTGCAAGGACCCGAGGCTCTTGATGAAAAGGAGGAATAATCCTTTCTTTGGTGTCTGCCATCAAGATCTATTTGGTAACCCACTCCTCTAATGCCGGCTGTGCACAGAAATAATTTCAGCTCCCCGTTAATTTGAGTATTGAACTGAAATTCTGCAGCTGCTTGCTGCCAAGCCTGAAAGCAGAAATTAATTTCAATGACCCAGGCGAGTGGAGGGGAGCTCTGTCAGGTAATTAGTCTTCGTCTTTCGCTACTCAGGGTCTATCACTGTGCTAATCCATACATAAACCCAGGCTTTCCCCGAGTCTCTGGCCATCTGCAGGGCCGTTTAACTACCTCTCGCTTAGGTTCGCCGAGAGTCTGGGCATCTGCAGGGAAATGGATGACGGCTCCCTTTCATGTTTCCCTTCCTTCTACCTATTTAGGGCCCACAGAATTAATGCGGCTGATTTACATGTTCTTTTCCTGTTTGATCGAGTCTGCTGTTGATTAAGTGGAGCTTGGGGTGGGAGTAGGGAGGGGAAAGGGTTCCCACTCCTGCAGCGTTCTGACTTGCCAGTTTATTAATGAAAGAGGCACCCATATTGATAGCCCGGACACGACAAGTGCCACAATTACGGGGTATGTCCTTCCAGGCGTCTAATTAAGAAGGAGCCTTCTCTGCCCTGGAGGGAGTTGTACTGTCCTATTTGCATTCGATTCTGCCTTAGGATAGGGGCTCCCCTGCCTTTTCCTTTAGGAAATCTCCCGGGGGAACCCAAGACCCTACACCGGAAAAAAACAAATGCAGGTATGGGAAGCTTTGTTCCCAGTGAGGTCATTTCGAAATCCAAGGCAAAGAATGATTTCTGGAGAAGGCACCTGTTCACAAAATGCAGCCCGCGTCCCTCCATCCCTGTCCCACACTTCTCCGGGCTTCATGGTTTTCATGCTTCCAACCCTGAAGGAACGGGTAGGGCAGTGGAACACATCAAATAATAGCCATGGTGATTTACTGAGCACCTAGGAAAGGACTTCACATCCACTAGCAAAGCTGACCGCTAGAGCAACTCTGGGAGGACTTCTGCTGTTCGTTTCACAGACGAGAAAACCAGAGTCAGCTCCGGGAAGGCCCACAGCTGGTGGATCTTTCTGACTCAAAGTCCTTCCTTCCTTCCACTCAAAGAACACACGGAACACTCAAAGGCCCATGGGGCGAGACTGCAGGCCCATGTATTCCAGCCCAGAGCAGCTGGCCTTCGGGGGCACGCTGATGTTTCCAGAGAACTCAGAAATCTGGACTTTCACATGAATTCCTCCTTGAATGGTGTTCGTTCGTCCATTTGCCAATGAAGCTGGGATTTAGGTGCAACTTCAGAGACTCTACCTGCCTTCCTACAATCAGGATCTATTTTTTTAACCATGTTTATTTATTATTATTTTTGTTATTTTTAATTTTGAATACCTCATTCAAATGAAAATGACCCAGCTTTGTTTGTGGGCTTTGCCCAGTCACTCTCCTACCCGGATGGCCGCACACTCTCAAACTGTCCCCAGCACAGTGCCTGATCTAAACTGGAAACCACAGTGGCTCCCAAAGGCCTTCCTCCTCATCTCTCCAGAGTTGACACCGGATCGTTGCTCTCTCTTTTTAGCAGGTCTGGTCCCTCGAGAAGGCCAGCTGCAGAGAAATCCATCAGGTGCATCCTGAGTCCGTGGCCCTCTCCCCTGTCCCACCTCTCCTGCAGAGTTCTCTTGAACCAATCCCGGGGTTATTCCCCAGTCAGGAAGGAACCAGCTATGTAACCTTGGACACCTGGTCATGTGCAGAAGTATCCCCGGCATCTCGAGACCCAAGGAGGCCAAACTCTACAGGCGTGTGGTTCTTTTTCCCCTTAATGTTATTGCCCAAAAGAGAGCAATGGTGACTGAGCACCGGACAGCAAGCCCGACTTTCTACTTCAGTTTTCCTACCTCTGAAGTGGCCTCCACATCCCTCTCTCCTTGCCTGTTGGGAGAATATAAAAGGCAAGCAGGTCTGACACTTAGTAGTAAGCCTGCAGAACATCAGGCTCCCACTACCAGCTCCCAGGACGTCTTAATTCTCTTGCTTTGAACTCATATTGTTAAAGCTTTAGTCTTTGGAGTTTTTTGTTCTGTTTTTTTTAAGACTAAAGTTTGGAAATGGGAAAAAAACAAAGCAACACAAACCCTGAATCTTCATAGGAGCTACAACTATGAAATCTCCAAATCATCTCTCATTTTAGGATAAATTCCTAGAAATGACAACATTCCTTCCCAAAGGAGAGAGAGGGAGACTTGACAAACAGAACAGTAAAACATTAAGGCTCTAATGTATTTTACTGAAATCAGAAGTGCCCTCTCCTGCCTCTGACCCCCTTCTGTCCCCTCCAGCCCTGCTGCTGGAGGCACTGAGGAAAAGTCAGAAGCATTAGTCTGGTGTCAAGTAGCCCTGCCACCCACATTCCATGAGAGTCAATCGCAATTAACAGGGCCATTCAGAAAAGGCAGGTACAGGCCAGACAAAGGGAGCACCGCCAGATCTTATCAGAACCCAAGGCTGGCAGGTCAGGCCTTCCCAATGCTGTTTGCACAGGGGGGAAAAAAAGAAAAGAAAAGAAAAGAAAAAAAGGGTGGTGGAAGAAGAGCTGGGCGGGGGAAGGAAAGCTGGACCAGGGAGGAGGGAGAGGTACCCAGAGCGAGAAGAGCCAGCCAACGGAGAAGACAGGTTTAAAAATGGAATGGCAGACCCTGAGCGCACTCCTGGTACCCGTACGACACTCACACAAGTCGCTCACCCCTCCAAGCCTCGGTTGGCTTATCTGTAAAATGAGAAAGATACAGTCACAGCACCTGCTTGTTTTGTTTTGTCTTGTTTAATTGTCCTATGAAATAATGCTTGCCAAGTGCTCCATGTCGTGCCCGCTGCGAGCCCACTACTCTAGGAGCTGCACTTCAAGGGGGCAGGGGGATACGGAGATCCAGGAGAGAAGCAGCTTCTTGACGCACGTATCCCAGGGGGAAATCAAACACCACAGGACAGGGAATCAGGCAGAAAGGGACTCCCTGTCCACTGGCGGGACCAGGCATGGGCACGTCTCCTCCTCTCAGAGAAAGGAAAGCTCCTGCAAAAAAGCGGTCTTCCACCTAGCACGCAGGTCACAGATGTTCACACCAAGCGCAGCGGTTCCCAAGAAACTCCTACACGACCGGAGGCGGGCCTGCACGTGCTGCAGCAGGCCCCGGGCCAGGGGACCATTATGCAGGCCACGTGTGCCCTCCCCATGGCTCCATTTTGACATCTCCCCACCCCCACCTCCAAGGTGCTTCAGTTTCTTTCAAACAGAAGAGAGGGAGCACCTACTGTGCATTTAGTTCTGTGCCATTTACCAAGGGGCCCCCAGAAGAACCACCTCTGTCACTCCTTCCTCTCTTTCTTCATCCTGAGAATGACATCGGGGCTAAGGAAGTGCAAGATGGCAGGAAGTTCCAGAAAAATTTGATTTCAAAGCCCAGGTGGGCCACTGATGAGTAATATGACCACGGACCATTTGCTTGAACTGTGACAAGCCTCGGCCATCACACAGGGGCGGGAATACTCACCACGGGATTATTGTGAGCAGACACAGAAAATGTCAGAGTGGGGGGCGGGTGTCTGATGCACGTTACTTGTTTTTTTTACCACTGCGGGCTCCTCGAGGTGCTCTAGACGGGCAGGCGCTGATATTTGACCGTCAGCTTCTCTCACACGGGCATGTGCCCCCGTCTGGAACTGGGCAGACGGGGAACGGGTCCAGACCACACCAGCCTCTTTGGTGAGATAAGGAGCTCTCTCCAGGGCAGACCGGTCTTATGAATTCTTTAAGTGACCAAGCTCCTGCTGGCCCAGTGAAGAAGTTATCTGAAAGGACCAGCCAAATTAACTGGAGGTTGACTACTTCTTGATCCTCTTCCAGAAACAAGCGCACAGCTCGAGGGAAGGTGGGGAGACTCCTCTCTATTTTTACTTCCCTAGCTAAGCTGCCTATTTTTGTTCACACGCCTCAGTAATTGGGCGCTTACCTTTCAGACCCTCTTAGAATTCCAGAAACTGGAGGCTAAAAAATCCATTAATTTAAATTTTTAAAAGTTCCCATGGAGCGAGAGAAAAGGGGGTCATTACTAGTAAGCAAGAGGACTGAGCTGGTGGGGGAGGTGAGCAGTCACTCGATTTTCTATCAGGAAAAATATAACACACAACAAAACCTCATTAAGTCAGTATCGGTTTATTCAAAAGAGCTTATCATTTGCAGCAACTATTCCCCAATCAACTGGATGCCTCTATTGTAATCTTCTTTAATGCGGAGAGCCTGATAATTAAATATATCAATATATCAGAGAGGCCAGACTCGGTGTATTGGGTGGCACGGGGCATTCTGTGGCGACACGGCTGAAGTGTCCAGCAAAGCAATCCGTGCATAGTAGGGATTCAGTCCCGCTCAGCTTCCTCTCCCTGCGTTTCGCACTATCAAAGCTTTCATCTGCTCTATAATATGTCTAGGCCTTATCAATAATAACATGTTTCCATTTTAATATACTACCTTTTATTAAACTGGAGCCACAAACTCTTAATAGCCACGGCCTTTTCAGGGCACTTTAATCACTACTGGCGAGCAGATGTCCCTCGGAGGAAAACACGGGCAATGTTCAGCAGCAAGGATGGGGACCATCCATCCACCTTCGTGGGGGCAGGATGAGTTACGGGATTGTATTACCAATGCAATTAGGCCAGGCTCCCTGTGCACTTCACAGCGGACCTCTGAGCTCTGGACGGCAAGAGGCGCTTTCCTCTGTGACCTGGTTTCCGAAGCACGTTTTTCCCCGAAAGCGGCCACCACTGATGCCTGCGGAGGACGGCCAACTCTGGAGGTTTTGATTTTGTTTCCATTAAAGTATAACTGATATACAATATCCTTTTAGTTTCAAGTGTGCATCATAGTGATTTGATAGGTTCATTCATTACTGAGTGATCCCCAGGAAAAGTCTAGTTAGCTGTCCCCAAAGTTGCTAAAATACCCTTGACTGCATCTCTAAGCTGTACATTACATCCCATGACTTACTGGTACCTGGAAGCCTGTACCTCTTAATCCCCTTCCCCTATTTCACTCATCCCCGAAACCCTCCCCTCTGGTAACCAACAGTTTCTTCTCTGTGTCTAGGAGATGCTCCTGTTTTGTTTTCTTTGTGTATTTGGGGTTTTTTGGGGGGGGGGGCGAGGATTCCATATAAGTGAAATCATACGAAATTTTTCTTCCTCTAGGTTATTTTACTCAGCATAATACCTCTAGGTCCCTCCCTGTTGTTGCAAATAGCATGATTTTATTCTTTTTAACGGCTGAGGAATACTCCACTGGACATGTGTACTACCTCTTGATCTGTTCCTGGATGGATGGACACTTAGGTGGCTTCCGTATCTTAGCTATTGTCGATGATGTGGCAGAGGGGTGCATAGATCTCTTTAAATTGGTGTTTTCTCTTTCGTCAGATAAATAACCAGATGGAGTTGCTGGGTCATATTTTTAATTTTTTGAGGAACCTCCATACTGTTTCCCACAGTAGTGACAGTAACTTACGTTCCCACCAACACTGTAGGAGGCTTCCTTTCCCCTCCCCATCCTCGCCAATACTTGTTAATTCTTGGCATTTCTTCATCTTTTTTGATAGCAGCCAATCTGACAGGTAGGAGGTGGTATTTCATTGTGGTGTTCATCCAACTCCCGAGGTCTGTGTGCACCTGCCACTTACAGATTTTGCCCAACGCAGACAGCTAGAGCTTCTCACGGTGATGGCGAGGCCGGCAATGGTGAGCACGATAATGATGTGAATGACGCTGGTGACGGGAGGTGAATGGCGATGCTCGCTAAGCACTGAGCACAGAATGTAGCCGTGTGTGTGCCATTCGAGCACTTTCTGCATCTAATCCTGTCAGCAAGGCTCCGAGGAAGAGACTGCTAGCCCCCATTCTGGAGACGGAGACACTGCGGCTCAGGGAGGAGAAGAGACTTGCCCAAGGCCCCAGAAAGTAAGTGGCCCACCTAGGACACGAGCGCAGGTGGGAACTCAAGTTCCACACATTACCCGACACTCGGGGTCTTAATCTGTTCAACTGCAATAAGAAAATACCACAGACGGGCAGCTTGAGCAACAGATAATTATGTCTCATAGTTTCTGGAGGATGAGAACTCCAAGAGCAAGGCATGGGCAGATTCGCTGTCTGCTGAGAGCTCTGTGTGGGGCTTACAGATGGCCACCTCAGGCTGTGTCCTCACACGGCCGTTCCTCAGTGCGGGCACACACACACACACACACACACACACACACAGACGGCACTATCTGCCCTCCTCTGATCCCACCGTGAGCGTCCCACTCTCATGACCTCATTTAAACCTAATCACCCCCAGAGGCCCCACCTACTAATACTATCACACTGGGGCGAAGGGCTTCAACATGGTAGCTTGGGGAGTTACATTCAGTCCAACTCTGTCTCCCTTCTTGTCTGGCCGGAAACAGCACATCCGAACCCCTGCCCTTCTTCCCAGGTGAGCTGTCCCTAAGGTCCCTTAGTCAGGATCTAAGGCAGCGTGGCCAAGATCCAAGGCCACCTGCCATCCTTCCCCAGGCCTCCTGGACGACGGATTAGAGGAACAGCCAGTCATTCATCCCACAGGCAGCATGGTTGAGTCTGAGACTGAAAGAGTTTCATGCATCTGATTCTAGCCCAGAGCTGGAGCCCGGCTAATCCTGAGTCCGACAGCACAGTCCTGTCAACCACAGACATTGAGGGGGAAAGAGCAGGGTTTGGGCATCAGAAAGAGTTAGATTTGAATTCTAATGGTCTTGGGCAAGGCGTCTTATCCGTACCGTGGGGAAAGCGATCCTGCAGGGATGCTGTCAGGACTGTGGAAGGAACGTCCAGGGGAGTCACGGCGCGGAGTGTGGCACGCTGCAGAAACCCCCGAAGTACCAGGGCCTGCTCGCCGAGCCCTTTCTTCCTGCCCTTGTCACAAATTCAGCACCTGCCCCAACTCCAGCCTCGGACAGAACCTGTAAGCCACTGGCTCTCAGCCTTATTCCTGCTGAATGAGGTTCGTGGGGGAGACCCATTCCCGTCCGTTCTGAGTCCCTAGGTGTGGAATGCTTCCACTTGCTCTCCCAACCAGAGAGCACTTTTGGTGGAACGAGTAAGTGAAAGAGATCTTATAGGGATGACTTAACTTATGTCAGTAACATATATAAAACGCAAAATACCCAAACTCGGGTATTTTAACATCCATTTGTAACAAGATACTTGTTATCCCCTAAACCACCTGCCGGTTCTTATCACTTGTATTTTGCAGTAAAAGTCTCAAAAGAATGACTCTAATGGGAGAAATGTTCTTCCAAATGTAACGAGAAAATGGGGGGGGGGGCTAGCAGGTGAGGGGAGGCACAGGGTGCCGCCCCCAGGGGTCACTGTCACTGCTTGAGGTGCTGCTTCTTTGGGCCGCTCAGGGGTCAACTACCAAAAGGACAGTTGGTCCTTTAGTTGGCAGAGCTGGGATCACTTGGTGCAGAGAAAAACCTAGCGAAAATCCCACTCCTCTGACCCCCCGGCTGACGCCCAAGTGAGTGGACGTCCTCCCTTGTGTGAGGCCCCCAGGAGCACGGTCCAGGCTGCAGTGCGCACCCCTCAAGCCACAGTTGCCTTTATGAATCCTACATAACACAGAGCGGAGAAGCAGGCCTGCCAGCTCAACCCGGCTCTTCACAGCAAAGCAGAAAAGCACGCAGGAGGTAGCAGACATGGCTTTCTCGAGCGGCGGCCTGGCAGTCATCTGTGGGTGGAAAGCAGGGGACCTTTGTAGTGGCGTCGTGGAGCCAGAGGCCTCTCTGCGTGCTCTTCAGAAGCCTGCACAGGGAAAGGCCCGGAGCCATGGCGCTGCATGTGTTCTGGGGAGCCCAGGAAGGACGGAACCAGAGTCCTGAACTCGTGGTCCTCCTTCAAAGGCAGGCTAAGTACACAGTCGTTGGCTCAGGCTTGTTGTTAGAAAGGGTGGGACTGTGAGGAAGAGCAAGGCCTTGAGACCCAGGAGCTCTGACTTCAAACCCATGCTTGGGCCCCGAATAGCTGGGGGTGGGGTGGGGTTGGGGCGCTTGGTCACCCCAAATCTCGATGTCTTTGTAAGACAATGATAACACATGTTGGGTCCTTCCCCCATGTGGCCCTTTCTTTCCCTCACACTTGGGGAAGACAAGGCCAAAAAATGTAAGAGGGTTTGTCGCCCCTTGGGGCTGCTGTGACAAAATACCACAGCCTAAGAACTGTATTTCACAGGGCTCTGGAGACTGGGAGTCCCAGATGGGAGTGCCAGCGAGGTCCCCTAAGCGAGGGCTCTCGTCCCTGTTCAGATCAGTGTGGTGCCTTTTCTCGGTCTTTCCACACAGGCTGGAAGGGGCTGTGGAGCTCTCTGGAGCCTCTTTAATCTGGCAGGAAGCCCACCGGAAAGGGCTCTGCCCTCATGAATTCCTACTCCTCAAAGGCCCCACCTTCTAAGACCAGCATCTTTGGGGGTTGGGATTTCAACACAGGACATCTGGGGAAATATTTATTCAGACACTTGCAGTGGCAGGAGGGAGGGTCTTCTGGTGGTTTGCCTAGGGCACTGTAAGGGTCAAGGGTCTCCTCTGACCTACTCCCTCCCCTTCTCCCCCATAAATAACATTTGAGGCATCAGGGTGGGAGCATCCAAAGGAAAGGACTTAGGTTACGGGGAGCAGACCAGCTCAATACCGACTGCTAGTGCTCAGAGCACGCCAACCTACTGTGTGGCGACTACTATGCTAGGTGCTTTAGGGGATGACATCACGTATTCCTCCCTTCCCTCCAAAATATCCTAGTAAGAAGATGCAGGTATTAACCCCATTGTACAGAGCAGAAAACAGAGCTTAGAAGGCATAACTTCACAAGTTCTTGAAAACATGATCCAAATGAATCCTAATTCATGAGCTAAAGCAGGAGAGGAAGACTACTCCAGGCAGAGCCAGCAGCCTGTGTGAAGGCCCTGTGGCAGGAGCAGGAGGCTGGCAGGCTGCAGGGGGAAGTAGGTGGCCGCGTGGCAGAGGCCTGCAGGACCTGTTAGGATTGGGGATTTTATCTTCAGGGACAGGAAGAGCCAGTGAGGGGATGAAGCAGGGGCTGGCAAGGTGGATCTCTATTTTAGAGACACGACTCTAGTGTCTACCAGAAGAAGGGATTTCAAGAGCGGCAAGAGGGGAGGCAGGATGCCTGCTAGAAATTTTAAAGACGACTCTGCTAACTCACAGATTCAGAATTCATCCTATGCTGCCAGCAAGTGTGTTGCAGGAAGACAAAGGAAGGCCAAACCTCACTGTGTTTTCTGTACCCCAACCCTTGTGGAGGGAAAAAAAAAAAAAAGACCCAAGTGAAAAAGTCTTCCTGTTTTTAGAGTCTTTTAAATGGCATACGAACTCCAATGGGGAAGTCCAACATGGAAAAGCAAGCAGAAGTGCCCTTTGAAAAGTTTTAATTTTATTTTAACTTTGCTAAATCTACTTACATTCACATTTTGAAATATGCATGCATGCTAAAACACTGCAGTTATGGTCTATTGGGTTAAAAATCCACTTTTTGGAACAGGTACAAGGGAATACTTATACAAAAGACCTCAGAATGGAAAGTAATTCTGTAGAGAAAATAGAATGGAAACATCCCCTAAATAAGCAAGATAAATGCACAGGGAGGAGGGCCGGAACCATCAGTAACAGGAGGTTCAAAACAGCTGGACTTTCAGTCCCTCATCATCAGCGTCAACATTCATACCTTTCCAAGCTGTCTCCTCTGCCGTTCATAATTCAGTTGAAACCAAGAAATTAACCCTCAATTTAAGACAGTGAAATTCCATCCTAGCATGCTGCTCACAAAGCACGGGGTGACCATGGTATTTATTTCGCAAAGTTCCATACAAAGAGAGCTAAAAAAAAAAAAAAAAAAAAAAATTTGCTGGAATAAATCCACCAACAAGCATTTCTGTGCTTCTTCTGTGTAATTATCCTTGTATGGGGAGGCATACAAAAGAGGAAGAAAATATGGTTCTTATCCTGAAGGAGAAGGCAATCCTCTGAGGAGGGTGCTTCTTGGCTCTCAGGGTGTCTGAAAATCACCTCAGGAGTGGGAGAGAAATCCAGATCAGGGCGCCCACACTGCCACCCAATCCCAGCATGTGACAAGGGCCACACAGGGACTGGGAGTTTGAATTTTAAGCAAACAAAGGGGCTTCTGATGGGGGCTGGGATTCTGAACCGGGGAACTGAAGAGAAAGAAAAGCTTCCGGAAGAATTAGCAGCACAAAACCTGACTAGAGGAAGAGGTCTGACTGCTTGTCCAGCCTCACCTCCCCCCAGAGATGCCCCCAGAAATGCCCCCAGCGATGGCAGCCGTATCAGATGGGGGAACATCCAGCCCTGGCTTTCATGTCGCCAACAAAGGGCATAGATCCTTTGTGTGGAGGTTCATTCCACTGTAAGGAAACAACTGAGTATCCTTCCGAGAGCCTTCGAAAAGAAGGTGCTTCTTGAATCTTCCTCAGGAGGAACACATTCCAGTTCACTCAACCCTTTTCCTGATGCCCTGGTCCCAAGAACCTCGTTGTCACTCTCCTCAGGGTGACTTCGAGTCTGCCACTAATACTCTCCTCAGGTGATACCCAAGATGGAAAACGTGATTCCAGACATGGTTTGACCAATGCCAAGTCCAAGGGCGTGTGCCTCTCTTGAACTGGACATTTATGTTTATAAAGCTGTCCAAGGGCACATCGCTTTTGTCAAAGCCTGACATATCTGAGATCACGACAGACTCTATTCTGCACCTTTCATTCATCTAGGAACCTTTCCGAAATAGAGAGAGCGTTAATGCCACTCACGCTGTTGCTTAGTGGTCCCTACTTTCTTTCCGAAAATTTCAGAAACTATATATTGAGTTTTTTGTTCCCAGATTTTCACAGGGATTAATGTCAAGGTTATTTCCTTCTTGTCCCTGTGAGCTCTTCTTCCCTCCCCCCAGCACATGCACTCTTATTCTTTCCTTGATCAGTCTAGGTCACCTCTTCCTTTTCCCTCCTTTCCTTTTCTCCACGATTTCAACAAGATTCCCAACAGGCACAGCTGATGCCTTTTACTCAGGACTGCCAGTATCATAGAACATGAAGACTTGAAGGGGCCTTGGAGAACAGCCAAGGCAAACCCCTCACTGTGGAGGTGAACACACTGGGCATTGAGGGCACAGGTCACAATGACATGCCCAAGTTGGGTCCAAGCCAGCATTAGGACCCAGACCTTTTCCCTGGCTGAGTATTTCTCATAGCCTGCCTTGTTAGGACTTGGGAGTCTCAGCTGTGGGGCTGGGCAGGCTCTAAGGCTCCTCTCCTGGGATAGGTATGGGGGCAAATGCCCTAAGAAAGATGGTGGCCCGTAAGGACCCTAAATCAGGTACAGTAAAATGTTAAACGAGAGCAAGAACTCACTTATACTCCTCACTGCTCAGATGGGGTTTCTAGAAAAGCAGAAACAATGCTGCTGAGATCCCAGACATCACAGGAGCATGCTGTCTTTTGTGGATGTGCATGGGAAGGGGGAGGAGGAAGCACACAAGCGGAACCAAAAAGGAAATGAATAAAAACAAACGTCAAAATGCACCTTACAAAGACGGCGGACACAGAAGCCAACTGCCAGAGCTCCCGATGGCCAGACCTGGGACAATATGAGCAAGAAGACAAAGTCATGCCGGGCTATAACCCAAAGTGGAGGGTAAATGTCCATGAGCCCGCACTGATGTAAAGAAATGAATGAATAAATAAATAACTGGGGGAGAAGGGACAAATCTCCCATGCTAAGGAATTCCCAACGGTTTATGTAGATGCTATGCCCGTAAGGAGTGAGAACATAAATCCCTACTCCTGTTGTGTGGGCTGCACATGGCAAACTCCATCCAGGAGGAACAGTATGGAAAGGACGGGAAAAGAGTGACTGCATAGTGGAGAAACCAGACAGACACTAGCTAAACCAGGTGAAGAAAGTCAGCGTCAACAGTGCTAAGTCACCTTGGCAGTATGTGAACTTGATATGATGAGAGGAGAAGGGCAGTCTGTCTCTGGGGTCTCCTTAATCCCAGTCTGATCAGGAAAAAAGAAATCAAATTCCAGCACTGGGATATGGTACATAATCTCTGAGGAGCACATGGGCCTCACAACGGCCCAAGAAGTCTTGGGGCGCCTGGGGGGCTCAGTCGGTTAAGCATCTGACTCTTGGTTTCGGCTCAGGTCATGATCTCAGGGTCCTGGGACTGAGCCCCGCGTCAGACTCTGTGCTCAGCGGGGAGTCTGCTGGGGAGTGTCTCTCTCTCACTCTGCCCCTCCGCCTGCCGGCTCATGCTCTCTCTCTCTCTCTCTCACTAAAATAAATAAATACATCTTTAAAAAAGGGGGGGATAAGGAAAGTCTGAGAAACTGTCTCTGCCCCAAGGAGCCCAAGGACATAGGAAGATTAAATGCACTGTGGGAACCCGGATGGACTTCTAGAACAGAAAGAGGCCATTTGGTAAAAACTGAGGAACTCTGTATGAACTGTAGACTTTAGTGAATAATAATACATTATTACTACTTATTTAATTGTAATCAATGGGCCTGATTACGTAAGAGGAGGATAATAGGAGAAATCGGGTATGAGGTGTGCAGGAACTCTGCCGCAGGGTCTGTTTCTCTGTCAATCTAAAACTGATCCAAAGCACAAAGTCTGTTTCAAAAGTTACACATGTGTGTGTGCGTGCACACACACACACACACACACTAAATAAAATGAGAGAATAGTATACAGAAAAGCAGATGACCTTCTGGAAGTGGGCTGGGGCTAGGGAGGTGCTCTGATACTCTGAAGTGGGGATGTAAGCTCTGGCGGGACAGGCTGCAGGGCCTCCTGTCCTACGGGGAGGTAACAGCTAGAAGAGAGATATGGAGTAGGGCACAAAGCATGGGGCATCCTGGTCTCCCCGGCAAAGGGAGGACTGCAGCTGACCCTAGAAAGCTGAGATGACGGTGGCTCCACCAGCATGATTTGCGACACTCGCCAGCCATGCTTCGCAGGTCAGATATGGAAGCCAAGACTTGAGCTCACTTGGGATCTGCGACCTGTAAGTGGCATCAAAGCAAAGAGGGTGGGAGGTGTCCCAGCATGTCAGCAAGAACACCTCCTCCCAAAGACAGGCTCCTGGTCCGGGAACAGAGGCAGAACTCCGGGGTGGCCGGGCCATGAGCAAGGCTTTGCAACAGGGCAACGACATTCTCCCCTTTTAGGCTCAGTGAAAAGGGTTTTGTGCACATGCCCTAGAGGTGAGCATCATCTTTCATAACCAGGGCAGCATTCAAAACTGTCTTCATAAGATTCTGCTCCTTTAGGCAAATGAATTCAAGCCAGAAATTGTAAGAGGAATAATACTTTCCCGTTCACCATTGTGCCTTTCTGCAATAAATAATTTCTAGTCAGGGTGCTAGAGAATTCTAAATGATGGACATATTATGTTCATGAAAGACAACTTTAAGAAAATTCTTTCTGCAATAAAAGTGAGGGTTTTTCCCCCCTTCTTGGCATCCCAGCTTGCCATAGAAATGAGTGATTTTCTGAATTTCTGCCAAGTTAGATGGTTCAGCATGCTATTAGATTAGTCTGTTTATACAGAAACAGCCCAAAATAGGAAACACACAGAAGCTATTAAAGATATTGTCCTGTGAGGGAAAGATTTGAATGGTTTTCTTACTGCAAGTGGGAAATAAGATATGAGTCAGTATTAATGTGATAAAGAAGTTAATGCTTTCCAAAGCAAACCATTGGGTTCTTCATCTTGTTTCAGAGGCGACAATAAAAGGAACACACAGACAATTATTTAGGGTTGGGTGAGCAGGGAAGGTAGTGAACACTGCACAGCCTAACCAGGCCTGCCAATTAGAAACATATCCCTCTTTGAAAAATAATACTGGGGCACCCGGGGAGTTTTCACAGGGAAAGATGGTTGGTGGTCAAGAAAAGAAAAAAAAAAAAAGAAGAAGAAGAAGGAAGAATAAATAAATATATGAATAAAACAAGGTTTCAGAAATTCAAAAGTGAAATTCCAATTTCACTTCTGCCCTTGGGTTGCTCCATAAACTAATGGAAATCATATGACCTCTAAGGTCAATGTGATTCAAGACAGAGGACTTATATTGAGTTCTCCGTGTGAGATGCTGTGGACTGTTACTTTCCTCATCTATAAAGTGCACAGTGTGACCTATACCTTGAAGTTACCTCGTCTCTCCTCAGTAAGTCATAAGATGACCTATGGATGAAAGACAGGGCCACGTTCCAGCCACATGAGCTGCTCCTGACAACACTTTCTGATAATATGTCTAAAATGCCCAAATAAAGCCTGGTGTTATGTATCATCTTCCTCTTAGTTCATAGATGAAAATCATGAAGATATAGGGCTTTCTCACAAAATGCAGATTTCTTATGGGGTCATCATCTTCTTGGCTGTCTTCTGAGGCCTGCTGAGTAACTTAGAACTTGCTGTGCAGCACAGGAGCAAAGAAAGGTGAATTCTCTGCTCTCTAGAATGCATTTGCTTTCCTACTGCTGTGTAACAAATTACCACAAATTTAGTGGCCGAAAGCAACATACATTTATTACCTTATAGTTTTCATAGGTCAGGAATATGGGCATTGCTTAGTTGGGTTCTCACCTTCAGGGTCTTGCTTGGCTGAAAACCTGGTATTGGTTGGGCTGTGGTTTATCAGAGGCTCTAGCAGGGGAAACTGAAAAGCCTTAAGCTCCTGCAGACTATTGGCAGAACTCATTTCCTTGAGACTGGAGTAATGATATCCTTATTTTCTTGTTGTGCACTTTGGGCCCTTCAGCTTCTAGAAGATTCCTGCAGTTCCTTGCCACATAGCCCACTCTATAGCCCCTCTCACAACATGGCAGCTTACTTAAAGCCATTAACGGAGACTCTGGCTTCAGACCCTCTTGAAAGGGCTATCACTTATTAATCCAGGCCCACCCAGGATGATCTCCTTTCTGATTAACTTAAAACCCACCCATCTGGGACCTTAATTACATCTGCAAGATCCCTTCACTTTGCAGTGTAATGTAGCCTAATGAAGGAAGTGATAATCCATCATGCTTTCCATACTTTATTGTTTAAAAGCAAGTCACAGTTTCTCTCTACACTCAAGGGGAGGGCATCACACCAGGTAGCGGACACCAGGAGATGGGAAATCAATGGGGCCACCAAATAAAGGAAGAAAACACAGGGGTTCACTTCTTAAGAAAGTTTCATTTTGGTAGTGTCAGAATTACTTCATTTATGAGTGTGCTTAGAATCTTGGAGGGTGAACTCAACACCCAAAGAACAAATAATCCAATCAAGAAATGGGCAGAGGACATGAACAGACATTTCTGCAAAGAAGACATCCAGATGGCCAACAGACACATGACAAAGTGCTTCACATCACTCAGCATCAGGGAAATACAAATTAAAACCACAATGAGATATCACCTCACACCAGTCAGAATGGCTAAAATTAACAAGTCAGGAAATGACAGATGCTGGCGAGGATGTGGAGAAAGGGGAACCCTCCTACACTGTTGGTGGGAATGCAAGCTGGCGCAACCGCTCTGGAAAACAGCGTGGAGGTTCCTCAAAAAGTTGAAAATAAAACTACCCTATGACCCAGCAATTGCACTACTGGGTATTTACCCTAAAGATACAAACGTAGTGATCCGAAGGGGCACGTGCACCCGAATGTTTATAGCAGCAATGTCTACAATAGCCAAATTATGGAAAGAGCCTAGATGTCCATCAACAGATGAATGGATAAAGAAGATGTGGTACATATACACGATGGAATACTATGCAGCCATCAAAAGAAATGAAATCTTGCCATTCGCAACGACGTGGATGGAACTAGAGGGTATCATGCTTAGTGAAATAAGTCAATCAGAGAAAGACAACTATCATATGATATTCCTGATATGAGGAAGTGGAGATGCAACATGGGGGACTAGGGGGGTAGAAAAAGAAGAAAAGAAACAAGATGGGATTGGGAGGGAGACAAACCATAAGTGACTCTTAATCTCACAAAACAAACTGAGGGTTGCTGGGGGTCGGGGGTCGGGAATGGGGGATTGGGTAATGGACATTGGGGAGGGTATGTGCTATGGTTAGTGCTGTGAAGTGTGTAAACCTGGCGATTCACAGACATGTACCCCTGGGGATAAAAATATGTTTATAAAAAATAAAAATAAAAATAAAAAAAAATAAATGTGTATCTTACCACCAAGCCAAAAAAAAAAAAAAAGAATCTTTGAGGGTGGAGAGAATCAAAATAGAGCCCTGTACTTCTTTCGAATAACCATATTTTCTCAAGGTTTTCCTGGAATTATGGATTACTAGGTAGTATGGATTAAATACAGTTATGCTTAAAATGTACACTTATATCTTAGTTACTGATACCCGGGTAACCGAAATATTCCTTCCATTAGCGCGACAATGAACTTGGGCATCTAGGAGCACCACAGCATCAAGAAAAGCCAAGACAGGTTCACAGGTAAACCAGTGTCTGGTTGTCTGAAAGACCAGAACAACACAGGTTCAAGGAGGACCATGAAGGGTGGAATGTTATAAGCTGGCCAACAGATGCCAAGTTCTGAGGTCTCCAGACACAAGAAAAGAATATGCAATGTCGAGAGGGGAAGACAAATCAAGAGCGGAGAGATGGGGGCAGGTGAGGTTGGAGAAGGAGGAGAAAGTAAAGCAAATTTTATACAGGGAGGGACAAAGGGGTGGGGAGGATGGGGCAGGGGCAGGAGGGGACAGGAGAAAATTTAGCCACCAGTTAACTGAAAAGTTCACTTAACCAGAATGATGTGCCAGTTAAGTAAGATTCCATGAAGCCTGGCAGCCTGATTCTGGTCATTAACTTTAATGTTTTCAGAATCCCAGCACTTTCACAGGTGTCCGCGGAAACCATCTGGTTTTTCTGCTCTATCCTACCTATTAAAGCCCAGCATCTTCAAAGATAAATTGTGGACCATGGGGTGGGGGAGGGATAGGGGGTAAAAGCCTTTACCACAGGATTTGCTTTCACTAAAAAGAGCCTTTCAACAATCTCAGAATGGGATTGTTTTATTTTGAAATTCGGATATTAAAAAAAAATACAGTGATATGCTTTAATATATAGGAACACCACCTGGGGAAGTAAATTGCTCAAAAACAAAATCCCAACAAAACAAATGCAGTGTGTGGTGACCCAGACATGATAAATGAAAGAAGAAATAAACTGAGGGAGGGGGAATCCGTATCCAAAACCATGTCTTTACAGTAGTGATGTTTATAAATTTGACACCCTGGCAAGGAGAGCTCACTCAAGATTATTTCTATGCAAATATGCATTTTGCCAACTCAAGAGCATGTAGGAAAGGGAAAAAAAACCCAAATATATTTCTTGAAAATCAATTCGTGTGCAGTACAAGTATATCAAGAAACAGTAAGTACACTGGTAAATATTAAAATGCTATATCAAGGGGCACCTGGGTGGCTTAGTGGGTTAAGCCTCTGCCTTTGGCTCAGGTCATGATCCCAGGGTTCTGGGATCGAGCCCCGCATCGGGCTGTCTGCTCAGCGGGATCCTGCTTCCCCCTCTCTCTCTGCCAGCCTCTCTGTCTACTTGTGGTCTCTGTCAAGTAAATAAATAAAATCTTTAAAAAAAAAATGCTATATCAAATGCGAACTTGTTGGAGGATAAGTGTCCCGGATACAGGGGGCAGGAAACCATTGCACACTGTCCAAAACTGAATATCTAGTCTGCCATGATAGAGCTGCTTTCCTCCTTCCAGGGACAAAGCCTGAACACTGAATGTCCCAAGCTTCTGGGTTCCCTGTGGCTCACAGAGACAGCTCTACAGAAGGCTACATGGAGCACACATACACAACACAGCATGCTTCCTGATTGGAGCTGCTACCCAAGGGCTCCAAATCCTGGGAATCAACAGGTTCTTAGGAGAAAGCCTTGGGCCAGTGCCCTTAACAACACCCTTCCTAACTCCCCAATGAAACCAGCCTATCATTTCCTGGTTAGGGCAATTCCTTCAAGTTCACATTGTAGAAAGTGAAAGGCATAATATTCTTTTTTTTTTTAAGATTTTATTTATTTATTTGACAGAGAGAGAGATTACAAGTAGGCAGAGAGTGAGGGGGAAGCAGGCTCCCTGGTGAGTGGAGAGCCTGACACAGGGCTCGATCCCTGGACCCTGGGATCATGGCCCGAGCTGAAGGCAGAGGCTTTAACCCAGGGAATCACCCAGGCGCCCCGGCATAACATTCTTTACTAGACATCCTTTCACCATTAGCTAGTGAGGGTACCATCCTGATCAGCTGTGTGTCTAATCCTGTCCTAGCATTATTAGCTCCAGACTGTCTCACCCCCTTTGAAAGAAGAGGACATTGAAGTGAGAGATCGATCTGCCTTCTCAGTGTCCTGTGGACAAAGGGACAGAGCTGGGTCTAAAGGAATACCTTACCTTAAAGATAAGGTATATATGTTGTTTTCTGTTTGTCTGTTTTTTACCATGACCACCAACTTCCTTGCTTTTATAGTTACAAACTGTGCACCACTGAGGCTAAAAATTGCACAGAAGTGGAGGTTGGAAGGGAACCCAAGAGGGCCACTGGGGTTCTGGAATCATCCTATTAATGTGGGTGCCACTTACATGTGTCAGTGTGTGTATATACCTCACTGAGGTATATCACAGAGCAGCGTGTGCCCTTTTCTGCTTCTATTGCACAAGAATAAAAAGTTGAGGAACCTGCCCGTCATTGACAATGGCCTGAATAAGGTCTCCATCGCCCGGTTCTCTAAACCCAAGGCTCTTACTTGGGGAAGATCCTCATGAACACATCCGAGGTGCCAGCAGAAAGCTTGTCAATGGAGTGCTGGACCATGGATGGACTGACACATGTCACAGGAAAGCAGCTCCAGGCTTTCCTCTCTACCTCTTGGTCCTATCTTTTGGGGGTAGGGAACTTTCTCATGAGTCATTACAGAAATTATAAAGATTCAGGCAATTCTAGCTTCGTTCTTTGCAGGAAACACGGATTCTGTTCAAGAAGAGGCCTGTTAGGGGGTGCCTGGGTGGCTCAGTGGGTTAAAGCCTCTGCCTTCGGCTCAGGTCATGATCCCAGGGTCCTGGGATCGAGCCCCGCATCGGGCTCTCTGCTCAGTGGGGAGCCTGCATCCTCGTCTCTCTCTCTCTCTGACTGCCTCTCCGCATACCTGTGATCTCTGTCAAATAAATAAATAAAATCTTAAAAAAAAAAAAAAAAAGAGGCCTGTTAGGAGCTGAACTATGTTTTCTCCAAAAATCTTATGTCCTAAGCCCCTCCCCTACCTCAGGATGTGACTATATTTGGAAATAGAGCCTTTAAAAAGGTAATTAGGTTAAAATGAGGTTGGTAGGATGGACCCTAATATGACTACTATCCTTGCAAGTAAAGGAGGTCAGGACACAGAGACGCACAGAGGGAAGACTCTGTGGGTACCCAGAAAGAGGACAGGTGACTACACACCAAGGAGATAAGCCTCAGAGGAAAGCAGCCCTGCCAACACCTTGACTTTGGACTTCCAGATTCCTGAACTATGAGAAAATGTCTGTCATCTAAGCTGCTCAGGCTGGCATACTTTGTTATGGCCACCCTAGGAAACTCATACAATGTTCAAAGTGAGAATGGCTCCAGGACTTTCCTACTGAGATGAGAAGTCTCTAAGAACAAGGGTTTTAAAGTCAGGGATGCTGGGACTTGAGCTGCTCCCCTGTGGCCTGGGGCCAGTCATTTCCTGCTTCCATCAGAGGCAAAATGTGGAAAGTAACAACCTCATAGGCTTGTCATGAAAATTTAATTAGATAATGCAAGAGCGGTGCTGAACACCATGTCAGGCTCATAGATGGGGCTCAATAAATATTAGCTGTTAGCGCTGTTGATAGGATGATGATAAAATGAAGATTAAAAAACCCTTTCTGGCTTGTTATAACAAAGTGTACCGTGCAAATGAAATGGTGGTACACAAAAGCCAATCAACATTTTGATTCATAGAGATGTTGAAATATAGCAAGGCAGCTTCATTCCACCATTCAGACAAACATTTCCCAAGCTCCTGGGACACCGAGGCACCATGATGATGGGCCAATGGATATGGAGCCCATGATGGCGCTGAGGGGACGGGGTATGCACACGGGTATCCTGGGACCAGGCAGGGTCGGGTGGGACCTACAGGGGAATTGCAAGCATCATGGGAGAACAGTCATGGGCAGGGAACTCATTCCAGTCCCGGTGCTGGGGGCCACATCTTACAGATTCTCACCCACCGGCCTCAGCACAGAAAGGGCACCACCATGCTCACACTGAGTCACTGCGCACAGCTTCCTGAATGAGGGGATCAGCTGCACACAGTAACATGGCCCATCAGCAGAGCCGCAAGTCTGACCACTTTCTAAAATTGAACTGACCAGTGAACTCAGAGAGTTGAACAAAATGACCAGACTATTTCTTTGGTGGCTTGCCCATTAAAAAGGTCTGGCAGGGATGCCCAGACCATCCCCGGGTTGTCTCTTCTCAGGATGTGTCAACTATCTTAAATTTGTCCCTTGGAAAAAACAAAAAACAAAAAACAAACAAACAAAAAAACCCCAAACATTAAATAACATCTTACTTGCTAAACAAAGAAGTGGGGTGTGGGTGTGTGTGTGCGTGCATGCACGCACACCCATGCACCAGCACGATTACACATACCTAGAGAAAGCAGACAACACACCTATCACCAGCACCCCTGCAAAGCTCTGGTGCTCATGAGTCACCAGGTAGAGAATGCTAGCCACGGGAAGGGGAAGCCATCTAATGTTATTTTATTGAAGATAAACCCTACTGACTGCCAAAGACATCATTTCTTCCCCTCCTTCTTCATTTCCTTTCAGCATACCCTTTTGAACCTACCATGTAGGAAGTCCCGGGAGATGCAAACAAGAGCAAAGGTATCCCATGACCCAGAGGACCTGGGGTCTGGAGCAGGTCCTGGAGCTCCAGGAAGCAACTTCTAGAGTAGCTATGCCTTCTCAAACGACAGGGATGGCGGGCCAGAAACGTAGAGTGTGCACCATGTTTCCACAGTTATAACTCAGCCTCCAATCTTACAAAAATGGTAGAAATCTCTAAATTCAAATTTAACTAAAAACCAAAAGCTTACAAAAATGATTTTACAACTAGAAGCACAAAGGAGAGATCCCAAACTCAGAATATGCTCCCTATTTCCTAAACATCAACGCATTAGCCTCACCTGCCAGCCAGACTCGGGCAGAACTGTGCGTGACACCCAGCCCAGAACTAGGCATTATTAAACACCTGTTGGCTGATTATCCAAGCATCACAACAAGCTATGGAAAAGGAAAGCTAAGAATGCATTTCAAAGACAAGCACACCAATATTTCTGGGGTGTACATAAAATAAGGCAGAGACAGTTGTTGGTATCTGAACTCTGCTTCACTAGACCTTAGGATCCAAGAGGAGTGGTCTCTGGCACTGGACTACACTACCACACACTTCTGCCCTCTTTGGCACAAAGACGTACTTTCCTGAAGTCAAGAGGTTGACCCTAACAAATGTGAAGTCAGCAACCCAGGGTCACTTGAGGAATAATGTGGAAAGATGTCCAGCATGACCCACAGACATAAAGAGAGGGTGGTTCTGTGATTGCCCAGGGAGCCTGCCACCTCTACCCCACCCAGGTTATAGGGGATGCCTCCAGGGCCCCAGCCTGAAAGGCAGAAATCAGACTCAAAGGAAAAGATGTATTGAAGATGTGATAAGCATGATTTTACTAACAACAAAAGAGTACACATGCAAATAAGCCATCTCATTCTGCTTCATTCCTGCTGCTTGTGCATGTACCCACGATGTCAAAGCTGGAAAGGGCCCTATGAAACCCACAAGGCTCTGATCAGGGCAAGTTCTTTCAATAATCATTTGGTTAAAAAAAAAAGCTGTCTAGTGTTGACTCTAAATTATTCATCTTACTGAGTGTGACTATCCGTTCATTTTTCAGAGATTTTCATATGTTTAATTACAAGGTGCTGCCCTAGGGCAGCATACAAGGTTCAGGAAATTTTCTGTAAAGAGCCAGACAGGAAATATTTTTTTTTAAAGATTTTATTTATTTATTTGACAGAGATCACAAGTAGGCAGAGAGGCAGGCAGAGAGAGAGGAAGGGAAGCAGGCTCCTTGCTGAGCTTAGAGACCGATGTGGGGCTCGATCCCAGGACCCCGGGATCATGACCTCAGCCGAAGGCAGGGGCTTTAACCCACTGAGCCATCCAGGTGCCCCCAGACAGGAAATATTTGAGGCTTTGTGTGCATATGGGCTCTGACTATTCAGCTCTGCCACTGTAGCTGAAAGCACAGACAGTCTGTAAACAAATGGGTATATCTGGGTAACCAATAAAACTTTATTGAGGAAAACAATTCCCAGGCCAGACTTGGCCACAGCCTGTAAGTCTGCTGACCTGTGTAGTACCTAGAATGTGCAGCATATCACATTTTGAATTGTGAAAATTTCTGAAACACATCTGGCCTCAAACGCTTCAGACAAAGGGCTGCGATCCTGAAGTTCCAATCGTGAGAAGCGCTCTATGCGGGAAAGCTCTTTACAAAGAACTGGGACTTTCCTCCAATCAGTGCTTGGCTGGTCTCCCTAAGTACTCATTGGTCACCTGCTGTAATGGTCAGCGACAACAGCAGTGATTTCAACTTCCATCTGCAATCCAGGTGTGCGGAGCTGGTGCAGAGCACCTGCTCCGGGTCAAATTCCACAGGATGACTTGCATGCAGTTTTTTCAAGGAGAGAAGGAGGGTGAATGCCTCTTTTGAAAGAGTAAGAAATTAGGAGGACAACAATTTTCCCAAAGATAGGTTTCCCAGATGACCCTCGCAGGCATCCATCTATTTTCAAGGGTCCTTAGAACGGGGAGCACTCAAGCCATGCCAGGGTCCAGATGACCACGTGTGACCCAGCGTGGGACACGGCACACACTCACCAAGGCTGCAGGGAACACACTGCGGCTGTGACACACTGAGTCTTCTGCAAGAGTTCTTCCTGTTCTAGCCTCTGAGGGTTTGGCAGAACTCGGAGCACCAGGAGCTAGGCCTTGGGCACAGACATCACGGTGGTCAAGGGTGCTGGGAACCGGCACTGGCAGTCCTGGTGAAGTACCCTCGTGTGTCTTTGCGGACAGCAGAGAGAGGGAAGGCCTCACCAAGAGAAGTGTCTCTGAGAAACAACATTCAGGGAACCCAAAAGTATTCGGAGGGGTTACAAGAAGGACAGAGGCTATAGATTCATGCGAAGGGGGCAAGGCAGTGACAGGCAGGCTTGGTAGTGACCCCATGGCTTCTAGAAGAAACAAGACATATTAATATCCTTTAATTCCTGAGCACTTACGCTACCCCAGGGGCTGTGCCGAGTGCCTTGGGGACTCATGGTGGTTCTCATACTCACAACCACCCTGGAAGGTAATTAGCCCAATCTTCATTTCCCAGGTGAAAAAAAACAAAAGCAAGTTATGTGCCCAGGACTGCCTTGTTCTGGAAGTGTAGAAGGAAAGCTGGAGCCAGCAGCCTCCAAAGCCTAAGCCACACACTGCCTGCCACAGACACTGGCCCTCCGTCTAACGGCGGCTCGGGAAATGTTTGGGCCCAAAGAGCCTGTCTGACTTCAAAGTGTAATCTTCTTTAGAAAACCATTCAAGTAGCTTTACCATCCTTCACATATCTTCAAGCGTCCTGGCAACTGCTTTTCACTCTTGTTTATTTATACCTCATTGCGGGGATCACTCTCGGGACACAGTGCTCCCAAAACAATCCAATTTGGTCCTTATGCGGTAAGCAAGGTCTGGCCCACGAACAGTGGCTGACCCGTGTTTTCTGATTTCCACCTGTAGCCACCAAGACTGTAAAGAATGAGAACGCGCATGCTGGTACTTTCCAGGATTCCCGAGAAGTCTAAGTCTTCAGTGAATGTATATTGGATCCCCTCAGCCCCATCTGTGTTGGATAATACTTCTGCTCTCAGTTATGTGTGGCCTTTCCTGTACGTGCCCGTGGACATTTGGCTTGGATGTGTGATTCGCTTTGGCCAGCAGAATGACAGAAGCACTGCTATGCCCCTTCCCAAACAGAAACTTGAAGAACCATATGTGGTGTGACCATTGTTCTTTCCCTCTTCCACCATAACAGTATGTTTCCGGTGGGACCAGCCCTTCAGCTCTCTCCTGGAATGAAGGCAATACTGGTGTAGAGCAGCAGCCAAGCCACAGGCAATGTGCA
>PISX010000125.1:149249-334249 GCA_004024625.1 Mellivora capensis | reverse complement strand
AATCCTTCCAACTGTCTTTTCTCCCCAACAAGCCCTGCTCACTCAAGTGTTCAGGTACTTGGTTACATTCAACACAGACTAATTCACTTATCCTCAACAAGTGGGCTATTGATTTTTGCCTCTTTTCAGAACAGCCTGGGGCTTTCTGGATGACAATAGCATCCCCTATTTTTAAAAAATCCTGCCATTCTGGGGAAATGCCCTTTCAATCCGCACGGCCAGGCGTACTGCACATTTGCCTGGACCTGCTCCCTTATCCACCTCAGAGTCAGGAATTCTCATGGTCCCCTTTCACCTTGCTCCAGCAGAACCTGGCATATGTCTTGCCTTTTTTTTTTTTTTAAGATTTTATTTATGTATTTGACAGACAGAGATCACAAGTAGGCAGAGAGGCAGGCAGAGAGAGAGGAGGAAGCAGGCTCCCCGCTTAGCAGAGAGCCCGATGCGGGGCTCGATCCCAGGACCCTGAGATCATGACCTGAGCTGAAGGCAGAGGCTTAACCCACTGAGCCACCCAGGCACCCCTGTCTTGCCTTTTTAAGCCGGGAGGTCAACAGGATCCAATTTTGTTCATACGGGTTCCTATGAAGGGCACAAGAAATTCCTCGACATAGCTGGGACAAGGCATCAGCACTCTTATTTTGTGTGTCTGTCTTTTGTGGTAATCAACGGGTGAAAAACATAGCCTCATGTTCAAGTTTTCCAAAAGGCAAAAAAGGGTAAATCCCAAGTAACTATCTATGTGCATTTTTGTATTTATGGTGAAGACCATCCTTTACAAAAAAGGAAAGAAAAAAAATGGTAAAAAATTTGACACAAAACTTTAAATGCGCCAAACTCTTTACGTGGATTAAAAAAGAGACTACATGCAAGCCAATTTTGGTTGAAAAGAATAATCTGTTTTTAATGCTAATTATGTTAGATTTGAATAATAGTCTGGTGGTAAATTGTGACTTCCTTAAAGAACCCATGGTGATTGGTTGTGGACTATTACTCTGATAGCCATAAATTCTAAATGTAAAGTGAACAATGTCTTTAATTATTTTTTTTTTGGTGGGGGGAGGGGTTAATTACCCTTCCAAACAGACCATGTCTTGGAACTGGGATATATGTGGACAACAGGGCATTTTAGCTGCCCATCCAATTCAGATGTTGAGTCTATTCAAAATGTTCCTGTTTCAGCTTCATCCTCCACTCAGAGGCATCTGAACTTGCACGTAAGTTACAGGACCAAGTATGGGTCCTGGAAAAAGACACATGCATGTGGGCACGTGCGCGTGCACGCGCGCGCGCACACACACACACACACACACAGCCTCCACCAGAAGGAGCTTTCAATTTAAGCACTGAGTGCCTCAACCTTGTTGCATCAGGACCTCTTGCTGTCTCTTTGATAAAGAGCAAAGATAGTTGCTTATTTGCATGAGCTGCAAACATTCACAAATGCTGCAAAGGACAGAACTGTGCTTCCAAGCACAAGTGGCCGGGGTCATAATTTGGGATAATACTGAGTCTCTAAATAATGAAATTTAAAATTTGGGGTTCTTAATGAGGTTGCTCTAAAAACAATGGGCACCTGGCAATTTTGAAACTCCAGGCACAGTTTTGAGGTGTTTGGTAGCACAATGGTAACAGGAAACTGGCTATCCCCTTTTCACAAGGGCCAAGGGAGAGGGGGTGGGGGGGAAACGCTGTCTGGAGTGGCCTTGCCTCCCCTTGGCTGAGAATGGAAAAGCAAGGACTCCCCTGACAAGAGCTCTGCCTTTGTGTTGTGCACCTGGAGAATTTTTTTTCTTCTTAGGGCTAAGAAGTCAAATCACCGAGTATTGATTACTTACAGCCTGCCTGAGGACGGCACACCTTGAGGGAGACAGAGGAAGCAGGGGCCTGGAGAGACAGGGCTAACATTTACAAAAAGAGTTGGGGGGAACGATGGAGTATCAAGTGTCATCTAGTGGCAAGCTTAGAGGATATAGATACCTCAGATATCCCCAGACTTTTAGAGTTAAGTTCTAGTAAAATTAAAAGGAGAAAGCGGAAAGAAAGAAAGAAAGAAAGAAAGAAAGAAAAGAAAAGGGAAGGAAGGAAGGAAGGAAGGAAGGAAGAAAGATGGGGCTGGTGACATAAACTTCTCAACTTTTTACTTTGCCAGTTAAAGACTTTAAAAAGAAAACAAAGAGAAAGACCATATAAAAGGAGGGAGGGAAAGAAGGAAGGAAAAAGTAACTACCATTTTCTGTCATCCTTTTTTAAAGGAAAAGATACTTAACATTAAAAGGAAAGGTGGGTGAAAGATACAATTCTAAAATAAATGACAGTTTAAAAAACAGATATGAGGGGCTTTATGAGAAATTCACTACTGCGTCTATATTTTTCTCTCTTTCAAACAGCCTGGTGAGAATTTTGTCCCAGATGGGCTTCAGGGATCTGACAGATGACGACTGTCTTCCGCTCATCCTTGTACCGTATCTCGGCACCATCTTGGCACACACCAGCTCCATGAATATTTGCTGAATAAATGAGGGGCCATATTTATAAATGAACATCTTCTGAGTAAAGCATTCGTGTGGGTAGGGAGTCGGGGATAAAAGGACAGGCTAGTGGGCCACAAGGTGTGTTGGCAATGTGGGGAGAATAAGGAAGGGCATCCCCAGGAGTTACAACATAGGCAGCACATGGGACGCTAGTACAGGAAGGCTGAGATATTGGGCCCACCCAGACACAGAAGAGCCCCTCAGTGGGGGTCAGCATCTTCCAAGTGTGGTGCGGATTCCGAGTTTTGAGGTTGTGCCCCGAGATTCAGCTAGGAGGCAAGCGGCCCCTTGGTAACCCCGTTAGGTCTAAGCAGTTAAGCGGCAGAGCGGTATTAAAAGAAAAAATTCATGATACTCTTTAAGAACAGTAAGGCTGACTTAGTTCAGGGGGACGACCTCATCTGTGTGGGGACTGCCGCAATGAGGTTGTGTAGCAGGAAGGAGGCACTGGGCTCAACTCCAAATACAGTAAGGCAAAGCGAGGATCCCGCAGCTCAGGAGCAGGGCAGGGGCGGCAGGAATGGTCTTGGAAAATCACTAAGAGAGTAGGGCAACCCTTGCCAATTCTTGAGCTCACAAGATTCCTGCTGGAGGCAGGCCAGGGTGATCAGGTAATGCCTGGGGGACGATAGGGGACCAGGAAGACAATCAGATACTGAGCGTGGGGGATTCTTGCTAAAATGGCCCACTTGGGGACAGGATTCCAAGGAGCCTGACTGAGGCTTGGTCAAGAAGGGGCTCTCTGTCAGTGATGCCTTTCACCTTCTATCGGAAATTCTGTTTGTGTGTACATGTGTTTTAATGTGGACAATTCCCTGCGTTCATTCACTGGGCACTATTTCCTGACCGTCAGAGTGGGCTCTCTGAGATGCAGGTGAGGCTGGGAAGAAGGCACGCCTTGGGGTCAGAGGGGCCTGTGCGGTGACTCAAACTCTGAGCTTCTGAAGCCTCATCTGCGTGACGCAAAGAGTAGGACTCAGAGAAGACGATGGACAGGAAACGCGCAGCAGGAAGCCTGGGCCTGGAGGGGGACATGATGTATAGCAATGGAAAAAGGAAAAAGAAAAACTCTCACTGCATTTGTTGCCCCACCTTGACCCCATTCAGCAACTCCAAAAATGGACTGGGGGCTGGAGAGGCAAAGAGTATTAAGTCTGGATGAATTCAAGAACACGGGAAGGTTCTAATCATGGACATGGGGAATGAAGAGGAATCCCGCAGGGGTGAGTAGAGAGTATCACAGACCAGACAGGAGAGATTCGGGCCCCAGGGTCAACACCGCCGTGCTATGTGACTTGAGGGAAAGCGCTCAGTCTCTCTTAACCTCAATCTTCCCATCTGGAAAATGGAGGTAACAACAGCATCTACCCCCTAATGGGCTTGCATAGGGATCCTACAAGAGAAACCATGTAAATCGCTTTTTGTACTGCCTGGCATAAAGTGATCATTAAAACAAACAAACAAACAAACACCTATGCTTTGTCATTACTATCACTATCATATCACGACGATTATCAGAACAGAATTCTGCTTGAGAAATGCGGGAGGAAGGATATGGCCGCTTTAGAGCTCATTTTCTCTTTTGCGTGCAGGAGAGTGATGCCATTAGCACAATGCCTTCCGCTGTGGAACCAATAAGATCTAACCAGAAGGGAACTCGAGAGTAAAACATGAATGGGAAAACACTAAGGAAACAGGTAACTCCCACAGTCCTCCACGCTCTGACAAAAGAGTGATTCTGTTCCTGTGATTAGTTCAAAACAGTGTATTAAGCCCAGTGGAACTGTTTTAAAGTAAGACTCTAATTTTGGGAACCTAAGGAAGTCTGCATTTTAATAAGATATCTCATTGTATCCCAAATACAAAACCATTGTTTGCCTGACTCTATAATTTATTGTTAGACAGACACTGTGCTATTACTATAGCAAAATGAAACACGCAATGATTCCACTAATAAAACAATTGGATCAAAAGGCAAAGCACAGCTCGGCGGTTTGCACAGAGCAGAATACCCCTGGGTAGAGATCTGCATAGTCTAATATTCCCAGTTGAAATTTCACCTTTCTCTACTCTTCCGCAGAGAAAATCACTGAAATAGCCTGCTAACAATACCATTACTGTCTCCCTAACTTAATCCTTTGTTCCTTCCAAAGAAAAGACCGCCGCTGATTATGAATATTCCACTCCACAATTTCCATCAATTAATATACTACCGTGTTCTTATTACGGTATTAAAAGCTTCTTGATTTACATTAGAAGGTATATATTTTACACCACCGGTAAAGCTATTCCTTCCCCTTTAATGCAAAGTGCTTATATAGAAAGAACTGACAATTTGGAAAATGGATGGGGGTCTGTGGATAATTGCTTAGAAATAATACTTTCTATTCTTCCTGGTTCTTCTCCTCTCTGCTGGGGAATTCCTATTCCCTGGTCAAGGAGGGCAGGACAGCTCCCCTTGATCACCTTTGTCCTTTGACCTTCTACCTGAGAAGAGACACACTAAGCTGAGCTGGTGTTCCTCCCTGGGGGCTGCTTCCATCTGTCCTCGGAATGCAGAGGTGCCTTTCACAAAAACCCGAAGAGGCAATGAGGGGCCCCAGCTCTCCTGGATGAATAAAACGAAGGAGGTAGCAAAGAAGGAAATGGTGATAGAGAAGGAATTCTGTATGAGTCTAGAGAGAGGCCAACTTGGATCTGTCTCTCCATCCTTGCTGTGTAGGGAACCACCTGTCCCTAGCTGTCCCATCCCTGGAGCCCCGGGTGCATTATGTGTAGAAGCAAGGTTTTCATGTCCACTTCCTAGATACAATGGAAACTCAATGAGGGTGCGTGTGGGCAATGCTTCTCATGGTGGCGGATGGGTGATAGAGGCTCTAGAAGGAAGGGGAGTGCTCTGCCCTCTTCCCAAGCATGTACAAAGCCACAGATAATCCTGCAAGGACTGAGCTGGCCATGAGGGTTGGCATATAGGCTCCTCCCAGCCACTTTGTGAAGAGGCATCTAGACCCCAATCATCCCTACAATGATCTCTGAATCCGTTCTAGACCTCTGGTTCAGAAACCTAAACGCTATCAAGGTGGCTGTTCAGACGAGTCAAGTTCTAGAAATCTCTCTGTGGCCTGTGTTCAGAGCTCATGTTTGTAACGTCCCATTGTCTTGTTCTAATTTTAGGGTGTTTTCATCAGCCACAGAGGTTGACCCACGAATCTGGAAAATGCTAGCCTCAGAGCTGCCACTGGCTACTTCACCTGTCTGGACTGTCACACCACAAAACAAGGAAGCTGGCTCTGAGGGGAAGTCACAATGGGCATTCTGCACCTGGCGTCCATTCCTTAGGCACGGAGGACTAACTCGTGCAGGGAGGGTTTAAAAAAAAGCAAAACTGGTTGCCAACTTTGAAAAATGGAGAGACTCCATGTAAAAACCCCGAGTCTCCATTTTTCTTTAAAAACAACCTCCCAGTTAAAGACTGTTACTCTTACATTCGACTCTCCACTTGGCCTACTTCTCTTATCCACACGAACCTACAGGGGACCCGTACGGCGCCTCCGAGCCCTAAAAATGCCACAGTTCAGCCACTGTCACGTCGACAGCAGCTGTCCTTTCTTAAGACTGACCCATCCCAGAGCATGTCTGCAAAACCCAGAGAGCAGGTCACCTTATTAAAGACTCTATTCAGCATCCCTGGGTCACGTGGGGCAACACTTCTGCTCCCCCCGTGGCCTGCACACTCCACCACACTCCGCCAAAGGTGTCCGGGGATGTGCCCTTGCACACCCAGTTCTTCAGCTGCTGCCTGAGACTGGGGACAAAATGATGATTGACAGGGTTAGGTATGTCTCATAAAACTGTGTCAGTAACTATTAAACGGCAAGGACTCAAAAAAAAGACGGATGCACTCCCCCATCCCAAGGCCGTGTCTACACACGACCAGAGCTGTCCATGGGGCCAGCTTAGTCCAAAACACCAGTCACAGGGGCTCTGTGATTGAACTGACAGGCTGATTCCCCAGCCATGGAAGGTAGCCTTGGGCTATGACTGGGGGCAGGGCAGCCGGCCCTTTGGTTTCTTTCCCATTTAAAGCACTTTGCAGAGTCTCCTGCTCAAGGTAGAGATTCAGTTCAATGTCTGTGCACTGATTGATTAATTTAAAGCCCCTGAGAGATCCCATAGGTTCACAGATAAAGCTGGACGAGCTGAGAATTTTCCTGTCTTCCTCAAAAGGACAATGTTCAAGGAGCAGCCCCCTAATTGCAGATGATTTACATTTCTGTCTTGATGTCAGACCCGGAGGAGGAGAGGAGAGCCTCCATCAGCAACCACTGCAGTCCAGTCCCAGCAGCTACAGGCCGGAGTTTCCTGCCTGTCATGTTCAGGACATGGACCTGATTCTGTAGCCGCAGCGTGGGATTTGGTTTAGATATAGGGGGCTAAATAAGTTTTGGCCTCAGTGCTGACTCTGTCGAAACTCCTTGTGCCTCAGTCTCCCCACTGAGAAATGGGGATTTGCGTGAACCACTGGTCTCAAGGGCGAAGCACAACGTCAGGCACAGAACAGACGCCCATTCAAAGGTATCTTTCTTCCGAAAGGTGTCTTTCCGACTACATCCGTTTTGAGCTCACCAAACACAGAAGCTAAGACTCCAGGGGCCACTCAAACTCAGATGAAAATGCCCCCAGTGCCCTTCCGGGGCGCTTCACAGCGACTCAGATATTCATGCTTTTTGCATTTTAGTGGAGAGGCGCCTTGCATCATCTAGCACGGTCATTCCAGAAGGAGATTTCCTTTCAAAATGCGTGCTGCCGATTGCCATGAAACACACCAAACCAGGAGACCAGGAGACACTCTGGGGTCTTGGACACTGTCTACCCAAGAGCTAGCCTGGTTAAGGCACCCAGGGGCCTTCAAATTCTCGCCCCCAAGGAAGAGCTCTCACACTGGAGAGGAATCTCTGGCTACTTACTGAATTATATCAGAGCAAAAAGAACCGAGATGCACAGAGGTTGGGGAGGGACAAGGGATGGGATGTGAAGTTAATAACACCTTATAAATTCAATTTGCATTCCCCTCTCGATTTTAAGCCAATCTACATGAGGTTTCCAAAATAAGCAGTCATTTGAAATCCTCCCACGTGACAGACGGGCTTACACATTTTAAAACACCGTCCCTTTAACAAACCAAACCGCACAATGTGGTTTTAACTGGTTCTAGAATATTCTGATAGTGAAATATTTTCTGTTTCTGGGCCAGAAGTGGTCATTTCTTCTTGAGAATACAATGTTTGAAAATCAGTTCCTCCTATTATAGATTTCTCCCTCAGCTTGTAGAAAATCCATGATTCCCTAAACATTGGTCTTTGAAAGCACATTGACTAAAATCTTCATGCTTAATTCATGAAGCGCAGTCTGGAGATTAGTGGAGCTGGACATAGACCAGGAATACTTTATCATATTCTAATAAGCAGAGGCTGAAAATTGCATTTCTAAAGCTACAGTATTAAAGGGCATACCGCAAAACATGACCCAAACATAACTCAGTAGTTTTACAGTGTCTGAAAAGGCTTTGATATGATAAAGTATGCTGACGAGAGGAATAAACACAGCTAGAAATTTCTGAATTTAAAAAGGTAAAGGGGTGGGGGGGCATGGCAAACTTCACTATATTCATGGAAAAACATATATAATAAACTCATATACTGTGATTCCTATTAAACACGTACTGACCGTTGAGTCACGCTATGGAAGATCAGTAGAGCACCACAGTTTAGAGGTTGGGAAAGCACAAAAGCATGAGAAATGAAAGAAAATAAATAAAGCAAACCTAATGAGGTTAATTTAAAGGTTTCCAGGAAAATCTAAGTGCTGGCTTTTCAACCTTTCTTAAAACAGGTCACTAGTGCTGTTTCTGAAAGCAAAAAGAAGCCAGGCATAAGTGGGGGTGGGGGGAAGACGCAAATACTTCATGGTAAATCAGGGTCATTGCCCTGAAAACGATGCAGGACAAAAGCCCTCCCTTGTGCAGGCAAAATCTGTCTGCGAAATGATGGCAATGTACACAAAACAACCACAGGATCCAAAGTATAAATCACCAGAGCCCGCGGCACCGAGTGCAAGAGCCTGGTACACAGTAGGCACTAATAAGTAACCGTTTAACTGGCTGACTGGTTGGTTGATCTGTGAGGGAGAAAGAAAGCAGTGGAAATGGACCCTATGCATGCCGCAAGAGTGCAAGGAGACTGTTGGACCTACTCTACTGAGTGCTCGCTAAGCTGTTTTCTCCTTATAAAGTCAGGCGCTGATTAAAACAAATGAAACACTAGGTCAAGAGCAATTTTCACAAAGCAGCTTCCAGACTCAAAGCACCTGGACCCATGGGCAGCTCCAGAATGTCTGTGCAGAAGAAGGTAGAAGGGAACGATCAGATCAGAAGAGAAGGAGGTCCTGGGAGTCCAAAGGATTTGTCTTTAAATTGCATCTGCACAGCAAGCACGTGGGTATTACTTAAGTTGCATGCTTATTAGGAAAATCTTGGTGGGAGTGGTTGGAGATTTGGCCGATGTGGGGTGTGTGACCCCAGCCCTCAAAGCCAGCCCTCACCTCATCACTGCTGGGATCGGAGCGTAAAGATCAGAGTGGCCGGAACCCTGCTGATTTTTGTGATTTTCTTTTTATGGGTGGGCATTCACTAGGCTTCCTTCACTCACTTCATGAAGCAGGATTTATCCTCGCACTTTCTACCAGGTTCTATTTGCCTCCCAACCAAATCCCATTGCTGGCGTCCAAAGGCACGGTGCATGCATTCCCCCCAGATGGGCCCTGACGTCAGTCACCTTGGAGTGCATGTGCCAGCACATACACTGGCCTGGCTCTCCTCCTCATCAGCTGACTGCCCTGCTCACCCCTCAGGTCCCTGTTGGCTTCATTCTTGGAAGCCATGTTAGCACCCCCAATGTGCCGCCCCAGGCTGGACTAGCTAGTCCTGCTGTGGGTTTCCAGCCCACACGTCTTCTTCACCATAAGCCCACTGACACCATAAGTACTGCACACCTCCCCCAGCAGAACATCAACTCGGGAAGGGCCAGCATCTTGACAGGCACCCCGCTGCCTCCCCAGGCCGAGCACAGAGCCTGGCAAAGTCTCATCATATACTGATTGCATGAGACAAATGAGCAAATGACAGTAGTGAGTCCCAAATACCCAACCCTAAAGGGAGACAGCAGACATCACCCTTTGTTTTACTGCACTTCCAAATTAAAAAAAAAATTAAATAAAGTCTATTGTGTCTATTACGTGTGTATGTCAGGTATCGTTGTTGAAAATTGAAGAAGAAAAATGAGCAGAGAGAAGAAAGAATGAAAAACTAACCAATTCCCACCATTTAGTCTTTTCTCACTTTGAGTATACATTTTGCCCCCTTTCCTACACTACTGAGTTCCGATTTCTGAGGGCAGCTACTGATGAGCCTTCCCAATGCCATTCTGAGTACAGTTTCCACATCAAGCCATCCTCACCGGCTGACCAAGAGGCAGGCAGCCCTGTCTGCTCTATCTTGAGTACATCGTTTACCTCTGATTGCTAATGGGGCCAGGGGATATGGACTAAGGACCACTGTGAGGAGACAAAGCCTTGCACGCAGCCACTGGCAGTCCTGAATACGTGTGTTTGTTGCAAAGACATGTCAGGGCCTTGAACAATGCACGGTCCCAACCAAAACTGCACATCACATTCTGGAGGGAGATGGGAGTCATGCAGCTGCCAGCTGTGGGGATTAAAAGAAAGAGAAGATGCTCAGATGTGAGCCAGGAGCAACGGACCATGATTCCAGTCTCAGGAAAGAGGAAAGGAAGCATTTCTAGGGCTTGTCCTTGTTGCTGTCCTTGTGGCTTCCTTTGTCCCACCCCTGCTGGACCTTCTGCTGGGAGTAAGATGCCCAAGTCCAAGCCTATGTCTTCAGCAGCTGTAGGCAATGACACATGGCTCTACCCATCCTCAGCAGCTGCTTTTGCAAGGTCTGCAATGTCTCCTCCTACGACAACCACTGTTGGAGCAGCCCCATGTGCACTGCTGCCTCTACCCAGGGTCCCAAGCACCGCCCGCCCCCCCAACAGAGTACTCTTCCCCCAAACAACTCTAGTTCCCTGGGCCAGCTCCCTTTTCTAGGGAGCAAGAATGGATGTTCCAAGATTTAGGATGAGGTTATTGCAAGAGGAAACAACTACTTCCCTGAGAGAACAGCCCTTCTTATTCCCTTAATTATTATTCTTTACTTGCAGTATGCATCAGCTACTATTTAAATAAACAATGAGGGGTTTCAAACAGAGAAACTATGAAAACGAAATTGCTTTAATTTACATCCCAAGGGGCTGAGGCTATAGAGTCTTCTGAATGCCAAGTAAATAAATAAAAACTTAAATAAGTGTCAAGATGGAGGTGGCCTATGAGTTGTAAAATGGGACAAAGGAGCCAGGTGTGGCCCAGGACAACTTACGGGTTCTAAGCCCAGGTTCCTTTTCGTACTCTCTGGAATGCAGAACTGCACCAGGAATATCAGCCCCTTCTGGAAGGGAGGTGGGAATGCCATGGTTTCTATGATCTGGAAATGATGAGTCATGGCAAACCCAGGAGTGAGACTGCCCTTATGGGTTTTGGACGGTGTCAGGGTGGGCAGGGTAAGCTATGTTCCAGCAGGCATAAACAAGCCAGAAACCAACAGGACAACATTGGGGTCCACCCCCTGTCCTTTTTGTCAAGAGTCAGGGAACATGAAGAGAGGTATTGCTGAAACAAATAAAAAGGATGAGCCACTCAGGTTTTGCTGCTATAGAGGACTGCTGAAAACAGGAGTCCAGGGAAATCTCCGGGATTGACTTTGCAATGCTGCATGGAGTGATACGAATTGATGCATGCATATATGCACATGGGTTTGCTTCCTGTACGGGGTTAAAAGGGCCCTGAGGATTCTAGGAGACGAAGCTAAGGACAGGTTAAAGGATAGGCATTAATAAGGCAGGGGAAAGAGAAGTTGGGAAGAGGGTTTGTAATGCCCTTGCTGGGGACTTTCTAAACCTTGTTGTTGTTGTTGTTGTTCTGGTTGCAATAGGCAGCCTCCTGGGAAGATGCTACCAAGCAGCAGAGGCAGCAGCAGGGTCACTGAGTTTGCTGTGCGGGGCGAAGGCATGCTCGGGTGGCCAACAAGAGCTCCACTGTTGTCTCTTCCTCCTGCTCCTGCCACCAGAGTCCCTCAGAATCCAGGGGCTAGAGAGACAATGCCCTGTCCTAACTAAGCAAATGTTTCCATCCTTACCGCATTTATAAGCTACCTGCATGCCTATATCCTTATGGCACTCATTTAACTTAGAAATTCTCAAGAAACTGTATTTAGTGCAATATCTTTAAGTGACTGCTTGACTGTGTACTTGATATCATGCAATCCTTCCCCAAATACCAGCTATCCACCCAACGTATATATTTTCTATATAGCGAATTAGAATCTGACCTATAACCAGTGATACGGTAAAAGCAAAAAACCAAAAAACCAAAAAAACAAAAAAACACATCCCTTTTGCAAGAAGCTTGTCTTCCAGACTTTCACAGACCGTGGTGTGCTTTATGTTCACATATGGACATCATATATTGTAATACGGAATGGATATTGACTGCAGCTGAGGTGAATATCCACATGTATTGACCTCAGAGGTAAATATTGACTGAGACAAAGGTAAAATCGATGCTTACCTTGAGGGATAATAAATCTGGATATCTATTGAAATAAGAAGTCGATAAGCGCATTGTTACAAACATTCGTGGTTATAGTCACTTGAGCACATTTGTACAGTGAGCGGTCGCTGATTGTTTTCTAGAAAATCAGGTAGGAGTTCAGAGGCTGCACTGATGGACTCTTCACCAGCTGGCACCACATCAGGCAGATTACTCCACTGGGCCTGGCAAGGGAAGTAGTCTAGCCTCCATCTCCAGGAAATAGTTACTGAATTAGGCGTTTCCGGTGGTAATTTCAGTTTGTCTTTCCCATAGAAGAAAAGACTGACATGGTTATCCCCATTTTACAGCCTGGTAAACTGAGGCTCAGAGAATGAGAGAAACTCATCTGAGATCAGAGATGATAGACAGAAACACTCCGAATTCAAACCCCGACTGCCGGGTGTTGAGTTGGGTATTTTTCTGCCACATCACAGTCTCCTGATAAGAACTATGGAATGGGAACTCAAGGTGGAAGAGATAAGTGTCAGAGAAGGGTAAATGCGAAGACTTATGGCACTCTATCCTTATGAGTGCCATAAGGATAGAGTGCCAAAAGGAGGGGGTGAGAAAATATCTCTTTGCTGTAGATCGGCCTTACAATTTCTTTGCCACAGTGGCCAAGACATCTCTATGAACCCACTTCCCCTTACAGTTGTCAATCATCATCACTATTACAGCTACATTTTGGTGAGTTGTGACCATGCGATGTGTCTCATTTTGATGAACTCTCCTATGTCTATAAGGTCATGTAGCAAATACTTGGTTATCTATCCAATATCCATCCCCCACATCCCCCTTGATGACCGAGCCCCCTCTACCACATGGCTACGACTGGGATATGAATCTCCAGTGGCTCAAGCTCCTAATCAAGGCAGGTCCAAAGGCATTACAAGTGACTGTCTAGGTATAGGTGTTTTATAAAATTCTGGCCAATGAGTTAGCAGGCTAACTCTGTTGAGGGGCTTTGGGGGAAAGTTCCCTTGTTCCTGAGAGATACACCCAAAAAGAGAAGGTACCTTTGTCCTCCAACACTATGCTCTCTGGTTATGATACCTGGAATTGTAGAAGCCATTACTGAAAATGTGAGGGAGACTCTAACTGGGGGATACACTGATAAAGGGCGGGAGGGAAGTGGACCCAGATCATGGTGTGTCACCATTGTGACCACTCTGCTTTTGGACTTCAGATTAGGTGAGGTAACCCATTTTAACATGATTGAAATCACTGCAAGTTGAGTTTCCTGCTATCTGCAGCCCAAAGCGTCTCAACTGATAGAAGTAAGTGCCATCTAACCCCCTTTCATACACAAAGAAGCTTTGGCTTAGGAATGGTGAGTGTAACATGTGGCAACCAGGGCCCTCTAAGTCAGTCTTGAGTTCTTAACTGCCTCTGCAGCCATCCCAGGCATGCCTCCCATTTGAGGCTTACACCATGACCTACTGAAAATCAGGTCCTACAAACAAAACCCACCAGAACTGGCATCAATCCCCTTGCAACTCCTTTATGTACGCACTGTATGAGATGAAACCTCTCAATACTTAACTGAGCTACAAGATATTTCTTTCTGCTCTAACACATAATTTGCAGGAAAACGTGGTCATTTTTCCCCTCAACACCTACTACCATAATTGTCACATGGTTTCTGCTCAACGATACACTGTGTGCTTTTAACGCTCCTTGTCCAACCTCTGCCTAGCCCTTCTTCCTCCCTCCTCTTCTACTGGGACAATCCCATTTATTCCTTCATGACCATCAAAAAATGATAGTAGACTTAGATGTTTCCTCCATCCTCTTGACCATCACCACCATATTGGATCTGTCTTCCAAACCAGTAAAACACCTTGATGGACCTTTGATAAGAGGATCCAACACACCAGATGCCTTCACTAGCCCTCAACTTAGTGCCTAGTATCTACCAGGCATTGCTAGCTTTTTTCTATATGCATTTTTCTTCAAAAACGCAGGTATCATTTTACTTCTGCAATCCAAGACGTATAACAGCACCTGACACACAGAAAAGTCACAGAATTCACCAATAATCACAGACTTCAGGTAGAGTAAGGGAGGCCATGTACAGTGAAATCCTTTTTGGAAAATTCTAGCAAATACCAACTTCTTATGGGAAGACTCTTACCCTACAGTCTTCTATCTTTTCTCACCTTCCAGCTAAGAAGCACCATCACAGTTAATGCCCATATTTCTTATTCTTCATAAAGAAAAAATACATAAAACAAGCCAGCAGACAGGTTATGAAACAGTTAAACTAGGGGAAGCCAAGAGAAAGTGAAGAGTCACAAACTGTAAGTTCCATTTTTACCCTTCCAGGTCTGTATTTTTATAGAAAATCAGGGCACTTTACCCTCCAGTTATTGGTTATCTTTATGCCATTACAAACCCGTGCTAATCAGCCATCTCTCTGCTGTAGCGTCTTCGAGGCATCCAGGGCCTTAGTGAGGGGATGGTGCAGAGGTCAATGAAGAATCCCATTGGCTATGGGGCCTGACAGAGCAAAAAGGAAAAGAAAGGAGGGGGTCTGTTCTCTGTCATTGGGCCAGTGCGTCCGTCTCCTCCTGTCCTCAGACATCAGAGCCCCTTGTCCTCACACCTCTTGTTCCCCTTGGGTCCCAGGCCTCTGGACTCAGATTAAAGACCGAATCATATCACAGACTTTCCTGTTTCTCCAGCTCACAGAGGGCAGGACTTCTTTGCCTCTATAACCATGTGAGCTAATTCCTGCTCTATCTGTCATCTATCTCTCCATCTATATGTCTTACTGGTTGTTTCTCTGGAGAATCCTAATACCACTGAGTGGGTCAGAGAAAATAAATATCTCAATATGGTGGCCATGGTCCCAGAGATAGGCACGGCAAAACAGCTACTAACCAGTACAGATGGGAGGCAAAGGAGGGAGTCGTCATGTCCTCCTATCCTCGCCTTCTCCTCCTCCACCACCACTATCACCATTATCAGCCCGATAAGAAAACCTGTGCTTCCCTGCAGGGACCATTCCAGAATTCTCTTTTTATCCAGCATCTTGTCTGGCACACAGTAGGTGCTCAATCAGTTGATGTTAAATGAGTAAGATAGTAAAGGCATTAAGTGGCACCCAGGACACCTTGGGAGGCATGAACACTGGACAGTGGCTCAGTGGACAGAATGACCTCAACTTTCTCTGTACCTCCTCGTCTTCATCTAGAAAAAGTGAACTAACCAGTGCTGCAAATGGCTTTGTTCATTCCTTGATTCTGGCGATAAGAAACTTTCTCCTGCTCATGACCTGCTTCAAGCAGTCATCAGGCCATTTCCCAAATAAGTTCCAGGGTCTAAGAAAGGATGGATTTTGCTGCTGGGCAAGAGTTTCCTGAGCAGGGATGCCTGGGTGGCTCAGTGGGTTAAGGCCTCTGCCTTTGGCTCAGGTCCTGATCTCGAGGTCCTGGGATCGAGCCCCGCATTGGGCTCTCTGCTTGGTGGGGAGCCTGCTTCCTCCTCTCTCTCTGCCTGCCTCTCTGCCCACTTGTGATCTCTCTCTCTGTTGGGTAAATGAATGAAATCTTTAAAAAAAAAAAAAAAAAAGAGAGTCCTGAGCATAAGGCTCACTGGGGTACAGAGTGAGAGTGGCCGCATCCCATCCCCCAGGATGTCAACTAAGCATTTTACCAACGGCAGCCTCAGGAAATCAGACCATTAATTTAATGCAATGGCCTGAATCTTCATTATCTGCACCCAAAACCCATGAGTCAGGTCTCCCTCTGGCCAAATGCCACAACCTGTTTGAGTCTGGGGTCTTGTCACATGGACAGTATTTCAAAGGCTTCAGCAGGAGCAACTGAGCCACCAGGGAAAACAGGGCCACCTACCTCACCAACACCAGCCCTCCCAATACCCAGGCCAGGTGGCCAGAAGCAACGCAAGGCTCAGCTCCACAGACAGGTGCAATCGTGGCCCCACGGGGAGCAGACACGCAACACTGGATGTAACTGCATGGTCATACTGGTATTTTATCTCATTACAACTATAAGAGTGAAGTCCCTTGTAAACACTCTGATCCTTTCTAAGAGTGAGGTCCGCGTGATTTACATAACTACCAGTAAACACACTGAAAAAGGATGTCACTTAAGAGACTTAATGTTTCCTGGCAGTAATAAATTGGCATTCATTGGGCCACTCTGCATCTTTACCAGGAAGAAGTCTTGGCACAGGGATATAAAACAGTTCAAAGCTGTATTGGCTAACCAGCGGACGCTTTTCTGCAGCGCCTCAAAAACACGACATCGGCCATGATCAAGCACCTGTCCATCTGGGTCACTAGCTCCTTTACTCCCCGCACCACTGTGTCAGAATGCCCCATGGGTTCAACACCAAAGAAAATGACATTTCTTCTGATCAACATCTCTGTTTACGGTAATCAGGGGAGGGCGGTGAGCTGGTCTCAGGATGCCAAGTGATCGCTTGTTTTCAGGCTAATCAATAAGACACTTATCTTGAAAGATTCATGTGAGTTTGGAATCCATTATGAATGGGATGATGATAAAAGTCTGACAGAGAGTTGCTGGGTATTTTGTTTTAATTCCTTATCAGAGAGTTATCTTCCATTTCATTGGTTTCTCGAAATATTATACAAATTTTAAAAAGAATATGCACTATATTGTGCCATCATCAAATAGCTAGATTTCCTCATGATTTAATGGGGATTTTCGAACTCACATGCTGTGGAATCTTGGGATAATATCTTTTAGGCTTCAAAAAGGGGAAGGGGCTCCCCATGGAGGGTATGAAGGGATGCAATGTCACATATAATAAAAATGGCATGAATTTCAGACTCACACAAACCTGAGTCTGAAAGCGAGTCCCCGCGAGTCACAGACAGATGACCTTGCTGGGCACATTACTTAACCTTTCAACACTGAAATGTCCCGTATCAAACAGATGATATTGGCATCTCTATCCTAGGGACGTGGTAAAGATGAACTGAAATTATCTGCGTGAAAGGTTTACCACAGTCCCAAACATACAAAATGTTTGTTATTCCTAATGTTAAACTTCTGACTTGGCCACCTTGAGCAAGTTACTCAACCCGAGTCACCACTTTTTCATCTCCAAAATAGGAATAAGGGACAGCTGGGTGGCTCAGTCAGTTAAGCATCTGCCTTTGGCTCCTGGGATCAAGCCCTGCATTGGGCTCCCTGCTCAGCGGGGAGCCTGCTTCTCTCTTTCCCCTTACTCCTTCCCCTGCTCATGCTTTCTCTCTCTGTCAAATAAATAAGTAAAATCTTTAAAACAAATAAAATGGGGATACTAAGTATATTGCAGTATGGTTGGGGAATTATATCAGAGAGTGAGTAGAGTAGCATCTACTGGCACATGGTAGGTCTACACTAAAAATGAGAAATAACTGTATGCCAAAAACTCACTGTTCTGCCTTTAATCTCACCCATAATGTTTCGGAGAGCAGATGTGTGTGGTTTTTCCCACACTGACCAATTCTCTGACACCAGCGGGGTGTCCTACAATTCACTTCACTTCTAACACTAAGAAGAGTCACCGCACACCCCATGGGCTAGGACCCAAGACCACAAGACTGCGCTCACTTCAGATGCCAATCTCAAATTAGGGTTGCTAGGTTACCCAAAACTTCTGTCCAGACTTGGGTACACATTGAAGGTTCCCACCACCTGCTCCTCCGGCTCCATAATTTGCTACAGCAGCTCACATAACCTAGGAAAACAGCTTACTTACTATTGCTGACTTGCCAAAGGATATTTTAAAGGTTGGAAATGAACAGCAGATGAAGGGATACATACAGTCAGGTGTGGAAGGGTCCTGAGCACAGGAGCTTCTGTCCCTAGGGAGTGGGGTGGGCCACCCTCCAGGCTCACAGATGTGTTTACCAACGAGAAGCTCTCTGAATTCCACATCTCAGGGATCTTCATGGACAGTTCATTGTGTAGACATGATCGAATATTAACTAACTCCTTTTCCAAAAACCCTCTCTCCCTCCAGAGAATGGGAGGTGGGGGTGAAAGTTCCAAGACAGCGTGGTCTTTCAGGCGAGCAGTCCCAATCCAGGCTCCTGCTACCAGTTACTTCATAAGAACAAAAGAGGGGCGCCTGGGTGGCTCAGTGGTTGGGGTCTCTGCCTTCGGCTCAGGTCATGATCCCAGTCCTGGGATCGAGCCCCGCATCGGGCTCTCTGCTCAGTGAGGAGCCTGCTTCCCTCTCTCTGCCTGCCTCTCTGACTACTTGTGATCTCTGTCTTTCAAAGAGATAAATAAAAATCTCTAAAAAAACAAAAAAATTATGGCACCCAAAAATGTATGCTAAGAAAAAATAAAAAACAACCAAAAAAAAAAAAAAAAAAAAAGAAACACCTATCACCCAGGAAACAGCAAGGGTTTGAGGAGCTCTGTGTCAGGAACCAGGGTCAAAGACCAAATATTAGGAGGAGCCAGAGGTAGAGACCAATGTAAGTATCTCTAATCATGCCACAGTAATATTTAACTAGAAAAACAAAATTAAGAGAGAACTAAGAAATCTACTCTTAACCTCTCCATTTCACAAATAAGGAAACTGGGGCTCAGAGAGCCTAATCTTATCTCAGGTTACCTGGAGCAATTATTTTGTAGGTGGGCCTGGAACTGAATCTCTTGAGAGCAAGGAAAACAGAGCAAGGAAGACAAGAGGCTCCAGAAGGTGAACCACAACACGGAGCTGGTGGAATCGGCCAAGCTCTCTACATACATAACCGGAAATCGGCCTCTGTCTGGGGGGAAAATGGGGAGCAAAAGGAACAAGGCCTCCAGGGAGGAAGCCAAGCCTGAACTAGGCAAAAAAGGGAATGGTGGTATGAATTGACTTTGAAGGAGGGACTAGTTAGGCTAAGTCAAGGAGCTTTGGCAAGATTACCATGGCAAAGAGAAGGGGATAATAAAGGAAACAAGGAGCCCCCTGGGAGCCTGGGGCTCATCTGACTTAATGTCAAGTCCCCCTCACCAGCCAAAGACTAGCTGGGAGCCCATCAGTGGATCCAGCTTTGGGGAGCCTGTCAAGGCTGCACGAGTAAGCCCCATAACTAAAACCTGGTCCCCAAAGACAGAATGCTAAGGAAGCCCCATGTTCCTGGCCAGCAGCTGCAGCAATGGTCTCCGTTCAACTTAGGATCCTACCTCAGGGAGAACCGCTACCAAGGTCTGGTCCCTCCTCTTGGCCCTAAATAGATCAACATTTGGCCTGAGCTTGCAGATGACTTTTTATGGGCCACACCATTTAAGCTGTCCCTGTGGTCAGAAATAGCCCGGGGGTGGTCAGGACCACAACACTATAAATCTGGTGCTATATTTAGTTCACACACATGGGGCTTAAGAATTTCTTTTTAGGTTCGGTTTTTGACTGCTGGACCCATAGCCACCTTTGAACAGGCCTCAGCACCACCCGGAAGTAGGCCACTGTGTTTTCCCAGCCTTCCTTCACCTCACCACCTGCCCCGCAGGCACCTACTTTGTGCTTGGACATGAGCGGGAGGAAAACTCTCAAAGAATGGAAAATTCTCTCACATGATTTCTTTTGAGGTATTGCTTAGATGCACTGAAGGGCACAAACACTTAATACACAGCTTGATGGGCTCTTACATATGTCTACACCCATGGGGTGGTTTTCCCAGATCAATCTATGGGCCACTGCCAGCATGCCAGAAGGCACCCTCCATCCCCTTACAGGTAACCACTCTTCCCACTTTTCTCACATGAAGAAGCCTTGGCTGCTTTTGGACTTTACATAAATGGCATCATTGTACCCTGGCTTCTTTCACTCAACTCTCAGCCTGATGCTCAGACTCTATAATGTATATAAAAATAGCACCTCTGCTCACTGGTCTTCAGCATCCGTGGTGTGCGAGTGTTGGAACAATCCTTGTTTTTGGTTCTCACTGCAGACTTGGCTGACGGGAATTATTACTCCAGTTTTACTGACAAGGAAATGTAAGCATGGAGGGATTAAGTGACCAGGTAGTGAGTCAAAACCCTGAGGCTAGAAATGAACATTTTGGGATTATGGATTCAAGGGTTTGGTGTCCAAATCCATGTTCTTTCCTCCTGGCCAATTTGCTTTGAATTCTTGACTCCAGGTTGGGGATAATTCACTTAAAGCCCTTCTTAATGTACCTGCCACACTGTATGTGGTGATAAATATTAGCTTTGGTGATGATGACGATCAAGGTGATCACGATAACTCTATCGGGCCTGTGTGAATGGTGGGGAAGCAGAAAGGAACAAGACAGACATGGTCCTGGGCCTCGTGGCTCTTACAGCCTGGTGTGGAAGACATGTAATAAACACATAAATAACCAGGATGATCACTTGTGAAGAGATGGGATGGGTCGCTTTGGACCACAGTGAACTGTGAAGCTTAGGCAATGTGTCCACAATGGCATTTTTCACCCTGAAGTGTTGGAGAACGGGAAGGCTGGGGACCTTCAGCAATGTCACTGAGCAGTTATTGAAGATGCCTAAAATATTCCCCCCGCCCCAGTAGGTCTGCAACACTAACCAGCTTTGCTCTGATAAAGCTCCTCACCTGAGAGGCTCAATTACATCTGCACACGGACACTCTGGAGAGAGCATTTAGAAGGCAGCTTTGCCCTTGACTCTTGATTCCTCATGTCGAAACCACTTAACTCAAAACCCTGAGGATTACCACCACCACATCAGGGCGTCTGCTCCAGGGCCAGATTGCCCGCTGCCTGATGCTGTGACACGGAAAGCGCTGGCTTGATCATTATGTTATCAGTGACTCAGTTGCAGCCTGGGGAGATGGGCACAGGATGCTGGTGTTTTTACAACTCCTTTCAAGGAATGGCAGCCCAGTGCATTTCCCCACAAAACCTACAATCCATATTCCATTTTATGACCTGGGATTCTGCTTCAGAGAAAATGAAAATGAAACTCCTCTTAATGGATTCACTGTGATTCTCAATCCCTTTGATGATGTTGGGGTGGTGTCTCACCTTACACTCATTAGGGGCAAGATTCTGGAGAAGGTGCATAAAGCAAACCTGAATACTGTCAAATTACTCTTGAAATGCCATAGAGGAGCAAGAGAGCCAAATGTTGCTACAGCACAGGCACGGCCCCCTTCCTCTGGTTGAACCACCAGGGAAAACAGCTCCCTGGGTTTACAGACCAGGTTAGTATTCTAGAACACACAGCATTAAAGGCTTCCCAATACAGGATGCTCCAAGCCAAGAGAGGCTTACAGGGACAAAGACTTCAAGAACAAAAGATTCCCAGTTTTTCTGACCCTCCTGCTCAGTGCAGGGAATGGAGAAAATCATTGTATGACAGAAAACCCTGTTCACCCAGCCTAGAGCTGGCCTTGAGCAGGTTAAGTGTGTTCTGGACGGCATCCTGTTTAAGACTGCGACATCTCGAAGGCAATGCCCCCTTCTTCATCATCTCCATATTCTCAGAACTGATAGGGCCCCGGTGCATAGTAGGTTCCCACTCGGCATCAGCGGAACGCCTGCTTAGAACCGACCTACCCAGTAAGGGATTGCCGGGACATTTCTCAGTCAGGGGCAGAAGGATCCACAGGTGGAAGTAGCGGGGGAGCCAGAGTTTGGCTCAACTGGATGAAGACATTCCCAGTAACTACAGCTTTGCATAGGAACAAGTTTACTCTTAAGCAAAGGTCATTAGTCATCTCCTAGAAATGATGGAGCACAGGTATGTGTTATCAACTGAAGTTAGACCATCAAGAGACAATGGACTAATGGTGTCTTTGTGAAGTTGTTACTGGTCTGTAAATAATCAGAAACATAGGATTACATATAGGTTTTCATAAACCTATCCAAATTCTTAAACTGGTCTTACACACCCAAGACATTGGCAAACCAATCAATGTCAGCTCACAGGAAGAATACAATTTTTGACAAAATAAATTTCTACATGCACACAAACAGATACTCCCTATCTGCCTGACACCCCACTTTCAACGACATTAATGTAATTAACATCTTTATCTCACCCAATGGTCACCTTAAATGACAAGTGTAACATAGCCCAACAGCAACTGCTATCAAAAGTATAGATCTCACTTTATTTTTACCTTCACCTGACATAGTTCAGCCATGTATTGACCACTTAGGAACACTCTTCTGGCCATAAATCCAATCAATAATTCACTCGTGCAGAACATATAACTGCACATTTTCTGCTCATACAACCCGTTGATAATGAGTGCCAATTACAGAATCGAGAAACCGAAGGTGTTCATGCACCCCAGCGATCCTTCTCAGAGGATTAACCTGAATATGATCCTTGCCTTGCCTACAAATGAAATATTTAAAACAATGTTTTGATGCCACGAGTTATACCTGACATATTTGTCGATTTTCACAGACGCTGGGAGTGATTAGATTTGGGGGTCAGTTGCTTTAAGGTCACCTGGAGACCACACATTTTAATTTCAAATAGAGGATGACAAACTTGATAAGCAAAACTTTATAAAATCAAAGGATATGAAATCAACTTACACTACTAGTTGGTATGGGGAAAACTTTTGTATTAAGTCCTGTCATCTGAAGGTAGGGGACCTGGTGTTACGAGAGATAATTTTCCTGACAAATAACCTTGATAAGTTAAGGCACCTAGAAAATATACTGTTGTAAAGGACTTCAAGCCACGGGCAGCATTTATTCTCAATGAGGAGGGGGCAGAGGCCAAAGAGACGTTGGTTGCCTGTGTCAAGGCATTCATTGGTAAGGAACATATTCTGAGGGGTTCACAATAAATCTGGAAAGATCATTACTGTGAATGTGTGGGATGGCAAGACTAACAGGCGGGTGGCCACAACCACAAAGGGTTAAACTATAAAGACAATAAGAAGGCCTAGAAGTGCTTTAAAACTCAATTAAAATAAAACCAGTTCCTGTTAGTTTTTCCAATCCAGATTTAAGACTCATTCTGTATTATCTATTCATATGAAAAAGGGTACGGCAATTGAATTTTGAATTATGCTAACCCATTTTCTCAGTTATAGAAAACGTTGGCTTCCGGCCCAATGAATACAATAGCCACATGCTCAAGACCCTTAATTATCTAATTAATATAGTGTCATTTTAGCAATTAGTTCAAAAGTAAAAGACCATATGTAACTTTTTTTTCTTTATAAGATCAGAATAGTAAATGTTTTTTAAATACTTGTCCTGACCATACTCTATGCATCAAGGATATACAATAGTTATTAAAAACAGAAAATGGCCAAGAAAGCTTTTAAATAATAAAAAAAAATTAAGCACAAAACTAACTGTAATACGGGCAGTAGCTGATTTTCATATGATTAAAGTCATCTAATAAGTTAACAGATAACCTTTTGACATCTGCTGCACTAGACTTACAACCAGGAATGACCACCTGGGTTGGCAGCTATCACCACAGGAAATGACAAGGCATCTTTGGGGCAGTGTTAAGAGAAGAATGCATTCTACCGGGGGCCCTGATGAATGCCATTACAAAATGAATCCTAATTAGAAAAACTTCACAGAAGACTATTCTTGCTCCCCATTTTCTCCCCACTGCCACCACGGAGCCAAACTCTAAATTCTTCAAATATTCTGCACCCCAAATGATGTCACAAGTTCATTCTGTAATTCACTAACACCAGGGCTTTGGGGTTATAAACTGACATTGTAGAAAAGTGTGCTGATGACAGGGCCACCGGCCACCACCTGGGCCATTTGTGAGGATTCCCTGTTTCTGAAGGGCCAGCTGGGTTCTGAGCAGGCGTTGCTTACCTGGGACCAGAGAGCCAAGCCATCCGTCATTGGTGATCAGCACCAAACGGAATTCTTTGTCGGCAAAGGAAACGGTAAGCGTGGCCCTGGCTTTTAAAGAGCTTGCCACCTGCCGGACAAAGCACGTGCACACACCCAGAAGAGCAAACTTCTGGGAACCACTGTGCCTTAAACGGGGCATTACTTGGAGGAGTACCTCACAAATCCTGAGGTTTGAGTATGGAGAACTGAAGTTTATGGTTTGACATGAAATGGTGGTGCTTTCCTTGGGTTTCAGTGAATCTTCAAGGCAATCTAACTTCAAGTGTAAGAGAAATGTACATTTTTTTTGAACATGACTATGGTCCAGGTATCACTGTTTGAGGGATTTAAGGATATTATTATCTTGTTCCATTGCTCACACCTACCTTGAAAGGTGGATGGTATTTGTTCTCTAAAGAGGCAGAAACTCAAATATTTCTCAGCCCCTTGCTCCATCTATAATGTGGCAGAAAAAGAGGATCTCCCAGACCACAATGACTCTCAAATTCTCCATGCCAAGGCTCAGGGGTTGCCTGGCTGGCTTCCTCTTCTCAATCGCAATGCTACCTCCATGATCCAACGTGGGACATCACTGCAACTGTCTTGAGGGCTTTCTCCCCAGACAGACCCCATCTTTTGCTCCTGCCTCTCCTGAGGAGTGAACACCTGCGCTTCTGGAGATCCCACGCTCTTCCGTCCTTCTGATCCTTCCGTCTCAGGGACCGTTCCTTACTTTGCCTGCTCGCTGAACTCTGCTCATCCGTCAGCTTCGGGGAGACAACGCCTCATCTTCGAGCCAGCCTTGCCTCCCTCTCCTCCTGCTTATTCTATGTTCTCCATACCTGGGACGTATTTCTGTCACCCACTCTTGCAATTTATTTAAGTATCTATCTCCTTGACCAAGCTGTGAGTTTCCTACGAGTAAAGCGAATCTGCCCTTTATAACCTAGTTCTTAATAAAGTAACATCCATAGAGCAGGAGTTTCACAATTACTGCCCAATCATTAAATGGAATTTTAAAGCTCCAAAAAACTGGAACAGAAAGAGAACAGGATTGATAATGGAAAAGCAAACATGGGATGGCTGACAATATGAAAAGAAGAAAGAAGGAAACTGAAACTATGAAGAAAGCAAAAAAAAAAAAAAAATGCAGAAGAGGTACAATGCAACCATATTATTGTTATTCTTCTGTGGTGTAGGTTTCTGAAAAGCAAGACATGCCCTAAGTAATATTTAACAATCAACAAAGCTACCACAGCATTACAAATGCTATTCATTTATGGAGATGTACCCTCATGTTAAACCTGTTTACAAACAAGCACTCTGACTGGTAACTCCTGTTCCAGGTGTCAGAGATGCAATTCTGGAAGCCACAAAGAAAGCCAGGCTTTCCGAAGCCATGGGGTTGTATTCATTTTCATTTATTTATAGTGTGGATGTACCATATTGATCTTTTCCCAAATGACCCATAGCTGGAAATGAATTTCTTTGCACTGTTCATAACAACTCTACACCTACCCTTTCTACCTATCTATCCATCCATCTTATCGCTATTTTTGGATTTGGTGTATATACACACTGTATCATTGAGTGATAAAAGACTAGTCCAATGGTATGAGATATTTTTTAATTGGCAAGAAGGTAAAAAGCATCAACCAGCTCAATGGTCCCAGGTTAAGGTCAGATGGCATCTAAGCACTTTCTAAGGCAGGTAGTCGAAATGACGTGTACTCAACCATATTACAAAGTATCTAGATGAACAAAGGCCATATACGTTTTTCCTTTGAAATTTGCACCCACGTGACAAATGTTCTTGTGAAAATATTAATTAGCAAGCAAGTCTGGTTGTTTGAAAGAACTGTGGCTGTGAGGGTGCAATTGATAGACGGCAAAAACCATATTTGAATATATTCTGTCAAAGTTAAAATCCCAAAACCGAATTACCAATGGCACAAGCCCAAACAAGGTCGCCTGTGCATGTGCTAAATTGAAAGTCATACCACTGACATTTCCTAGCAACAGATTCTTCAGAAAGCAGCAGCTTTTCCAAGACTGCTCAGATGATGCGGTCAAAGAGAGTGCCAGCACACAGCATTCCAGAGCCATTAGCTGGGGGATGAGCCAAATGTCATGATGGAGGTGCAAAGGATAGACATGGGTACAATCACTGCCATTTAAATGATTTAGTAACTGAAGCCCAGAAAGGTTAAGTAAATTATCCAAGGTCACAAAGCTGGGAAGTATGAGTTTGGAGTTGAACTCTAGCTGCTCTGGCTCCAAAGCTGAGAATCGTACAGTGCTTCTTCGTGGAATCTGGGGTTGGATGAAAAAACTAAATGATGAACTAGGGGCCAGGGCCCCCTTACTCATGCAATGTAGGGAACAAATGCAAATACCAGAGTTACAAGCTACTGAGATATTTTTATTTGGTTTTATAAAAATATACTTTATACTTAAAATGCATATATATCCACAAATATATATATATATATATATGTATATATATATATATCTCCACAAATATTATATGTGTGTGTGTGTGTGTGTGTGTGTGTGTGTGTGTGTGTGTGTATCTCCAATAAATCCCAAAGACTAGGTAGGAAGTCTGTTCAGCAAATACTCACTTTATATCCTCACACCTCCCTGAAAGGTGTAAAATTCGCCAAGCGAAGTTGAACTTGACCATGTAACTGGCTTTGGCCAATGAAATGTGAATCTAGATCTGAGTCTAGCCCTGACAAGGCATTGGGAGCTACCAACGTCCACCGTGGGAAGTATGTGCCCTAACCCACCAGGCACAGCCTGAGTTCCAGAAGAACACTGGTGAAGTCCGGCCACCGTAGGCAACCCATAGACCAATCACTCCATTTCAGGGTGGTCTGTTAGGCAGCAATAACACAGAGTGGGAATGGGGTGAAAAACACAAACATCAAGCCATGTATGAGTAAACTGATAGTAATGTGTGTAGGGTGGCCCAGAGGGGCTAACCTTAGAAGAATTGTTCAGAAAGGATCAATGCACCAACCAGCACTTTTATGTGGTCGCTGATCTCACGGCTGGGTGGTTTCAGCACATGATTTGAAGGGGCCGCCATGGAAAGATATCTGCCTCCTGTAGAAGGAAGGGTACCCATGACCTTTCAAGCCCAGTGCCTTCGAGCAAGGAAAAGGTGCAAAAGGAAAACACAGAAATCATGTCACAGCTCTATTCTCAACTGATAGCCATGCAGGGCGTACCCTTTGGACAAAGGAAAGAAAACTAGACATTTTGTGAATTCTGGAAAATCATGGAAGCATTATTTGTTGCAGAAAAGTTGGGGAAACATAGAAGAAGTGGGATGGAGGCCATTTAAAAGATTTGTCAAGATCATGGCGATTACTTCTTCCCTTTCAAATGCAGAGTATATTGAAGTTTCTTTTAAAAATTCATATAGGACAATCATTCTATGCAACTGTAAGAGGGAAACTGTCAGACAACATTCCCAATTCAATATTATATTGTGCTTCAAGAAAAGATTTCCATATATTCTAGATTAAAAAAAGGCTCATAAATAAATGATAATCCAGTACATGCTCTGAAAAATGAAAAAATAATTTTGTGTTTGCATTTTACTCCAGAGTAAAATTTAATCTCTCTTTTAATATAGCATGTTTTATATAAAGAGGTAAAAAGATGTAACCTTATGAAAATTGATTTTTTACATGCTTAAAAATGTCCCTGGCAGTATTTATCTAGGCATTTTTCATCTGTGAATATAGAGGCATCACACATTGATACCTTCACCATGTGGGGTTAAAAGTAAGTGGAGTTACCGCAATTTGATTTAATAAAATTTTTCTTTATGGTGTTAAAAATAATCAAGACCAGACACTGGCTTTATCAGTGTGCTATCCATTATTCAGGTTCTTCTTTTAAAATGGCACCATGATCTATAACATTGCCAAGCACGTGGTAGGTGCTTGCTAAATATTTGTCAAATTCATGACTTAGAGGAAGGAACAGGGAAACCAGATGTCCCACTCCAAAGCAAAGCTGATGTCACAGGATCTTAAGAAGGTGAAAAATCAGACCACTTGGGTCTTGTCATCGATGCTTGGCTTTCTGAGCATCCTTCAATGGATCTACTGGATACTTGGATTTAAGATTGACACCACGTTCTCAGGACAGGTGGCACAGTGAAGGCAAGCCTATCACAGTCTACTGTCCTCTAAACAAATATTTCCTAGATACCTATTATGAGCAGTACTTGGGAAACCCTAATCATCAGGTGCCTAACAACTGCCATTTGAGAAGAAAAACCACTTTTGACATACTGCCACCTTCAAGGGTGGAACCGCCCGGCGGTGATTTCTCATTGGAGCTGAAAGAGACTTGAGGACTGCAATTAGCACCTGCGAAGTCTTTCTTCATTCAGAATCTTCCTTCTTTAACTTGAAGGCTAGAAAGGGCAGCATTAGAGGCAGACCTTCTGGCCTTCAGACTCACAGGGTCTACTTCCTGCTGCTCCCGGGAGCAAACACTCACAGACAGCTTGAAATGGGATTCAGTTTTAGAGCCGTCGAGGACATTAACAGGCAGCAAAGAAAGATACTTCCAGTTGGGGTGGAGAGAGTCTAAGGAGGCCCCACACAATCCCTGCCTTCTGGTGTTTACTCCTTTGGGTAATTCTTTCCCACTGAGTTTGGGCAGGTCCTGTGAGATGCTTCTTGCCTCTGGAAGGGGATGGGGTGTTACTCTTGTGACCCCATTATGTTTTTTCCAGCCAACTTGTTCTAGATTCTCTTTGCTGGCTTGATGAAGTAGGCTGCCATACTGGGAAATCCCAGGTGCAAAGGACCCGTAGAGTGACTTCTAGGAGCTAAGGGGGCCTCCAGCCACAACCAACAGTCAGCAAGAGCCCCTGAATCATCCAGCTGTAAGAAAATGAAGTCTGCCAGGAACCAGCCTTTGTGACCTCAAAGATGAGGAGGTAACTTTGGAAGCCAATTCTTCCCTACTCGGGCTTCTGTATGAGAACACAGCCTGGCTGTCACCCTGACTGTGGCCTTGTGAGACTCTAAGCAGAAAACCTGGCTAAGACATGCCTAAACACCCGATCTACAAAAACTGTGGAATAATAAACGATGCACAAGGAGAGAACCCAGAGTGTGTACAAGAATGAGCAGATGTTGCTGGAAGGACAGGAAGCAGATGAGCTTGACCAAAGCCATGGGTTAAATACCCTGTCTGATGGCTGTCCACAGAATTATATACAAAAAAAATGTATTGAAATGATGAAAAAAAACTGGTGAGGCAGAGAAAGCACTGGTAAAATAACTGACAGGCTAAGGACTGTGGGCTCAGTCCTGGAGGCAATGGGAGCCATTGCATGTTTTTGAACAGATGAACGACATGGTAAAGAGTGTGTTTTTGAAAAACCTGTCTGACATATAAGATTGATTCGGAGTATGGAGAAATTCGAGCCACGTGGGGCATTATCACTCTCCCATTTTTGCATCAGGCAAGATTTCACAGTGGGTCAAGGCTAAAAAGTAGAAAACAAACAAACAAACAAACACAAATGAGCCAAGCATCTGACCCCTAATTCAGTTTCAAGGTACGAGAGTATTTTTAATCTTTCAATATTATGCAATGTGCATACATAATAAAAGAATTCATATAAGTAATTTATGTATATTGTAAACAATGGTAAAGAGAACGACTACCTCTCTACCTATCGCTCAACTTAAGAAATGGAACTTTGCGATACTTCTCCCATATACCCCTCCCCAAGTCATCCCTCTCCCTTCTTCTCTAGCCCGCCCACCCACCCAACTCCATACCTTGAGAAGCACTAGCTCATAAGCTCATACTTTATGTTTTCCATTCACTTGATTTCCTTTATAGTGTAAAGCACAAATTCGTAAAACCTCAAAAAATCTGTTTAGTTTAACCTCTATTTTGGTCTTTGTATAAGTTGAGTCACACTCCGTCTGTAATCTATGTAACTGTTTCTTAAATGCCACATCGTATTTTCAAGATTCTTCTATGCTGATTCAGGTTAAGGGAATACGTTCATTCATTTTCACTGCTAAATGGTGTTCCACTCTAGTGAATACACAGTTCCACCTTCAATCTCCCCTGTTTAATTATGGATGTTATTTGGAGAATTCTGTTTCTTGCTATCATAAAAATAATGTGCCAGAATTGTTCTCGAACTTTTCTAGTTTTCAAGAGTTTCTCAAAGATGGTCCGTAGGAGTGAAACTGAATAGCTTTATGTATGACTCTACTGGGTAACGCCAAAATATTTTCCAAAATGGTTTTATTGATTTATACTCTGACCAGTGATGTATGAAATTTCCTGTTACTCCATATCCTTGCCAATACTTGGTATTGCCAGGTACTTAGTTTTGTTTTGTTTTTGTTTTATTTTTTTCCAATCTGATGAGTATAAAGTAAGTTCTCATTTTTGTGTTCATTGCAATGTCTGTTTACTGATGAGTTTGAGCATGTTTTCAATGACATGATAGTCTTAGGACACTCAGAGTTATAAGAGAGTTACTGCCATTTAAAATCTATATATACCAAGTTGACAAAATAAAACATAAACCAATGAAGTTATTAGTGACAGCAAAGCATAATGCATCCAACGAATATATATATTTTATTGGGAAAGTTCAGTCATATGTGATTAATCCTGCCCCCTCCCCAGTCTATTGGCATTATGACCCTGAAGGAGTCATTTCCTTTCTAAGCCACAACTGGCACTTAAAAAGCCATCTGATCCATTAAAAAAAAAAAAAAGAAAACCAACAAAAACAAACAATAACAACAACAAGAAAACCCTGACACACAAAGAGAAAAATCACTTGTGTTCCTGTGCTCCCACTGCCCCTTACTCCCCCACTGGGTGTTCAGAAATGGATGATTCTCTTTTACTTTGAATACATACAGCTTTCCCAATGCACTGAAGACACGAAGAAAGGGTCAATATTTCACATCAAGCACAGACCTCAATTCTAAATTTAAAAATCACAGGGCACATGAACAAACCCTCTGGTCAATGCTATCTCTTCAACAATGCATAGCGTTTGCCTTGACAGGGCACCTTTTCAGTCTCGGTTCCCTCTGCCCAAAACACTTTTCCTCTGGCTCTTTCCACCACTGGCTCCTTCTCATCATTGAGGCCTCGACTTCAAGGCTACCTGGCCATCTTTTCCAGAGGCAGTGCCCTCCCCATTCCTGACCTTCCTTTCTTGAAACGCCATGTTTCCTTGCTTCTTTCTGAACATGTATTGTGACCAGAATATATTTTATCCAGCCATTTACTTGTCTCTTACTGGCTCCCCCCTTGGAATGTCACACCTTTGTGAGGGGAGGCACCTGGCTTTCCTTGAGGGTTTACCTGTGTGTCCTTGGCACCATAAATCAAACCTGGCATCATGGAAGATAATGATAAATAATTATTGCAATAGTTCATCTACCCGCATGTTTCAGAAAGAACTTTGTGGCAGAACTGGAGGCGTCTATGTGGGTTTGTATGTAAATAAAACACCTGGACCCCAGGCCCCTATTCCCAGCAGACTTCATTTCCACCTCACGAGTTTCTCCCTGAGTTTGCTTGTGAAGTTCAATTTCTAGAAAGTCAAACAGGACCCCGAGCCTTTCCTATAGTCCCTCCTGTTTCCCCTTTATCATAAGCATCCAATGAAGAGGTTATATGAAAATCAATCAACAAAAGGCTGTATTTTCTTTATACCCCTGCCTGATAATTTTAGAGGTGTGATCTGGCCAACAAACAACCCACTGCAAGCTCTTAAGGATGGACACTATCTCATCATATTTGAAATTCAAAAAGAAAGCTCAGAGAGCCCCATGTGATGAAAGGTACCAATGGATATTTATGATCAAGGAAGATCATCGGCTAGAAGCAGTGGCTTGTCAATGGGGTCGCATTGTATTGGGAATATGGTTTATTACCAGCTCCCAAAGATATGTCTTCTCTTTGGTCAATAAGAAGAGGATAAAAGGTTCAAGATAAGGAAGAGGCACTTTATAAATGAAAACGTTCACTAATGAAATTAGTATCGTTATTGCAGGAAGTGCTAATTTTCCTGCTCACTGAGAGTTTAATAAAAATGTTATGTCTACTCTATAACCGTGATTAATCAGTGCGGTATTGAGAAGCGCAGGGATTCTTTTCAACAAGGCAATTTTCAAAATTTGAAAAGGTGTAAATTTCATGCAAATTGCTTCATAATCATATATGTACAAAACGGAGCTGACAAAATTGCAGTTAAGAAAGAAATCATTAACATTTAACTTTTTTTTTCCTTTTTTTCCTTTTTTCCAACTGCTCCTGGAAAGGTATATTATAAATGAGAAGATAAGACCCACTGAAAAGTATACAGGTGAATATCAACAGAAGTGGTAATACTTTTAAGCAAACTTAAATGCGGATGTCGAATTTGAACAGCGATGTGAAATAGGAGTCTTAAAAACAGGAAAATAATGTTTTAATGCAACAAAAATGCACCCATTTGTCTTAACACAATACAGAGAGACAGTGAAGCATTTTTCTGATTCCTTCTGGTGGGCAACAGTACCTTTTTGTTAAGGAAAGTCACATTTCTGCTCACATGATTCCTTTTTAAGAAAGTCCCAAGGCCTCTCACAATTTTAAACAATGGTTTGCAAATTTGAGGGCTTCTAAGGCAGATCCAGTGGCCTGTTTGGCAACCCCACCTCCTCCCCTCAGTGATGGCTTATCTGGGACGCCCTCCCCTCCTACCTAATGAACAAGCCCGAGAGGCTGACACAGGATGCCTCCCATCCATCGTGCTGGGGTCTTCAGCAAGCGCTGTGTGTGCAGATCCAAAGCAGGTTGTTCATCTGTTTACATAGCTAAGGGGAAGATAATAAGACCTCAAGTGTAAGTGCAGCAGTGTTAGGATTATTAGACGCTTCGACTGATGGCCCTTCAAACTTGTAAGACACGAGCAGAAAACGAACCCGAGAATACACTTGGAGACACCAGTATGAAGATTGTGACATGTAACTAACAGCTGGTTGCTTCCGGAGTTTCAAAGTTTGGAAGCTTCTTCTTATTTTTTTAATATAGAACTTAGAAAGCAGTGGTTAGCAATTTCTGAGTAATAACTCACAGTGATTCTAAATGGTCTAAGTATTGCCACGGTTCCTCGCATTGGGTGAATTTTTCTTTTTCTTTCATTCTTCTTTTTTTTTTTTTTTTTTCTCCAAGCAGGCATTTGGAGGGACCCTGTAATGAGAAGTAGAAACCATTTCCCTCCCTCATCTTCATCCCATAGCTCATACATTTTCTAAAATTATGGCCCTACTCAAGGCAGTTATTATGCACAATGTTCTTCAGAAGAGTTTTTCAGGATGATTTTTGGTTAAAGTGGCATATTTTAGGACCATCTGGTCACATGCATTAATGCACACTTTCAGATTCCATGCGGATTTTTACGACAGCGTTCTTCTGCCCTAAGTGTCTTTCCCATGCACTGCTTGTAAATAAGACAAAGACTCCTGCCGCCTTCAGTCCTCTGAGTGGGGACGGTGGCTCTGGATTTAACATGGCAACACGTTTTCCATTAGACACTAAGATTAATAAACCTCGCAGAGCCCCGGACGGGCCACTGGGAAAGAAGGGCAGTAAGGTGCTCGTTTCTGTTCCATTAGACACAGGATGAGCCGCAGGCGGGCCACACTCTGTCACTCCAGCCCAGTAATGGGCCGTGGGCGCCACCACCCGCTGGAATCTTCACTGAACTTTCTTCTTTTCTTTCCCCTGACTCAGCCACAGAGGCAGGTGGGCCAGGTCGAAGTTTCCATGGTCGGGGGTTGGTTGGGGTTGGGGGTGGCAGGTTGGTTCTCCTTGGTCCTAGTTTCGCAGCAAAGGCTACCCTTTAAAAATATATTGGTCTGGGGGGCACCTGAGTGGCTCAGTGGGTTGAGGACTTTGCCTTCGGCTTGTGATCCTGGGGTCCTGGGATCGAGCCCTGCTTCAGGCTCTCTGCTCAGTGGGAGGCCTGCTTCCTCTTCTCTCTCTGCCTGCCTCTTACCTACTTGTGATCTCTGTATATTGAGTAAATAAATAAAATCTTTTAAAAAAAATCTGTCTGGGATGGTAGGGAGCAGGTGAGCTCGACGACCTTTGAGAACAAAACAAACCCCATTTCTTGGCAGTGGGAGAGGACACACAGGCTTGGGGAGCCAGCAAGTCTTGCAAAAGGGGCAGGAGATGGGGACTCAAATTAGGCCTCTGCCAATCATGCCCTTGACAAGGTGGGGCTCGAGAGAACCTTGGGGCTGGAGTGAGGTTCTGTCTGAAACACTTACCTCTCCGGGAGTGGGAGGGCGGGGGGTTGCTGGTGAATGAATAATGAATGTCTAACTTTAGCCCGATGTCCGGCACACAGAGGCCACACCACGGTGCAAGCTTCTGCTAAGGAGAACTCGAGTAGCTGCTGGGATTTTAATAACTAAGACGATCCGCGTCAACACCGTCACTACTACCGCCGAGACGTGTCCCTCTGATCTTCAATCCCTTCAACTGTAAACTGAAGACAGTCAAGATCCTTCTGACTGAAAACTAAAATGAAGCACAGAAAGCCATCCGCACACTCCCAGTATGCCACGGGTGTTCAATGAACTGTTTCCGTCTCGGAGGCAGGGATTAGAGGAGGGGGAAGTAAAAACCCATGTGGGTACCACTGAAATTCCCCACTTGCTAAGGGCACTTGGCTGTTGAAAACCATCCTCTAAGATGCGTTGGCCTATGGGAGCAGCGAGGCGGCGAGGCTGTGGAGCTGGGAACCATGACTTCTGGAAGCTGCCCAGCACTCACATGGGCCCCCAGGTTTGTGGTGACGCAAAGCGTTTCACGTGGTCCTCAGAATCCTACTGCTATGGAGATATTTTTAGGCCCCATGTTTTACAGACAAGGCCACAGGAGGCTGGTGAGGAGAAGCCACAGGCCCAAGTCAACACGCTGGGTCTTGGCAGACCTGGGAAAGCCACAGGGCTCTCTCCTGGTTCTGACACCACGGTTTCTCCACCGCACAGGCTATGTTCGAATCACCAGGCAGAGGTGCGAGATAGCTGCCGATGGACAGAGAGTCCGTGCGCCCCCCAAATTCCTATGTTGGAGCCCTAACCCCCCACTGTGATGGTATGAGGAGGGGCGGCCTTTGGGAGGTGACCTGGTTTAAACAAGGTCATGAGTATGGAGCCCCCGTAATGGAATTTGTGTCCTTGCGAGAAGAAGGAGAGGCCTGAGCCTTTCCTCCTTTCTCCAGGTGATGGCACAGTGAGAAGATGGCCACCTGAGACCAGGAAGTGGACTCACACCAGACAGGAATTTGCCACCAGCCTGATCTTGGACCTCCCAGCTTCCAGACTGTAAGCAGCAAGCGTGTGTTGTTTGAACAACCGACTGTGGTGTCTGGCTATGGCAGCGCGGGCAGACCAGGATGATGACGGGTGTCTAGATCTCCGTTCAATGAGTGCTGCTTGGCTGAAAAGATAATGGACGCACCCACACTGTGGTGTGGGGGATGGGCCCCAGGACAATTTATGAGGGAGACCCCAATCTCTGCGTGACCCCGTTTGATAAAGCTCATGTTTCCACTTGCCAAACAGCCTGTAGAATATTGCTGCCTCTGCCGTCTGGATGAGGAAAACTGAGATTCAGCCACTGGAATAGACAGAATAATATTTCTCCCAGACCAATCCCAGAATCTGTGAATTTATCACCCTACATGGGAAGGGGGATATTTACGGGTGTCATTAAGGATTTTGAGATGGCGAGATTATCCTAGATGACCAAGGTGTGCCCCACACAATCACAAGGATCCTTCTCAGAAAGAGGCAGGCAGGTCAGAGGAAGGGAGGGCAACGTGATGAGGGAAGCAGAGTCAGGGAGGGAGGCGGGACGATGCCATGCTGCCGTCCTGGAAAATGGAGGGGGGGGGTCATTTGAACCAAAGAACGTAGGAGGCCTGGAGAAGCTTAACATGGCAGGAGGCAGTGTCTCCCCTGGAGGCTCAGAAGGAACCAGCCCTGCTGACACCCTGACCCGGTGAGACAGAGTAGGGACTTATATTCTCCAGAACTTTAAGATGATAAATCTGTGTTGTTTTAAGCCCCTAAGTCTTTGGCAATTGGTTACAGCAGCAAAAGGAAATTGACACAGTGATGGAGTCAGAACTCAAATGCAGCAGGGCTCGCTGACTCCAGAGTGTAAGATGGTCCCACTCTGCACTCCGCCTCTGACAAATGAATGAAAAGACAAGGCAATGCTCCCCCTACTTAGAGATGATGGGACGGGAACGATGCAGGAACCTGCCTATACTCCTCTCTTAGGTCCCACAGACTGAACAACATCATGGTGTATCTGTTTTTCTTTTCTGTTTTGATCTCTGTGTTGTTAAAAAGGAAGGGAGATCTACTCCTCTATATGAGGTAGTTGAGAGGCAGAGTGGGGAGTTTGCGGGGTAGGGAAGGGAAAAATGAAACAAGATGGGATCTGGAGGGAGACAAACCATAAGAGATCTTAATCTTAATCTCACAAAACAAACTGAGGGTTGCTGGGTGGCGGGGGGTGGGGAGAGGGTGGTTGGGTTATGGACATTGGGGAAGGTATGTGCTATGGTGAGTGCTGTGAAGTGTGTAAACCTGGCGATTCACAGACCTGTACCCCTGGGGCTAATAATATATGCTAGTAAAAAATAAAAAAAAAATTTAAAAGGAAGGGAGATCTAAAATATTATACATGAATACATACTGCATATAAACAATAAGGAAAAGCTAAAAGAGAGAGGAGAGGAGGGAACAAAAAGAGAGGAAAAAGGAGGAGGAGGAAAAATATATTTAAAAAATCAGGCAAAAGAAAGAATAACACTAAGATGAAGTGAGAGGGGATGTTTGCTCCCAAAGAGGTACTGTACGGTCCTACGACTGTGCTGAAGGTGAGGAAAGTATGCTAAAACATTGGCTTTGAGTTCCCTGGTGGCCAGAGCAAATAAGGAAATACTATGGGCTATGATATTGACATTTAAAGAGAAATTGGTTGTTTTGGCTAAGTATAGCTTTTCTTGTCATGAGAACTCAGAGGAAGATCTCCCTTGAGCATTCCATGTCCTAACAGCCACTCTCTGTCCTTCCTTGGACCCTCCTACCTGATCCTTATGAGAGAGGGACCAAATCCGCAACTATCCTCAACTTCTTGACATCCCTTCCGAGATAGAAAACACTGGCTCTGGGGCATCAACAGGCGTTCATTCACCAACTAACTCTCGCCTCCCACATACCAGGCCTACCCCTAAGGAAAGGGCGGACTACCACTTACCCCACAGCTTTCCACTAGCTTGTGAAAAGTCAGATGTGGAAGTACTGTCTCTGCTAATTTGTACTATTTAAAAAAAAAAAATCTCCAAAACTAGTGGCTAAAAACAGCACTTACTTATTTTTAGCCCGTGATTTGGTGGGTCAGCAGTTTGGGCTGGGCTCAGTGGGCAGGTGTCCTCTGTCAGCCAGGTGGCTCTGCCCCTAAGGGGTGAAATGGACCCTGCCTTTGGAGGGGTGGGGTTTAGGGTATCACAGTCCAAGGGAGAGGGAAGACTTGGTGATCATTTCTGTCATCTACCAGAGGCGTTAAGTGGTGGCCTTTGTGGCTCTAACATTTGTCGAGCAGGACACACTGAGACATAGTTCCCAGTACCAAGGGATATTATCCAGTCCCCTCATTCGTCAGTTCGCTTGGATGATTTATGGTAGTTTAACCCAAAGGCAGATGGGCAGAGGAGAGGTGGCCTCCTAAAGTCCTTTGGTTCTTTTTTTTTTTTTTTTAAGATTTTATTTATTTACTTATTTGACAGAGAGAGATCACAAGTAGGCAGAGAGGCAGGCAGAGAGAGAGAGGAGGAAGCGGGCTCCCTGCTGAGCAGAGAGCCCGATGCGGGGCTCGATCCCAGGACCCTGAGATCATGACCTGAGCTGAAGGCAGAGGCTTTAACCCACTGAGCCACCCAGGCGCCCCAAGTCCTTTGGTTCTAAAATGTTCTTTTTCTATATAAAAATAATCGAAGCAAGTGTGTTCACACACATGGGCACATGAGTCCCAGATACAGAGGATCTCTGAGCTCTCTCTTCAACGTGGGGGTGGTCCAATTTTTTTGGCATTAACGCTTGGCGGTTCTGTCCCTGAGGCGCCCCACGTTGCCCTGAGATTGCAATTGCTTCCATGGTATTTGGCGCCTTAAAAATAAATAAATAAACAAACAAATAAATAAATAAATGGAACGTTTCGGAAGGGCAGCACTTAGCCCCGTTCACGGGAAAATAGACTGAATGAGAAGTATTGTCAGAGTGTTTTGCAATTGCCATTTTCAGCAATATAAATCATGATTTATTTTCCCACGTAATCACCTTGATTGCAGACATCCTTTTGGAGAAATCACACTGCTCTTGGCTAGCTTTTTAAAGTCTCACAAGACAACTTTCAAACCTGATTAGTATGTATGATGGGAAATCAGATACATTATATTTAGCTTGAAGTGCAGAGCGCCGAGGGTGCACAGAGAGAAAGAGAGGGGGAGGGACGGGGAAGAGACGGGGGAAAAAAGAACATCTGTAATCCTTTTCAGAGGACTCTGCGCCGGCACGTGCTGGGTATGGAGCAGAGCTGTAGAGTTTGCTGGTGGTGTCCTCATGTTATTAACCAATTGTGTGTCAGCTCCTTGGCTGTGGCTCCCAGGCTGCGTGATGTGGTCACGACATCCAAGACAGACGCGTGCTCTTCTGTTACGACACTGAAGAGCCGCCACTCCACGTGCCTGTGATGAAGACTGCAAAGCGTCGCGTGCACACTTACACCCCTTAGATGGAATGATCAGCTCATCAGTGGGCACATGGGTGTAAAGGAAGGCGCCTTTGACTTGTGCCCTGGCTGCCGGGCCTCTCGTGATGGTGTGTGATGTGCCCCAGGGGCAACCGGTGAAGTAGCCACATGAGCTGTGGGTCCAGCACATATATGATGGCACTTGCACAAGCCCGGGTGTGGGGACAGGGAGCACGTGACTCCCAACGCAGATGCTATAGGCATGGCGCTTGCCTAGGCCTGGCCCTAGCGAAGCACATGCGTCCCGGGGTGTGAACATAACCACTAAGTGATTCAAACACTCGTTCTTCTATCAATACAACATGGCTAGCTCAGGGACCAGAATGCAGAATTTGCATTGGTTTTGAGATAAAATGAGATTGCAGAGGAATTTTGTGTGTGGAGCAGGCAACTGAGGCAATGCTCCCAGGCTCTTCCAGGTCCTTCTCCCCATTCCCCGTGGAAGAATTTAAGAACCTGTGGCTTCCAGAGTGCCTGGTTCAAATCTGGGGTTTGCCATCTAATCTGATTTGACACTCTATCCAGAGAGGAGGACAATGGGAGGGACATGTGCTGAGTGCCTACTGGATGCCTGAATGCAGCTAACAGTGGAACAGCCCTTTATTGCTGCTTAATCATTTGGTGATCTGAATATTAAGCAATGTGAGGTGGGGAAATCAAGGCACAGGGAAGATAATGAGTTGAATCAGGTGATACAAGAGATCAAACTCTTCTGACTCAGCCCCATCGGCTGATAACTAAAGATCTGAAGCCATATAACCCCTCTCTCCAAGCTCCCATTCTGCATCTTCAGGCAAAATCCGGTGCTTGTCTCACAAGGGAAGGCAGGGCAATCCCTGATCAAATCTGGTTCCGCCCGGGAGGGTCTACCTAGGCTTCCTTTCTCTGTGTTTTCTATCCTCCTCAAGTACCCTTTTTCCCTTAGACTACATTTTCTACATCTGAAAAAAGTCTCTACAGGGGCGCCTGGGTGGCTCAGTGGGTTAAAGCCTCTGCCTTCAGCTCAGGTCATGATCTCAGGATCCTGGGATCGAGCCCCACATTGGGCTCTCTGCTCAGCCGGGAGCCTGCTTCCCCCACCCCTCTCTCTGCCTGCCTCTGCATACTTGTGATCTCTCTGTCAAATAAATAAATCTTAAAAAAAAAAAGTCTCTACAAAGATGTAGGCTTTGTTTTCAGTTATTAAAAAATAAAGTGGCTTTGGTCGGTAGAATCCTAAGGTTGCCCACAAGATACCTGGGCCCTGGTGTCCATCTGACCTTTCTCAGCTACCCCATCAATCACGAATCTAGGTACCACTGGGAAGGGATTTTTGCAGATGTTAATTAAGGCTCTCAATAAGTTGACCTTAAGATAAGGAGACTATCTTAATCATGTAAGCCTATTAAATATGGGTCTAGATGTCATATTCAGAGAAAGAGAAATACCAAAGATGGAGAAGATTTAGTGACAAGACAGCTTCTGTTGATGACCTTGGGGAAGGAGAGGGCCACAAGGCAAGGAATGTGTGTGGTCTCTAGAGCTGGGAGTGACCAGCAGGTGACAGAAAGGACATCGACGGAGGGCCCCATCTTACAACTGCAAGTACCTGAATTCTGCCCACAACCAGAACGAGCTGAGGAGTGGATTCCTCTCCAGGCCCCCCCAGCTGACACCTGGAAGTTGTCCTGTGAGACCCTGAGCAGAAAGCCCGTCCCACTGTGTCCAGAAGAGCTAATAAACAGGTGTGGTTTTGAGCAGCTCTGTTTGGGATCATTTGTTCCGTGGCAATGGAAAACCAACATAGCTTTAAAATAAAAGCCTTCCTCCATTTACTTCTTCAGCTTTCACAGTCACTACGCTCGCAGAGGATACAACTCTTAACACAGCAATTCATGCACAATAGCTGTCTGAATTTTTTTTTATCAGTTCCTAAAGAATTAATTCCAAAGTAATATTTAGTACTAGTATTACTTGTGGAAGTCATATGATAGCATTGCCAGTGAATCTAGACCTGCAGCTACTTTTTCCTATGCCATGTCTTACATAAAGTTAAGTAAGAAAACTTTCAGACCAAACAGGGCTCAGAACTGTTTCTACAAAAGGCACCTGTTTTGGTGACATGACTTATTCGAAGCTACTACATGAAGAAAAGCCCTACCAGGGATATTTTTCGTATCCAATATCATCTAATATAATCTCCTGAACTGCACAGGTGACAAAAAAGAAAAAGGCTTTGTGAATTTCTTCCTATCACCAAAATTCCACATAAAAAGATGAGAACCGTTCAATGTCACTAATTTCTCTGAAGCATTATAACGGCAAACTCCCGAAACTTTGGGAATTTTAGACAAAATCAAACAATGTAGATTCAGGGGGAAGCTGGGGAGCAGGGCTTTCCGCAACAGACTGTAAGCCAAGTCCTAAGTTGAGATGATATATGAAATAATGGGGGAAAAGGTGGAAGTTGTGGTTCTGTGCTCATACACTTGGGGTCTGAAAGATAAATGGGCTGAGGATGTTCTTGTCCATTTCTGCTACACATTCACATGATTAAAGTCATTAGTTAGAACAGTCTACCAAGAAGCAACTGCAAGGACGGGGTTTCCCTTAAGGAAGAGGATTAAAAAGAAGGAAAAGAAAGGCAAAGAGAATCCATGTGGAATACACAAAAATATATGCACACTAAAAACCAAGCCAGTGGATGTTTGCTAATAGTCCTACTTTAAAATCACATGCTGCGCTCAGAGCCTCTGCTCTCTGCGGGCTTTCATAAGAGGCTGTATTACCAAGGTGATACGGGTGATGCTTGGGGGACGGGAGTAAATGGAGTGAAATCCTTCTTATCAATTCATTGGCTGGATAATGTCGTACTCCCCCACTCCTCGAAGTAGAATGTCCATCTACTCGCCCCCTTACACTTGATCAGTAGCCTCGTCTTACTTCCACATCCTTCTCTGGCTTTGACCTCCACAATGTCTGGTTCAGACTATCCTAAGAACCCCCCCTGCTGCCAGTCCTGCCCCTTCAAGTTCCATCCTTCTCACTAAAGCCAGAATGCTCCTTCTAAATGCACATGCAGTCCCCTTATTACGTGCGGGATACCGCGATATTCATAAACCTTCCCAGAGCTTTTCAGTTGCCATGAAGATCCAGAATCTTGCTGGGACTCCCAATGCATCTGGGGACATTAGCATTGTTTACCTGTCTAGTCTTGTCATCTTCCCTTTCCCATGCTAGGCTCTAGCCAGCCAGATCCATACGTCCTCTCCCTGAGGGGCCAGACTTTGTCTGGATGCCCAGGATGTGACCATGAGCAACAAAGTCCTTGTTATTATGGGGATGACGGTCTGTGGTGGCTGGCAGTGTAGTGAACCAAAAAATCATGGTTGCAGAGGATATTATGAGAACAATGGAGGTTGAAGGGATACCCAACCCACATGCAAAGCTTATGGACAGAGGGTGCCTAGGGTTTAGGCAAGCCTCCTGGATGAGTCAAAGTTACTTTGAAAAAAGGAAGAAAGAGCATTCTAGGTAGAAGGATCTATACAAATAAAGCCAGGCCTTTCAGAATACCACCAGGTCTGAGACCAGGGAGCCAAGATGGCAGGCAGCTCAAAGTATCAGAAGCATGGGGTCAGGGAGGCCTGTGAGAGACTCTCCAGATGGCCTGGGTGTGAATGGACAGGCTCATGGATTACTGTCATTGCCACACAGGGGCTACAGACTCCAACTCCTAGGAGGCCAGGCAGCTTCTATGAGTGAAGTGGGCCTCATGGGCACTGTGGAAAGTCAGAGGACATATATCCAGGCTAGAGAGGGGTAGCCTGGCTCAAATCCACCCCACTGCCACCACTTGGAAGCACAGGCAAACGATACCAGCTCTGCTTTTTCAAGAGAAGCAGGAAATCCCTGTCGTGATGTAAAGACTCCCAATTTGTAAAATGTTGGCAACTTCTTTCATGAAGGAAACAAAAAACTAGCAGTCCCAAGGAAAGACATCTGTAAGCCACATATTGGCAACTTTGGGGGTGGGAGTTGGAAATGAGGGGGGAGGGCCCACGTGCTAGGAGGTTTTCTTGCTTTTGATCAGAAAGCAAAAATGTGGGGAATTTAAAAAGCTGATCCCAGGAGATGGCAGAAGCTAGGGGCCAGAGCTGCTCAGGGGGCTGGGAAAAAGGTGAGCTCCTCAGAATGACTTCCCCCCACCACCCACCGGCCATGAGTTCATGGAGTCAACAAATACTCACTGAGGACCTACCACATGCCAGGTACTGTTCCAAGCTCAGAAAACCCAGCAGTGGGCAAAATAAGGAAATCCCTGCCTAAAGAAATGCACACTTATGTCCTCTTCTCTGGGAAATGAAAAAAAAGGGACAGTTTTCAGTGGATTTAGCAAAGGCTCCAGGAGACACAAGTTCACCCTTCCCAGCTTCCGTCCTAATTCCTTTCTTGAAAATCGTGCAGGATACGCGTAAGCTGAACATAAAAGCAGCCGTGGAGGCTGGGCTCTAGCATTCTGGAACTGAAAAGGGTTTTGCCTCCCTTATTCTCTGCTGGTTCCCCAGGATCTAGAATAGTGCCGGCACATTAGCCAGCTCTCAACAAACATCTGCATACATCAGACGATCGGGGGCTCGGAAGCAGCAGTGAAGTTTCAGGGAAAAAAAAAAAACAAAAAACAAAAAACAAGCAAACAAACAAAAAAAATCTCTTGAGTTAGAATTGGTTTTTGCACACTGAAAGTATTTCTTTTTTTCCTTCTGATCTCTATTTGATGGTAGAGAGGTAGAACAGGTCTCAAAGCAGAGCAGGAACACATCCTTCAGTCCTTTAACAAGGTTATAAGTTCAGAACAGGCAGAGTTAAAATCTAGTGAGCCACTTAGAAATCGTAGGAGAATAGGGGATACCTGGACTTCTGACAATCTTCCTTTCATATTTCCATCACTTGGAACAACTCCCTTCCTCCTCTGACTTTACTGTAATGTGTTTCAAACTTTATTCACCAATCCCAGGGAAAACGAATAAAAATCAGTGTCATGCCAAACAGTACTTCTGTGCGTTGAGTTAGAATTGGTCCCAAACATGTGGTGGGCAGCGGGGACCCACCGTGTGTTGGTGTGAGTGTCTGCTTCCATTGATTTCAGGCATCCTTTTGGATACTTTATAATCGTACCCTCACACCAGTGTAGTTCCAATCGCAGCCGAGATAAATGAATCACCTCGAAGATGGGAACAGACCGTTCCATCATAGAAATTCCCTGAGCGTTCCTGGTGCTCTGACCCCACAAGAAGTCCACTCCCCACAAGTCTCGATGATAAGATCCCCTCTACCTCACTTGAACCGGAGTCTGACAGCAAGCCATATGTTACCAAGAGCTGATCACCTCCATATCTTGTTGCGGAGTCTTTTTTTCCTTTCTTTCTTTTTAAAGAAGGAGGAGGGAAAGTACCCTGTTTATTTCCAAACTCCCTTGCATCTGATTTGCAATAGGCTGGCATTTGCTGTTAAAGCAGAAAATTATAAGGAGGGCCTAATTGACCCTCCTGTGTCTTTGAAAAAGCCTGTCTGTGGTCTCTAATTGACCCTCTAGGTACCTACGGAACAATGAATGAATCTTCAGGAAATAATGGAGGGCGATGATTAATAGCCCGGGTCTGGCTGGACCTCTGCCTCTTGAAGCTCTTCTCTCTGCACTTTGCTTCCTCCCTCCAGGACACTCGAGTCCCTGGATTTCATAAGCAGCGATTTATTATTATCGCTGAATAATAAATACCCTGCAGCCGACACTTTAAAAAATCGGACACATCGCGATTCTGCAGAGATTGGGATAACATTTATTTAAGCTGGCATTCTCATTTTTCTCCTTGGCAATGCTCGGAAGAGTCCTCCTCTAATATTTGTGGGCAATGTCAAAACAGGAGGCTTCCCTGAAGTTTCTAGTAAAATCACTCCAAATGTAAAGTCCTTTGAAATTGTGAGGTTTTTTCTTTTCCCTATTCCAAAGAGATAATATGCCCCATTCTGCCTACTTCAGCTGAGGAATAAGGCCCTTCAGGAGTGAAGGGAATGATGGCAGGAAGACGTGATATTCCTTTAGCATGAAGTGCGTAACGGCCCCTCTTCCACATTATCTCTCACAAAAGCTCTGAGACGTAGACAGTGCTATGATCCCCATTACTCAGAAGAATAAGCTGAGGTACAGAGAGAAAAAGTAATCTGCCCAAACTCACAACGTCCAAAGCTCCAGCTCTGGGTGCTTCACAATATTCAACAATGATTGCATCAAATGAACAATACTAAGAAAAAACATGCTTTGAAACATGGGCAAGAGAATAAAAGGAAATGTCTTCCCTTTCTTCTGGCTTTAGCTAAAAAATACTTCCTTTCCCCAGATAGGGTCGGAAAGTGAATTTAAATTTAGAAATATGCATGCCTCCAGAGGATCATAAAAAGCCAGAAGGTTTTCGGTTTTTTTAAATTTTTTTGCACATTCATAGGATTAACTATGTTTATAATTAAAAATTACTAAAAAGGAAGGAGGGAAGGAAGGAAAGAAGGAGGGAGGGAGAGAGGGAGAGAAGGAAGGAGAGAGAAAAGCAGAGAGGGAGGGAGGAAAGGAGGAATGGAGGGAGGGAAGGATGGAAGAAAATAAGCCACTAAAAATGCTCCTTCCAAATTCTCCTTCACTGCTGCTGATGTCTCCACCTTCCTCAGAACCTTCGATGGCAAGGGGGCCACAAGCTGTCCGCCAGGCCCTGCTGGGTGCTCTGGGCCCCTTTTCTTCTTAGTCAGTGTTTTGTGGGAGAAAAGGCTGCCTACACAGCAAAATTAATGCCTGGGTAAGGATTACAAATTCTGTGCAATCCACGGATGTTCTCCTGCATTAGGTCCCACCTCTGTCATCACAATGTACAGGGCGACCACTCAGAGTCCTAGGCTTTGGGTAGGCAGTGGACTTCTTCGACCCATCAAATCTGGGAGTCACTCAAAAATAGAGAAGAAAAGAGTCAAATGATCAAATCTGTGTGCACGGAGGAGAGCACTGCCCTAAGTGTCCTGGACAGTCCCATTCAATGCTATGATTTAAAAGACAAAGAAGATGGTCCTGAAGATCTTTGGTTCAAGGGCAGATGCCTTCCAGGGTTAGTTGATTGTCAGAGACGGGGAACAACTCACGTACCAGTGTACTTTACAAATGCAAACCAGCCACTCCAGAGCCTATACCCCCACCACCGCCACTATGAGGCTCCCACATTCTGGGTCACCATCCACCGGCCGTGATCACCCCACAGCCACATACCAGGCAACTAAGAAGAGCCCCTGTGCCCCAGAGCCCATTGAAATGATACAAACTAGTCCATCTTAAGTCTGCCTACTTGCTCCTTGCTGTAGAAACCACAATAAAGATTCCCCCCTCTCTCTCTGTCTCCTCAGCACCCCTGGAGCTGCTCCCTGTGGCCCCATGGCATGGTGGGTCCCCCTTCTCTTGGGATCTGTGAGTATGGCAAACCATCCTTCTGATGACAGAGGTCTCCTGATCTCCACACCTGGGTAATAATTAAAACAGGAAGAGAAGGAGAGAGGGAAGTAAGGGTGGGGTGAAGGGAGGGAGGGAGGAAGAAAAGAAGCAAGGAAAAGAATCGAAGAAGGGAGAAAGAATGGATGAATGATAAGGATCTTAAAACCTGCTCTTCTTTTTGGAAGACAAACAACGAAGAGAGCTACAGAAGAAATTTCCAGGGGATATGCACATTGGAGACATGGACGGAGGCTGCATGTGTGGCCGATGGGCCCACGGAGACTCCATGTTCAGTGTCTCTGACCACAGCCACCTTGCTCAGGAAACCAGCAGAGAGGTTCACTTCCGTGGATGGCTGACACTCGGCATCCAATGTGGAGCCAGATGATAAAATGCTATCAAACTATAAATAGATCCATATAGCTCCCTTTTAAAGAACTCTCTGTGCTTTTATTCATTAAGATTCAGATGCTATGGAGGGCGCAGATGCGCCTTCTCCTCCTGGATCCCAAATAAAACACCCTGGATGGAAGCAGATGGCTTTGTGTAACTCACATGACAGTTTCCAGGGTAAGATGGCTTCATCAGAACAGGATCTTTTTTTTTGGGGGGCGGGGGCAGGAGGGAGCAAGCTTAGGAAAATCAGGCTTTAACTGGAAGTCATACTTCCATGTGAAATTCTGGGTCTACTTAAGGAGTGCCTTGATCAGTGGGTTACCATCACCTTCCTTCCAGAGGGCACCCCGGGGAACAGGTAAGAAAGCACATCGGGAAGCCAAGAATGGCTCGGCCACCACTAGGACCTGGTTCTAGCAACACAGGGAGGAACCCTCTCCCACTCAGCCCTGACAGCCTCCCCGTGTTTGCTGCCACTTGCAGAAGAGGTGGTTTTGTGGACTGGAAACCATCCAGCTGACACGACTCTTGTTTGGGTACCTATCTGTGGACCGGGAAAGGTGAAACTGGCTTCCACTGATTTTTATCTCAAAGAGCATAAAATGGCCAGCAATCACAGTGGTCTTGTGGAAGGAGACAGCCTACTTTGTCAGGGCAGCCTCACCAGAGGATGGGGTGCCAAGGGCTTCTCAGCCCCCGGTGGTCTGAGCCGTGGTGGCTGGAAGTGCCTGCTTCCCATCGGGATTCACATCCCGAGCAGAGGTGCAGGAACAAACAGCTAGCACAGGGATTCATCTAGCTTTGGGGTAATCCTCCCTTTTGAAAGGGTGACAGGAACAGACCAGATCACCTTAGCCCTGCCTCCCTGGAACATTCGACCGCTTACAACAATACAATGAATGTCCCTGTCTCCAAGAAAGCAGGGCAACAATCTCCTGGTTCCTTACGACACTGGGTCAATTTTTAGGGTTAACATTTTAAGTATAAATAAAGAAACAGGGGTTCACATAACCACTAGCCCCTCTTCTCTTTGGAAAATTCAGACCGTGATACACAAATGTTTAGAAGACAGGCCACCTATGTAACACCCAGGGAAAAAGACTGAGGTTTCTGGTTTCCTTAGGCTTCTTCCAAACCAAAAGTATGATTCCTTAATGCCTTCATCATGCACTATATCGTCTGCTACTCAGAAGCCTAACTATGCAGCATCTGTCCTCAAAAGACTTTACAACACACCCTTACAACAGATTCATCAATTAAACCTGAGCCTCTAGCCAAGGGAGGAGGCTCATCATCTCCCCTGTTCCTTTCTTTTCTCTTTATTCTAAAAAAAAAAAAAAAATGAAGTCAGCCTTCAATTTTTTGTTCCAAATCCTTACTCCAAACTCTTGATGTTTTCCCCTGTTGCCCGAGCATGGAAAGTATCCTGTCCACTCTGGCTCCAACCAACCATCCCAGTTCCGTCGCTGCTCCCCCCAGGGAGCCCAGGAGTAAGATGTTCCACAAGAAGTGTCACGGTTAATGAGAAATCCCAAAGCAAGAGCTTTGTGTTATGTCAGAAAGAAATGAAAATTCAAAAGCAAAAAAATAAAAAAATAAAAATCAAGCACTCATCCAAGATTGAAAATCGCATGTTCTTAAACCACAAAACTCAAAAATTATTTTTTGAAGTTACATCTTGCAAACACATGCTCCAGGGGCCACCAAACTATGACCCACAGGCCAAATCCAGTCCACCACCCATTTTTGTAAATAAAATTTTACTGACTCACAGCCATCTCTCCTTGTTTACATTTATCGATGGCTGTTTTACCGATGGCTAAACTTCTCAGTTTAGCAGTTGTGATGGATCTCTTACAGGCCACAGAGCCAAAAATATTTACTAAGTGGCCCTTTACAAAGTTTGCTGACCTTGTTCTAGGCCAAAAATTAGTTCCTATTAACCTCAAATCCTTAGGCTGGCTTTAAAATGATCAAATAAGAGCATTTTAGTGATGGTATTTATGAATTATTACTTTGGGGTTAGAAAAGAAGAGAAAGTCAAAGAACTTTTAAAGATCCACATTCTTTTTTAAATAAAAATTAGACATATACCGGGTAACAATTCAATCACAAATATTTCTTGAACGTGTACCATGTATCTGGTGTTTTTAATGCGGGCTTTTCCTTTATTGTGAGAAAAGAAACATTTCGTTTTCCCTTCCCTTTTTTCCCCTCTCCCCCCGCCCCCCGCCGCCACAAATGCACTGTGCCTGGTCAAATGCAAAGAGCCTTCAGGAGTCCCCATCTCTGACAGGTGTCTCGTCCTGCATGGGTTATGCATATATACATTGTAGGTATTTGGATCACTCAAGTCATCTAGGAAGTGCATTTTACCCCTCGGCTTGCTATCCAAACTGTAGGATTAAGTCATTTAGAATGTACTGGATTCCTATAATACCTAGTGATTTTGCTCGTGTTGTTTGGTTTCATTCCCTTGCCTAGAATGATTTCCATTAGCCGGTTTACAGATCGGCCACCCCATCTACTGACAAGCGCACTCGGATCACATGGTCTGCAGTGGCCCCACGTCTTGCTGCTGCTGCCAAGGGACTGATTGAAGAGATGGACAAAAAGTAGACACACAGAAGTCCAGATAGTGTGATTAATGGTCGATCCAACTTTCTCTGAACTGCATATCATGACTTAATGGGAAACCCTGAAGAGATTAAAGGGGGGAATTACATTACCATGAATAATATAAAAAAGTGATATTCTGTCTAAAAAGCTTTTGAGTGCAAGTGACTCGAACAAATATATTAACAGAGCTTACAGCAGATTCAATCAGGTTGAACGTTCCCCGGAATTTATTTTGAACTAAGCTTTATATATCTGAGATGTTAAGAATGAATCTATGCAGGACTGGCAGGAAAGCTATTAATATGTAGATTTTAATTCTGCCTTCCATTCTGTAGAGGTTCTATTGTCCCTCCCTTACTACTGGCAACCTCTCCCCGTTACAGATGTAGTATACCTCTAAAAATCGCAATGCCCCAATTATGATCTAGCAAGCTAAGATTTATTTTCCTTACTTTATTCTAACTTCCCAAAATCAGCTCAAATTTGTATTATCAAGGCACCGATAAAGCCATTATGTTCAAAAGTAGGAGTTATGTCAGTCCAATCCATCCTTCTGTTGGAAACTCCAATTCAGGGGTATATTTGGGGGATAAAACTTAGCAGTTAAGAAAGAAATCTGCTTTACAAAAACTACGTGCACATTAACTTACAATTAAGCCATGATGTTCATCAGGCCACAGTGTATGACGGGTTAACGGGCTACAACCAAAAGGCAAATATTGAAATGAAGGCGTTTATTTTCGAACCAACAAACCTGAACAGAACCATTACAATGAGCCCTATTAGCATTCCGGTTATTGGGCAAAAAAATTTTATCTCTAAAATTAATTAAATATATTGGAATGACCTGGACTCATTTCTGCGGCAAGCGGACAGAACAGCGCTGCATGAAAGGCAAACTCATTTACAGTCAACTGGGCCCATCAATTCCTTGACAGATCATGTTTAAGTTGATGGGAAGTGAAAGTTAAAAATATGATTCATCCAATAAGGCAGCGATGTGCTCCAAAGGAGTTTGCAAAGCAATTTTTAAAATAAACTCTATTTTATTTTATTATTGCTTTTTTTTTTTTAATTTAGGGAGAGAAAGCTTTTGGGTTGAGATATAAACTATGTTAAAATGTTCATTGTTTAGAAAATTCTGATTCTGTCCTGAGTTGCTTGTATTTTATTTTCCTAAGCAATCTGGATTTTTTGGTAGAAAAGATTAATAATAATGCATACAACAAGTGAAAGGAATGAGTGAAGTCCAAGGGCTTTTGCCAGGTTTTTTAAAAGAATCAACAGCAGACTCTTGGTTCAAATCAGGTCCACAACCCAAGCCTTTCTGGATCACCTGATGAATGAGAAGTGGAAGTGTGTGAGGTCAGCCCCCCTGCTCAGCAGGCACCAGGAGAGCTAGCAACCACACCTCGAGCACACCTGCACGGCACGGCCATTTGAAGCTGTTTGGGTGTCTACTCTGTCACTTACAAGCTGTGTGACCTTAGAAACAAAACATATCTAGCCCCTCAGTCCATCACTTTGTTCATCTGTAAAATGGGTATATCCCTGAGTCCCCTTCAGTAGGACTGTTGTATTCAACTGAAAGAGCTGATACACACAAAGCACTCACTCGAGTGTCCCCAATGTAATGGCTCAGTAAAGGTTAGTTTCCACCCCAACCCCATGGGTGGATCTGGCAGACATTCCAATAGGTCTGGTAGTACCCAGTATTTTCTAGGCTCTTCTAAGTAATATGTCAATAGCTTGTCTCTTTAGATTGGGTTTGTGGGCCACCACACCAGAAGAACCAGGAGTGTTTGTTGAACATACAGATTCCTGGACCCCATCCAGGATGTATCAGAATCGCTGGGGAGTGGGGTCCAGGAACAGATATTTTTAAAATAAATCCCTAATTGAGGCTCAGGAATCCAGAATTTTTGAGAATTTCTGATTTCAACAAACAGGATGTTAACACAGACTCACAAACCATCTCTTCTCAAGCAAATCAACTGTCATTACACAGCATTCATTAGATAGGATTACAAAGGGCTGCCAGGGATGGATCCCATGTTCTTTTGGACAATCCCTTGCCCTTGTGTTCCAGGTCTGTGCTATGCAAGCTGCCTTTCAGTTCCTGGAACTGTCTGGAATAGGACCAGGCTTTCATGTCCTGGTCACACCTACTTGGCTCTCCTCCTCATCCCAAGCCCTCCTCCTGCCTAAAGTCCTCTTTCTCCCTTTCACACCTCAGTTCCAAACTCATCTCCTTACGGAAGCCTTCTCTATCCCCCACACAAAGTTGGAGTCACCAGTTCTAAGCTTCACCAGCACCTTACAATCCTCGTCACAGCACTACCTTATAATTGTCTAACTCACTGAATTTTTTTTCTTTTTTCTTTCTTTTTTTTTAAATTAAAGACTGTCTTGTCTTTTTCCCTGAAGACTGATGGAAGGTGGGGGCTGTTTCTTCCTAATTCACCAAATCATCCCTCATGGCCAGCACGGGGCATAGGATGGACTGAACTGTGTCCCTCCCAAATTCATACACTGAAGTCTTATCCCGTGATGTGACAGTACTTGGAGACAGGACCTTTAAAGAGGTTATTAAGTTTAAAGAAAGTCATGAAGATGGATCCTTAACCCAATAAGACTGATATCCTTTTAAGAAAAGGAAGCGACACCAGGGATGTGCCCAACAGACAGAGGGATCACCCTGTGAAGACACAGCGAGAAGGCAGCCATCTGCACGCTAAGGAAGGAGGCCTCAGGAAAAACCAACTCTGCCACCACCTTGGTCTTGGACTTCCAGCTTCCCTCCAATACACAGTTTCTATTCTGAAACCATCCGGTCTGTGGTGTTCTGTTTTGGCAGCCTTAGAAAACGAACACAGAGCCTGTTCCACGGTGGGGGCTCCAAAGCTGCTCCCCGGCCCACCATGGCCACAAGGCGTCGCTGGCTTCTCTCACTCTCCCCTGTATCGGGGGAAATGAGACTGTTGAGCTTATTTATGAATGGATTAATAGAAACAATCTGAAGACATCCCATGCACAGAAGGCCATGATGGTCCTCCTGGTAACCGATTCCTGGAAAAAGAGCTTAGAACCAACACAGCACCCCTGAGTGGGAACCCGGACCACCGCTTGGTCAAACAGATCTCCCGTAAAGCTTCTGGCAAGCCGCTCCCCACCCTGGTCAGAATGCTGCCGGTGGGAAGTCACCACCTGAGCAAACCACGCGCCGAGTCCTAGGGAGCGAGGACTCAGCTGTCTCAGGGAACTGGCACATGCTGCTAATGTGTGTATCTGCTTAGGAAGAGAATCCTTAATATGAGAGTGGAAAATTAACTCACATTTAGTTAGTTGTCTGATTCTAAAAATAATCTCCTTTTTAATACTCTCAACTGAACCCACTACTTGTTGCAGTGAGCTAGAAAACGGCCCAGAGTTCTGGCTCAAATGCAGCTCTGCGACTGTGGCAGTGACTTAATCCAGTCAGCCACGGCTTCCTCATCGGCAAACGAGCAACCATTAATTAGTAAAACAGACATGATGTCTACTCAATAAGGCTGCTGGAAAATTCCATCAGATATGGGATGCAGAGTACTCACTATAGTGCTCTCAATAAACCGTAGGACTGTATTATTATTTATGAAGAAGTCGGGTTTTATTATGATTAAAATAATAAACATTAGCAGTTATTGAAAGATGTTCGGCAATTGCTGAGCCACTGTTCAGCAATTATAACGAGGAAGAATACTAGCATCTGTTTTCTGTTTCCTTCCCAAAATATTTGCTCTCAAAACTCAATTTTTCAGTCAGTGAAAAGAGCTGGTACTAGATATTGGTCAAAACACACAAGTCACTTAACTCTGGGTATTTTGAAAGTAGGAAATGCGGGACTCTACTCGGCAACGCTTGTCTTGCTTACGTTAGTAACTTATGTCAGTACGTAACCTCCAAGCCCTACAACTGGAGGCTTTGAAAGTGACGGATATAAGTCTAGGTGGGGATTATCCTTCATCACAGTGCTCTAATAAGAATCTCTGCTTTGACAAGAAATTTATGGCAGGCCGCTGGAACGTTAGTTTATTGATGATTAAAGTATCAACTGTCCTTGATACAAATAAACAGGGTTTCTGAACCATAAGCACTGAGACAGGGAACCCACCAGGGCCCTGGGGACTGTGCAATTTATGGGTATTCAGTTCTCATCAATGTATTGTCAGTACATCCAAGGCATCTGACAGGTTCCTGTTTCGAGGATGGATGCTCTTTCTACAACCCAAGGAGCACAGAAGGTAAGGTCTCGGCCTTACAGGTTTGAAGCCTGTATCATTACCAAGGGTTTAATATTGGGAACTGCCCTTGGCCCCAGATTTTTCCGTTCCACATCCTTCAGGATTTGGTATGTTCATCAGTATAGTACTAAGGACAGGATGTGGCAACTACTGAAAAGCTTCCATGACAGGATCCAGGCCTCTGCTGAAGGTACTGGGTGGGAAGATTCAGTGACCAATAACCAAGCAAGGACCCTCAGAGTTAATGATGGAAAGGGGGGCCATTCTAATGGGGAATTCACACACAGGGAACTGGTCACCAGTATGGACACCACAGAGGAGCCAGGCAGGCACTGTTGGCTGCCTGCTCCCTATATCCTTGATGACAAACTTCCAGTCCCTGCCACTCCTGGCCTAAAAAAGAATTTCTGATTTGTGGGAGACGGTGGTGGTGGTCTCGTTTCCCTTACTGAGACACAGAAACATGCAATGCCAATCTGGCCAGTGTCTCATGAGAGGGATTCTGCTGGCAGAGGAGTCTAGGAAGGTGTTCTTCACTCTTTAAAGCGTAAATGAGACAGACACATTCTTATCTCTTCCTGTCTCTGCTCATTATTATCTGAAAGTGATTGCTGGGAGCTGGCAACTGTTTTGTGACTGTGAGGTGAGCCTGCCTCAGAGAATACACCAATGTGTATGCAGAGCAGAAAGTCAGAGCTCATCCAGGTGCCTGATGATATTTTTAAGCCTTTGCATTAACCAGATATGAAACAGCATGAGCTCCAGAATCCTTCTGATGCAAGATAATATATTCCGCTGTTGTTGCTATTCAAGCTACTTTTAATGAAGTTTTCTGTTACTCATAGCCAAAAGCTCCCTTTCTTAACATGACTCCATCTTTCCTCCAATGTTAGAAAATATTCCCCACCGTTATACCTAATACCTCAGATTATACAGAATACTCACTTTCTTTTTCTTAAAGGTTTATTTAGTTACCTTAGAAGGAGAAAGAGAGAGAGAGAGAGAGAGAGAGAGCGCACACGCACAAATCTGAGCATGAAGGGGGAGGGGCAGAGGGAGAGAGAGAATCTCAAGCAGACTCTGCACTGAGCACAGAGCCCAATGCAAAGCTCCATCTCACAACCCATGAGATCCAGACCTGAGCTAAAACCAAAAGTTGGACACTTAACTGACTGAGCCACCCAGGTACCCCCAATACTAAGTGGAAAATGCCCATGTGAGTAGTATCAGGAATGGGCACCCTAGTATAAGTTGGTTGCATTTGACTGTCTTCTTATCTGAGATCAGAGGAGCATATCAAAAAGAGAGAGAGAGAGAGAGAAAGAGAGAGAGAGAGAGAGAAGAATGGCAAATTGGGAGTATAGGATACTGTCAGAAGCATGAGCCTGGTAGGCACAATGGCACAGGACTTAGAAAGTGCACAATTAGATTCCTGGGAGGAATCCAAAATGTAGAAGAAAGTTATACAAAGTCTTTGGTATCTATACAGAGATACCAAAGATAAACTTCCCCTAACTTTAATCTCTCTCTATAGGTAGATATCTGGGGATATTTTGTGATAGGGGTGCGAGAGGCTCATTTTCAAAGGGACCAGGCAGCCAAGTGGGTAGCAAATCTCAGCATGGGTAGCAAGCAGATTCCTGTGAGAGGCACAGTGGCAGAGAATGGAACATTCTCATTTCTCCATCTTCCTTAGTACCAGGAGGCTCAGCAGACTGATGCCCTCAGGTAGACAAAACAAAACACCTGTATCCCCAGCCTCCCTCGCAGCTAGAGGTAGCCATGTGACTCAGGCCTGGCCAATGGGATGTCAGTAAGTATTGACTTACTGGCTCTTCCAGGAAACTCCTTTGAGGGAGCTGACCCAGCTGGAAAGTACATCCCTCCTTCTGCCTCCCCCTGATTTCTGCTTTCTGCGGGTCAGAACTCAAAAGAACTCAACAGAAGACGTTCCAGGAGCCATCTTGGATCAAGAGGTGAACTTCTGGGCAAAGAAGCCAAATGGCTGAGAATTGTGGAACAGAAAAATAAGAGGAGTGTTCAACGACTTCATAGAACCATCAAGTCAGTCCTGGACTGCTACTTAGCCATGGACTTCTTTTAAGTGGAAATATAAGCCTGTATGTATTCAAGCCAATAATATTTGGGGTTTCCTGTTCTATGCAGGTGAACCAAGCACTAGCTGGAACAGTGGCATTTCTGCTATGTAAGATGTCTGATGCTCTCATTTGACTTCAACACTAGCTATGTCCACAACATGTCTTTAAGACACTTTAACTCTGGTTCTGCTGAAAGTCTGTGAATTCAAATACTGCTTTACAACAAGAAGAACTTGCAATGCATAAGACCAGTGAAAAGTTATATGGAGCCAGACCCCACTGATCAACTAACCCCAGTTCCCATCTGTGGCATCAAGAAATCCTTTGTTGGGGGGACATGTTCTTCCTCCTTGAACCCACCTCCAAAGATCAGGAACACACAACCATCCCACCATAAACTCATTACTGATCTACTTATCTTGCTTTTATTTGAAAGTGGTTTTCACATATGCTTTAGAAGTATGAGTTTCTTAAGCTCACTACTCCCTGCATATGGTGGCACTTCCTTCAGGAAGCCTGTCTTTTGTTCTGTTTCCAAGTTCTATGGTATCAACCAACAGTATAGTCCTTACTTCTTTTCTTTGTAGGTGAAACGAGCATCATTTTGGTAAAGACTTAAGAGTGTGCACACACACACATCTTTTTTCCTCTCCTTCTAGGCCCATGGGGAGATGATACATTCCCTCCCACTGCAAGGTCACGTAATTAGTTCTGACCAATAGGCAGTTGGCTGAAAGTGACATGTGACATTCCAAACCGAAGCACATACTTGCTGTCGAGACTAACTCCAGCAGTGAATGAGAAGTCCATATGTGCCAGATGGTGTATCTGTGAGACACTGGACACAACATCTACCTGAGTCCCTGAGTCGCCATGTGTACAAGAACCCTACAACCACATCAAGCACATTGTGTGAGGAAGAAATCACAATGGGCTCTGTGTCAAATAGCCTTCTTCCCCCTTCACACCCCCATTCTACACACACAGAACTCACACTCTCATAGTAGGGAGTATTTTTTTTTTTTCTTACTGTTTTGCTTCTAATATCTTCCTATCATTCCACTATTGGCTCTGGCTACAGAAAAAGATTGGGCGATATCCTCAGGGATCAGACAGTGATGACTCCCAGGTCCTTCATTTGGGTTCTAACAGAGAGTCCCATCTCCATTCTCCCTGTATTAAGAAAGAAAAACAGAAAATGAAAGCCTTTGGAGCTTATATTATCTTTGCTTCTTGTAGAGATGCCATCACTGAATTATGATTCAGGGTTATGTCGGTTTAGGGGGCTTACGTAAGAACTGTCTATTCGAAATGCATTTCCGTGTCTTTTATAAAATCACAGTTAACTGAGACTTTGCTCTCTGGAGCATCCAAGTCCTCTCCCAGGGCTCTGTGAAGCAGGCCCTTCGTGATGTTCAACTCCGGGGAAAGCATTCACCTCTGCAGCCTGCCTCAGGCCATGCAGTCTGTTCCCTGACCACCGCCGGCACTGCAGTTTGCTTCCAGCCCTACCTGGCAGGCAACCTGGGACCAAATTTGAGGCCAAGCCAGGAAACAAGAGTACTGAAAGTCCAGCAACGTCCATGCTGCCATCTTCAGAGAATCCCTCTTTTTCTCCTAATTTTAGACTTGACATGACAGTGTATGTTTTCCAACTTGAGGAACGCTGAGTCCTTCACCTCATACAAAGTCAGGAGCGCCCTCCTTACACAGACCCATATGCTGGAAGACGGCACCAGCACATTATCGTGGCTGGTCATCTAGGCGTGATCATTGCAGGCCGGCCTAAGAGGCACAGGCCTAAGGGATTCCCGCTAGCAGCCATTTCACATCCTGAAAGGTTTGGTGCCAAAGGAAATGTGGGAGTTCTCCCTAGGAAGCATCCCCTGAGAAAAATCATGAAAATTAAATCCAGGTGGATAGCTGGGGTCTGCCTAATTCACGCATTTTCTATCCTCTGGGCAGAGAGGCTCTAAGTAAGAGCCTAGTCCATGAAAATAGTCCCACCAGTCCTTGGCCAATTCTTTGAAACAAAACCAACCAACCAAACAAACAAACAAACAAAAAACCCTTTACTTTTTTTGTTTTTAACACTACAAAAGCAACCCATTTCTCTTCACAAAAGAAATCAGAAGGGATGGAAAAAGCAGAAATGGTAAGAAGTAAGACACTGTGTCGTTTCTGAGATCCTAGATCTGTGCTGAACCCACTCACGTTATGGGGAGGCAAGGCCCCTCACATTTGTCACATAGCCCATCAGGACCTCGAGCTGTACCCGTGCAAGCATACTTATGCACCTCCCATCTCTCAGCCAGTTAGTGTGGAGGCAGAATCTGAATCCACAGCTGTCTGACAAAGTTCATTACCTTCCCCATGAATAACTTGATTCCACCTGCCGAGCTGGGTCCACGCGGGTAACTCGATGTGTTTCTTTCAGTCTTCTGTGTGTGTGCCTATGCGTGTGTGCGTGTAATAAAGGAGACACATACAGCACGTGCAGTTTTGTAAACTGCTTTTCACGCTTAAAGTTCTCAAAATATGTTGAGTTCTCTGCATATTTTCAAAGGCCTCTGGAAGTCTAAATTAAGTGTATCTACTCATCACTACCCCTAACTCGGCCGGCCGTGAGCAACTATGTGTTAGTGGGGGACATGATTCTCACGCAGATCTCCCCTCGATAAAGTAAGTAGGAGCTCCTAGGAGCTCAACTCACTGCGGGAAGGGGAGAACAGTCGGAAGTCCAGAGTATACCCGCCCTCCACAAATGCGGACGGAGACACTCCACTCCCTGTGGACGCAGACACATTCCAACCATGCAGACAATGAACAGTCTTGTCTGTGGGTCAAAATCAAAGCCACTTATTTCCTTCCTTTACCCAAAATCAGAGGATCTCATGAACACCATCGATACCCAGGAGCACTGACTGAGGTACAAACCACCGGCAAGCATATCCGACTACCGCACGCGACACCGATGTGGGAGAACCCAGGTCCAAGCAACATGACCGTGATGTTTGGAACCAGAGCTCAGAACCAAGACTGGGCATCAGGAATAAACAAGCACCCTTAACTACTGGTGTTTTAAAAACCCTTGAGTGCGAGATTCTGTTTTTGCTGTTGTTCTTTGCCATAGGACGTTAATCCCGCACAGGATTCTGTGGTTACTGCTTTTTTTCCTTTTTTCCCTTACTGTATCTAAATGGATGAATGCAACACTCCCTCAGACAGTGACCACAGAGCAGAAGCCAGAGAAACTGTGTTGGTGGAAGAAGAAAGCAGGAGTGTTGATTCTACTTCTGAGATTGATGTGCGGCTTGCAGCAAGAGTGTGTGTGTGTGTGTGTGTGCACGTGCACACGCGTCCATGCACACAGTATGCTGTAAGTGGGAGCCACAAACACTGGGAACTGGGAAATTCCCGTGTTTAAATGTAGTGTGCTGTTATAAATTTATATTGGATCTGATCCTATCTATGAAGCAAGAGCAAACTGCTCAATAGAGGTGCATTAATAGCAAGATAAAGGAAACGAACACATTCCAGCATCAAGAATAAATGCTCAGGGGGCCATCGCCTGTGTTAGATTATCTATGGCACTTCACCCTGACATTAGCATTAGTAATTACCAGCTGCCTCTCTTTAGGGGGAAAACACGGCTTGGTGGAAGTGCAGAGATTTCATTTCCCGGGGAGCCAGTGCCAGTACAATTTGTACAGACATCGCATGTGCGGATCTGTCCCCCCATGGGGGAGAATTCAGAAATTTAAAATAATGCACCTGTGCACACCCTGAAATATAACATCTTCGGTCCTGAAGTCCTACTTCTGCCAACAAGAATTAACTAAATATTTTGCACTTATTCTGTGCTCAATTCTCATCAATGCAGAATTGCTTACTGGAAGAGAAATACACTCTTTAAAATTCCACTATAACTCCTCTCCCTAAATAATGCTCTAAGTTTTCTTTCTAGAACTACAATAGGTTCTGTGACAAGCGTGCCCACCACATGCCACACAGAGAGGCAGAGCACTGGGTATTTTTACCAAGTATTTCAATTAATCCTCACAAAAAACCCTCAGGAGCAGAACAATGCTCACCGAGGCTCAGGAATGAGTCGCTGCGTCACAGAGCTACGGTGATCGTGTCTGTGAGCCTAACGACAAACCCGAACGCCACCGTTCAGTTCAGCACGTATTTACAGAGCACCTGCAATGTGCCCTGCGTCGCGCCGGAGAAGCTCCAGGAAAAGCAGTGGAACCGTTGCAAGAGGATGTAGCTAAGTGATAAAGGGGGACGTGAGTCACGAGCGGTACCAGAGCCTTAAATGTCTCACAACACAAAATGATCGTTCCTGTCTCGAGATGCTTCTGTGGTCTCCAAATTGCCTCCTCACCGGGGCTCCTTTCCCCATTCGCCCCCCCCAAGCTGTGAAAGGGCACAGCTTCCCGGACTGTCCAAAGCGACTATTCCAGGTAATGGAAGAAATTGCAACAGAAGAAACATATAAACAAGATAAGTTTTCAAATGCATCTCTCAGGTACTATTCAGGACAAAATGAACAGAAATAAACAATCCTCCAATATCAGGTGATATATTTTATACTTTTCCACCCTCTCTTTGAGGAGGGGAGCAAGAAGAAAAACGCTCCTAAATCAGAGTTTCAGAATCAGATGCCGGTATTAGAAATAAGATTAACCCAGTCCCTTAACAATCAAATTTATGACTAGTAAAAGGTTATGAAAAATTCTATCTTGATGTCAAACGCTGGAAACACAGCCTTTGGAGGCATATAATGATAAACTGCGGCTTGAGCAATAAGCTCGGAGAAGGGAATGAGCGGTTCAAGAGTTCAGAACGTGTGCGCTGGAAAGGTGTTCAGTTAAAGAGAAGGGCTGGCTCCAGACAAAGGCAAGGAAAGGTCACCCTCGGAATCACTTCATCTTCATTACAATGGGCCAGCCGGTGGCCACAGCGCACACACCTCCACGTGCACACTGCACTCCGGGTTAAGACTCGCTGGGACTATCGAACACTAAGCACAAGCAAACACGCTGCGTGCCGGTGGGAGCAGCGCCCCAATGTTGCCATCTGGGCTCCCCAGCACAGCCCCTGCCATCCAAAACAGATGCGACAGGAACGGTCCCCCAACCCCACGCCCACCTTTGTGTGTGCGTGTCTGTGTGGGTGAGTGATAGATTAATTAAAGATTACAATCTATCTTCTTCAGAAGACCAGAGAATTGGCTTGCAATCAGCAACTTAATTTTCTTCCAGGTAACTGCCAAACTTATATTCGTTCTCCCAAATAAAATAATGGGCCCCATCTATACAGCTCGAGATTCCAGGTTCCAATAAGACGGTGTTCATGATGTGCCCTATAAGTCAACCCTCATCTCTCAGTTTTCAGGAATTGGGGGAAAGGTGAATTTCATTTACTGATTATCAGTAGGCTCCTGAGAGATAGCGGGACTGCTGTAATGGGAAAGGAAGCCCTGACCCACGTCTGGCACAACCTTTCTCAGAAGGCTGAGGCCAAGTGCTTTCCATTTTGGAGCGCTGCCCCCATGGCAGAGGAGTCTCACCTCCCTCCAATCTCACACAAAACTGGCTGTGCCCGAATGCAGCCTCACCCCTGCTCCATCTTGGCGTGCCCCTCGACCCCACGTGCATGGTGGCGATGGGGACCCAGATTCCAATCCCAGTGCCCAAACAGCTGTAACCACAGCATAACTCAACTCCCTGCCCTGGCTTGTGTATGAGTATGGGTTTTAAGGCGCACGTTTATTCCCAGTTGCAAGTGACGTGTTTTGCCGTCAGCAAAAGAACAGGTGGGTCACACAAAGGAGACGAGGAGGGTGAAAACAGCCACTCCAGTGTGCGGAGCTGAAAGGCAGCAGGTCCGGCAGTCATGGGCTCAGCACCTACAGTCTGTGAGAAAGCCGGCCGCATCCTGGGTCAGTGACAGCCTCTAAGCCTTCATCCAGCCCCCTGGAGAAGTGTATCATTCATCATTAGGGTGTTTGGGAATTAAGGATTAAGTTAGCTGATAGATGGATACATAGACACACGGTAAATGCAGGGATGGACAGACAGATGGATGGAATGCCAGAAGGATGGATGAGTGGAGGGAAGGAGAGAAGGGAGTGAGGATGGGCATAGACACCGATATTTAAAAGACCTGGCCTGGACCCAGTACATAGCAAATGTTCAATAAAAGGTTCCTGTTGTTACACTGAGCACTCTGGCCAGACTATGTAGACATGGAAATTAAGGGAAAAAATAATCCACATGAGCTACAGGCAAGTCACCTCCGCTCCCTCATCATCTGTCATCACCCTCCTCTCTTCTCCCCTCCCCATCCTGGTTATGGACCTCGGGAGCCGTGCTGCAGCAGACGCGGCAGGCACAATGCTGGCCTGGCAGAGGTGGCACTGAGAAAGCTCAAAGGGCGCTGCTGGCCGCCGCTGCCTGCACTGCGATGTGTATTACTAGCGGTACGCTGCTGGAAGGGAAGAGAAACAGAGCAAGCCTGAAGCAGGCAGTGCTCCCACGGCCCAGTGGGCAAAGCTGCATTCGAAGGTCAGCTGGGAGGCCAATTCCTCACATGACAAAAGGCCATGACCTCCCCAACCAGCCGGCAACATGAGCCCCCAGGGGCAGCCTCCATCCCTTGGGATGGACCACCCTCGCTCTGGAAGGATTCAGTCATCACGAACTCATCTGGCTGAGAACCTCAGAGCCTGAAATCAACCACTGGGGAAAACACACAGTTCCATGGCAGATAAGACATGTACACTAAAAACGTAATTTAGATGGGGTAGAAGGGAGAATGATGCAAATTATACCCAATGACATTTCCAAGTGCAGGCATACACCCCAGGAGAAAACGTTCTCTAAAAACAATATTTTAGGTCACGCAGCCTGTGTTTAAAACTTCATGATGCTAATGTTAGCCAGCATTAATGGGCACCTCATGTATACGAGGCACGGTGGTAGGCACTTTATAAGCGCTAGCTCTAAACTTGGAGTGACTTCACTGGGGCTCCCACGGCCAGTGCTGGCATTCTGGGGATGGAGGGCTAACACCCACTGGATGCTGAGCGCTCACCCGGCAGCATGCGAGCCACTCCACCCGCAGGACTGCCGGACCTGCTCCCTCCTGACCAGCCCCACCTCCAAGGAAACAGAGTCCCAGAAAGCCTGAACTCCTTGCTCGAGGTCACACCACTGGAAAGCGGTAGAGACGGACTCTCTCCGGCCCCTGCCTGATCTGGTTCTCTTGCTGCCATGGCTCCTGAAGGAACCAACGGGTCAGAACTGCCGAAGGCGCACTGTCACGGAGTCCATACGCTTAACAATTTCAGGGCAGAAGAGATGACTTCAAACCTTCTTTACCGAACAACAATCAGCAGATGCCAACAGGGTAGGCCTTCTCTTCAAAAGTGATTCAAACGTCTGTGGCATCGGACCCAAATGAAGTCTCGTTTCTGAGGGCCCATTAAGGCCTCCTCACGCTCTGGGTTTCGAGGCGCGGTGAGGGCAGGTAAACACGAAAGAGCCCCAGCACACTTTGCGCACCGCATTTCCGTCCTGACTCCTCTTTGGAGACAGATGGAGTCCTACAGTTAGCTTCCACACAATACAAGTGAGCAGCTGGAGCTGTAGAAGGAGACAAAGAAAGATAAAGCAGGTAGTGATTCCCTGTAACATCCATCTCTGGGACTCAGGAAGGGGCCATGGGGGACCTGGTCCAGACGTGGTCCCAAACACTGATCACCCAGAGCCGGACAGCAAAGGCAGAATTAGCAGGTGATGTTATCTGCCTGAGCAGACCCTGTCGCTGGCAGCCTCTGCCCGGGGACAAGCTCTCAATGCAGGGAGAGAGAGTGGGAATGAGACGTACATGAGCTTTGCAACTTCTCCTAGTTGACAGGAACCTGCAAGTGTCTGTCTACGGTCACAGTATAAAACACCTTTGTAGGGCATTCTCCCAAACACATGCTTTTGAGATAATCACTATTTATTTTTTAGATTTTATTTACTTATTTAGAGAGTATGTGAGAAGGGGAAGGGGCAGAGGGAAATGGAGAGAGAGAATCTCACGCAGACTCACTGCAGAGCAGGGAGCTTGACACGGGGCTTGAACTCATGACCCTGAGATCATGACCTAAGCCCAGATCAAGAGTGGGACACTTAACCAACTGAGCCACCCAGGCACGCCTGAGTTAATTACTGTTTAGAGACAACCAGCATCCATGTAGTGGAAGTGCTTGCACTTCCACCTAAGGTTCCAGGATGCCTTTTCTTATTTTTTGCCATTGGTCATGTGTTCTTCCACCCTTGGGTCCAGTCATGCCAAAACCCTCATTTTCAAAATTGTGGGTTGTTTTTTTTTTAATGGTAGAAATTAGATGTTGTTGGACATCTATATCAAAATTGAGTATCCTGAGAATTATAATCATTGCCTTTCACCGTGAGTCTCTTGATGGCTTTCAGTTGGTCCTGTCAACGAGCTATCAGGATTTAAAAAACACAAGCCAGGTTTACAATAACAAAGACAAGCTAGCCTTTATTGAGCACCTAGATTGGGCCAGGTGCTGTGCAAGCCCATTTATTCTGATTGGTTGACTTAATCCTGAGGATTTTTCATTTTCGATACTGGAGTGGAGGAGTCTCAGAGAGAAGAAGCCTCTTGCTCCACGGTTAACAGCCAGTACCTCTAGGATATCCACACTGTAGATAAAAAACAGCCAGATAATTCTAAATTTTTCTTTTTGTCTAAATTTCTTTTTAACTCAGGGATTCAATGATTCTGATATTCATTTTTTCCAGTATGACTTGAATTATAACACTGGCTTACATCCATCTTTCTAAGAGCTCTCTCCGGCGTTCACCTCTTAATTTTGGCAAACACTTACAGGGTTATTATTTTGTATTTGACCTTAGACTGGGAGTCCAAAGCATACCTCCTCTCGTGGGCTCCTGGAGAAGACAGACATGTAGACAAACATGATGATCAGATGTGCTAAGAGCAATGGGGATCTAGAAACTTCTGCAGGAACATTCAGAAGCAGCACTCAACTTAGTCCTCCAAGACCAGGGAAGGCTTTCTGGAGGAATAACGTGTAAGCTGAGACCCAAGGATGAGGTGGAGTTAGGTCTGAGAAAAATACGGACAGAGGACAACTTCCAAGCAGTAGAAGAACCGCAGCTCTGCCATTCAGAAGGACCCATGATTACACCTTGCAGTCTCTCCCACCAGAACTCTTTCAAACACTCAAGCTCACCTTGGAAAATCTGTAAGAAAATGCAATTGCGGTGCTACTGATTCATTTGGAATCCCAGTTACCAGTGTGCATGATGAGGACAGCGCCCTCTTTCAAAAGGGGGTGAGGGCCAAATGCTGGGTCACTGGCTTCCAGCTCCCAGTCACTGGGGTCACCTGGTCCAGAACTGCCTCGCCCATAGCCCAGAAACGTGTGCTCAGCAACCCCAAGAAACCAACAGGCTGCCAGAGAAAAGGCAGCCCTTACATGACTCTCTCGCCTGGCTCGTTCTCCATGCAGAGTAGATGGAATAATGACAACCAGTTCTGAGTCCAACCCTGTGGCTTGGGGCTTCTGCACCCTGGTGATGTGTCTGTTCTGAAGATAAATTTGAGGATATAAAAAGGGAAGGGTGGATTCTCTGTTGAGTAAAGCAAACGTCTGATCAAAGTCGGAGAGCAGGGACCTGAAGTTAAAAGCCCTGGCAAGAGGTGCTGGGGAGGATACTCTTTTGCCAAATCAGGGCAGGACTCATGAGCAACTGGCAATCAAATAAAGAGAGGGACAGTTAATATCCTCTTAAGAAAATTAAACAGTCTGAGCCAGGATATGCACTTGTGCTGACTGTCCACCCATTTCTTCATGGAGCCGTCTACATGGAATACCTCTGGTTTTCCCAAGTTTTATTTCAGAGAACAGTTCCTCCCAAACTCAGCAAGGCCTCAGAATCACCTGGTGAGATCTGGCTAAGTAGCCCTCTAAGTCCCAACCCAAGAGATTTTGACTCAAAAGATCCCGAGTAGAATGGAGAAATCTGCATCTCTAACAAGCCCCTCTACAGGACCCTGATTTACACCCAGTTTAACAGTCACTGCCAGAGTCCAAGGAAAGGGGGGGGGGGGGGGGGGTGGGCAAGGATTCTGACTGACACTCTCGGCACTTTTAAGTAATCTTTTGATTAGCATGTATTCATTCGGTCGCATTTGCAAGCATATCTTCAGTGTTTACTGTGTACACCCACAATTTATAATACTGTGCCAGGCACTTCACACTTCACAACACTTTCTTCTCCAACCAAATAACCTTAAGAAACTTCTCTGGATAGGTTTCGTCACAGAAAAATTCTAGCACTCCTTGACTGACCACTAACACAGGCTGATCTACTGTTATCTATGGCAACTTCTGTAAAATGTTCTTTCCACCGTTGACGTGGGGACCGAGAGGCTGACACATCAATACATCATTTCGACCAGGCTTCGTTTGCTTGAGGAAAGGGCAATGTTCTGAAAACACAAAAATGCACAGTAGTAACATCGGGGATCTGAAGGGCTATACAATGTCTTTTGCAATCAGCTACTAAACAACACATATATTCTGCTGGCAATTTTGTCCAAAGCAACACCTACCTCTTTGTGGAAATCTAAACTGAAATCCATTCGTTGTTTTTGCCAGGAGAGTTAGTCAGAGCAGGGGTCTGCACATAAGAGACTGACAAAGTTACTTTAATTGGCAGGCTTAAGCAATTTGTCTCTGATTATCCAACTTCATCCATTTGGGAAAAATTCAAAGAACTGGTAGCAAAAGAGAAACAATAATTCTTGGGGTAAGATAATGATGTATCAGATAAGACAGTAATATTAATATTCACATTTTTATTGTACAATTGTTTTAAACAAACAGGCTGCAGAATTTAAACAATGGAACCATCCTGACCTAAGGGAGCTCTGGAAAAGGGCTTCCCTCCCTTCCTTCTCATCATAAAGAAAGACAAAATGAAAACATCCATGAAATTATCCATCTTGGAGAGTGATAATGCTGTCCTGGCTTTTGCTGTCCCTCAAGGCAAATTCCCGGAATTGCTGAATGTCCAAGTTTACATTTAGGCTGGGAAGCCAAATTGAGATCTTTGTTTTACTTTGCCTAATTTCTGGCTATCAGCATTGTGAGAATCTAGGAAGTTTCTCCACCAAACATATGCCAAGACTCATAAGACATAAACAACTCCAAAGAACCACGCCAAACTGAAATGCAATCAGCGTTAATGAAATGGGGACCATTAATTGTGAGGGGATTAAGACTGCGCGCTGGCTTGAAACTGCAGTTCCAAAGGTGGATTGTGAGTGCCATTTCTCTGGGCCTGTTTCCCTACCTGCCAAATTGAGCATCACCTACCTCGAAGAGGTGTGCAGATTAAATGAGATAGTGTGCTCCAAAATGTTTAGCACAGCTACTAGCGTATTATAAGCATTCAACACTATTAAGATGATTATCTCTATCTGTTTCAGCAGCAGGACGCGGAGCTCATCAGGCTGAATTTCACAGGGGGAAGAAATTCAGATAACAACATGGGAATAGCCCCAAAACTCTGAAGAGAGTGGGATTCCTAAAGCTGCGATTAGCATCTCATGTTGGTTTTGCTTCGACATATGCTCTGGGGTCACAGAACTATATTTGAGAATAACTGATGGCCCTTATGATCCTAAGTATTTTACAGTATACACTTAAAACCATTCTGAGAAGATGCCAGCACACTGCCATAACACAGCAACAACAACGAAAGTCAAATAACAACAACAACAAGAAAACCCAAGCAAACAGAATATAAAACCAAAGCAAACCAAAATATACCTAAAAAAGCCCAGCCAAATAGTCCAATAGGGGCGCTCTCCTCTAGGAGGCTATGTTAGCCCGTGTTCCAAGAGGAGCCACTTCGTATCACTGACTTTTGTTAGAACTCAGATAATGGAAAGGCCCTTCCTGAGCAGCTGACTCCATGCCTGGGACAGGAGGACGCTGGGAGTCGCAGACTCCATCCCGTTCCCAGGGCGTAGGGCTTCTCCTGCTCCCTAATGCTGAACACGGAGAACCGGCCACTGAAACACAGGCAGGCCTTTCCATTCTCCTCAAACCGCTAACTAAGGCTCATTTTCACAAGCCAAATTTAAAAATCAATTAATAAATTACAACTGCCAAAGAATGTTAAAAAGCCCAAAGGCACCGAAGAAGTGCTTAGAAGAAACAACAAAGCATTAAGCCTGAGATAAATGGGTTTGCGGTGTGTTTACTGTAATGTTGACTTAGTATCCCAAAGCAAAAACTCTCTTACCTCCACTTACCACTACTTTGTATTATAATAGCAGCATTAATTTTAAAATGATCATGAATCAATCATGAAATCTGACTCTTGTTTTTACTGGCAACAAAATACTCTAATTAGCACCTTGAATAAGAGTGCTTTCTAGGTAGGCACCAGCGAGCGAGCGCAATCTTCTGCTGTTAATTCTTTGCTAATCACACCTGGTAAACAAGGCTAAAAGGGCAGCGGGCTGCGATAACATCTCCACCTCTCCCAGTCACTCGTTGGAGGACATAACCACCTTGACTCTTTCGCAGGGTGATGCAGGGGGGACACAGAGGAGCTTCTCAGCCTCGGCTCTGCTGGCATTTTGTGGTGGGGCCGCCCTGGGACTTGTAACAAGTTTAACCGCAGCCCCGGCCTCCACCCACTGGCTGCCCAGCGGCGCCTTCCCTCCAGGGCCCCCCAGCCCCAAGCAACAGCCACAGGTGTCTCTACACACTGCCAAATGTCCTCTGGCAAGCAGACCCACCCTGAGGGAGAACCTGCCTGCACTGGTTATCACAACACACTACTGGGGTTTTTAAAGGCCCGGCAGGCCGACAGTTGGGACAGAGGGACAGGCGTGTACGCGTACACACGGGAACAACCGCTCAGGCTAGGGGGCACAAAACGAATGCAAGGGACGCTGCTACCACCAGCTTGATGCTACCTTCAGTGCCCACGGGCTGTTGTTCCTATAGAGCTGGGTGGTTTTTTTTTTTCTTAAATCAACTTTGTTGAAGGATAATTTACATATATTAAGCTGCACCCACGGAAAGCATCCACTCGCCCTGTGTTTTGACCATCCTTTATGAATGAGCCTCACCCAGAGCGGGAATTTGTGTTTTGATTTGCTTCAAATTCACTTTGAAATAGGAATAGGCCATGTATTATATTCTTTATCAAAAGCTTTTTCATTAACATCCCAAGCTTATGATCAGGCCTTCTGGAAGCTGTTAATTTGCTGATTAGCACTGTATGGGAGTGAGCTTTCCTGGGATCCAGGGCCAGTGCAGTGGCACAGGGCCCCCAGCTTGGCAAGTTCAGAACATGGCATTCACTGTACCACAATTTTTAAACCTTTATAACTGCATTTGTACTCTGTAAGGGAAGTCTGGTGGGACACTGGAGCATGTACTGGGGGCTTGAAGTCTTCGCTCGGGTGTGTGTCCTGAGTGTGTGTCCAGCCCCAACACTCCCACCCTCGTATGAATTCAGCCACCAGCTCTCTGCCCACTGGCACCTTGGGCCAGGCCAGCCCTTCCCACCCAGCCCCTAGCTGGAGACCATGGTCACCCCCAACCCAGGATCCTCAGTAGGGACACCCGCATTCCTCTGCTGCCCTGAGCTCCTGGTGGGGGCTCAGGCATGGATGTGGGAACAGTCAGAGGTCATGAAAGCCCGCAGCCCTCCCCAGCCCTGGGCTGGCAGGAATACAGTGAAGTGGGCTGGTGAATGGAGAAACACACTCTAGTTCACCCTAATCCAGGTCCTAAATATGTCCCACAATGGAGGCTGTGATCGTTTGGTGGATAACTGTCCCCCAAGTGGTGTTGGGCCCACGGAAAGGGGATTAACTTCCCTGCCCCTTGCAGGATCCTCACATTTTCACTTTGCCCTGTATTTGGCATATTAAATAGTCTTGGTGGGACCTTTCCTATTTCAATGTGTCACTTGCATTAGAGCCCTTGCACTGCTGTCCTGTTCACAGCAGTCAGGGAAAGATGGCTCGGTGCGACCATGCTTCCTGGTGGAAGGATCCAGAACCACCAGCACCCTCAAGGCCATCACATCAGCAGGGGCCTGAAGCAATGAGCAGGAGCCCTCCTTGGCCCCCCACTGAGCTCTTGCTCCTGCTTCTCTTTCCCTGCACCCCCACCACCTTCCAGAATTGGTGCTCTGGTCCCACTCCTCTGTTCCAGCGTAGCCCCAGAAGAACATGTGAATGCCCAGGGCCATGGATGCACCAAAATACTGTCGTGGGAGGTCTTTCATCAAAATTACAAAAGTCAGAACAGTTTCCTGGGTATCAGAGGCAGATCAGATGACACATGTGTTTTACAACCATAAAATATAATGTTCCAGGGGCGCCTGGGTGGCTCAGTGGGTTAGAGCCTCTGCTTTCGGCTCGGGTCATGATCCCAGGGTCCTGGGATCGAGCCCCACATCGGGCTCTCTGCTTCGCGGAGAGCCTGCTTCCTCCTCTCTCTCCCTGCCTGCCTCTCTGTCTACTTGTGATCTCTGTCTGTCAAATAAATAAATAAAATCTTAAAAAAAAAAAAAAAAAATATATATATATATAATGTTCCAATCAAATGATAAATCCTGCTTATGTGATTTTTATATCTCCATTTGGAAGGAAAAGAACTGTGCTTTCTTCCTCAGACCCTTTCCTTAAAGCACTGCTCATTTCCCCCCAAATTCTGGCCATTCTCAGGCCCGGACACCCTGAGTCAGAGTCAACACAACCAGGGACAAACTGGGATCTCTCCAGAGGAAGGAGCTGTAAGATGAAGCCTTTGCTGCCAGTGACAGGCTCCAGGCAGTGGAAAGTTCTCTCTGCACACCACAGCCCTCACTCCCTCTTGGGCCCCAGGAGTGGAGAAGATTGCTTAAAAAGAGAGAAAATATGGGTGGCTCAATCAATTAAGCACCCAACCGTTCATTTCAGCTCAAATGATGACCTTAAAGTCATGGAATCAAGACCCCCATGGGGCTCTGGGCTCAGCAGGGAGTCTGCTTGAAGATCTCTCTCTGTCTCTGTCTCTGTCTCTCTCCCTCTGCCCCTCCTCCCTAAATTAGATAAATAAATCTTTTTTAAAAAGAGAGAGAGAGAGAGAATATGTTGGCCTTTTCTTTATCAATGCCCCCTATAAAATGCACTGAAGGCTGCAAAGACTTTTGCTGTTCAATTCGGACTATAAAATAAGAACCACAAGAACTATTTCTTGCAGGCAAATATTTTGTTTGGCTTTCTAAAAAATATGTATTGTCAAAAGAAATTAGATAATCCACATATTTTAACCTCTATTAATATATGTTAAATACTATTTATTAAAATGTTAATAATCCATTAGTTAAGAGACAAAGTGGAATCAATTAAATTTTAGTAATTAAGTTGGGTTATAATGAAGAGAGATTGAAAAGAAGTGTCTGGTGGAAAATAATTTTAAACAACAACAAAAAAAGAGCATCGAGCACAGCTGCATTGTCCATAACATCTAGTTCCCATGGCAAGTGTATTATGACAATTTCCCTTAAAAACCAACAATAACAGCACCTGAGCAATAAAAAAGGGTAACTTTATAAAAATAAGGAAGCACAAAGAAGGGAATCAACTCAAATGCATTTGAGATTTACAAAGTAAGGTTTACAGGCTAAAACATGGTTCACATTATTTGATGTTGACTTGATAACCACACAAATTGGAATTGCCACAATTTAATGAAAGTTCCCGTGTGAAACACAAGAAATACAAACCTAAGTGAATTGTGCTTGAGAACGGTATCAAATGTTAATAAAATACTCAAGGAAAGAAAAAAAAAAAAAGAAATTCCACTGGTATTTCTTAAAGCAGGGCTGTGTTCTTACCTGCAGTATCCTACCCTAGGGCTCGGGCTCCTGGCTGTGTTCTGGGCCTCGGCCTAGAGCCTGGCCTCCCGCAGGGAGTGTGTGTGCAGCTGCTTCCGGATGCCCCAGGGTCAGGTTCTCATAAATCAGATACCCCACACTGGACAACATGTATGGAGGATTATTTCTACAAGGAAGACCGACTATGATGTGCCAAAATTATTTCCATTGACTGAAGGCCACCACATTATGAAAAACAAAAAGCCTTTTCACCCATGATGAAGAAAAATAATTATGCAAGAATAACCCCCTTTTTCCCCCCCTCCATTCAGACTGTCCAGTGGGAATTAAAATACCACCACCAGGATATAGAATACAAGTGTTTAAAATGCACAAGGGCAGACAAGAGTTGCTACTAATCTGTGACCTTCAGCTCCCCAAACATTTATGATTCGGTAATTACCGGATCCTATTATTACTGATGGCTACGTTACTTCCTCTCTTGTAGAGCCCTCTGAATACAGGGGGTGAGTGGGATTCTCAGCGTTTGCTGGCTGCTACAGTGTATGCAGTCTACAGCTGCCCACTTCATAACCTTGAACTTTACATGGTAGCACATATTAAATACTACAAACATGAGCAGTTCAGAGGCCGTATGGTTTAGATAGGTGGCTTCAATGTAGGCAGTAATTATTATTATTAGCATTATTACTGCTGTAGTCAATTAATACAGATCGGCAAGCCACTGCTCAAAACAGGATGTTGTGCTTGATTTCTACTCATGCCAGTGTCCAATTTTAACCCTATCAGATATTCGATTCAGACACCTGACTTTATTATCCTGAGCTCTTCACTTGTAACCTTGCCTGTATTTTTACCAAAGCGAGCAGGAGCATCTCATCTGCTCAAATACTTATTAGTGTTGCTATAGAATACCATTTCCTCTTGCGGCTGATAAAATATTAATCAAAAACAGGAACTGAGCAATTTCCCAGTGTAGATGTCTTCTAATGGTAATACAGGGAGTCAAAGAGAGATCTGGAGGTCATATAATAGCTTCTGAAGAAGGCAAGGAGGAGTGACATCGGAGGAGAAGAAGAGATTGCAGGCAGAGCTCGGGGGTGGGTGAGTTATTGCCATTCCATACACAGAAGTAAACTTCTAGAAAAGTGAATGCGGGGGACGGGTGGAAAGAATCTAGGTCTAAGAGACCCTCAAAGTATAAGCTTTTTGTTTTTCTGTAACATAGAGTGAACCTTTAATTAACCAGAATAAGGTCTTGATTTAACCATACTTTGGTTGCTAGAGTTCTAACCCTCATTTATCAACTCCTTCCAGGTCTCGCGAATCTACTTCCTTTACCAAAGAAAGCATGTCAAGCCTGACTGAATCTCAGACCAACTTCTGAATATTGAAAAAGGACTTCTCCCTTCCCTTCTCCTCTGAGGTCTCATCTGTGTGGAAAGAACACGGGCTTTAGATGCACACAGCCATTGGTTCATAGCCAGCCCGCTACTCCTTACAAGGCCACTCCCTGGCAAAGGACTTAACCTTTCTGCACCTCAGGTTCTGGAAAGTTTGCAGAATTTGTGGTGCGTCTCAAATGCTCGCTTTTCCCATCCCCAGTACTGAAATTATATACAAATCAATAAAACACAAATATCCACATACCTTACAAACAACACACAACACACACACACACACACACACACACACACACACACCCCACCCCACTATTCATAGATGTAGAATTCAGGGTAAATTGCATTTTCGTGTGGGTTTATTATATTTTAAAAAGTGGGTTTTGGGGATGCCTGGGTGGCTCAGTTGGTTGAGCGGCTGCCTTCGGCTCAGGTCATGATCCCAGTGTCCTGGGATCGAGTCCCACATCGGGCTCCTTGCTCGGCAGGAAGCCTGCTTCTCCCTCTGCCTCTGCCTGCCACTCTGTCTGCCTGTGCTTGCTCTCTCTCTCTCCCTCTCTGACAAATAAATAAATAAAATAAATAAATAAAAAGTGGGTTTTTTTTCTTAAAGCATTGACTAAATACTACCTAAAACTTTGAGAAGAACTCTTTAAAACCAGCAAAGAAAAGGCAAAAACAAAAACAGTTGAAACACCACCAAAATAATGTGAAAACCAGTATGAGGACTCCCATTCTTTGGGTTAATATTTATTCGGAATTTGTGTTATATATATTAACACATTTAATTTACTAACCTGCATGACCTGTGGTACAAACCGCACCCAGCCCATTTTTTTTAAAAGGTCTAAACACTAAGTGATTTGCCCCATTTTACTCAGCCCATAGATAGTGCTAGAACGTGAACTTGAGCTGTGCCTTGTTAAAGACCTCTGCCTCTCCTACACATCACCAACCAGTTCCCTCCATGAAAAACTTCTGTTCTGCAAAAATATGAGCAAAGGTAAGCTAGCCACGTTCTAATACCGCTTGCAAAATATGTATACATAACTGGTGGGGTTTCTACCTGCTTCTTCATCCTCAAATATTGGAATCAAAAGTCTCCCAGACATTAAAATCAATTAATACTGTGATATGCTGGTCAAATGACTCTTTTTAATGCGTGTTCTCTTAATTACCATCCACTTTTACATCTAAAAAATTTGCTCTAAGTTGACTGTTTCTATCAAGATTTTGGCTCTCTTCGGCACAATCCATTAGACTGATAAAAATCCATTTTACAAATGTAGAGTCTGGCCCAGCAATCCCACACCTGGGAATCCATCCCACAGAAATAAAAGCATCAGTCTGACATATGAACAAAGATGCTTATTGTCTCCCTATCTGAGGCCAGGCAGGAGTGCCAGCAGAAACCTTTGGAATCCAAATGAATGTCCTTTAATACATTCAGTATGGGGAAGGACTACATGAATGATGGTATGTCTGCATCATGGAATACCATGCTATAGCTAGACGAGAAAAGGATACAGAATAGCATGCAAAGAAGGAGTCCATGTGTCATCAAGCAAAACCACCAAAAAGATGGTATCTCAAAAAAACCCAAATATGCATCCAGTGTATATATATATGTGTGTATATCCATATGTAGGATACAGATAAAATATGAGATTAAAAATCTGGAAGATGTATATGAGATGGTTAATGTGTTTTGCCTTACCGAGCAGAAGGTTTGGTGGTGGGGGGAATGACAGAGTGGAGTAAAGGCAAAAAATGATAAAAATGACTAATATGAAGTTGAATATTGGCAGAACGAGGCACTTAACTACCAAAACTAAGAAAGAGATATAACAGAATCATGTAGACCTCATGACACCCTAGAGTTGTAGAAGCATTTTAATGCTTAAACCTTGTAATCCTTATAATTGGGTGAGGTCAGTTGCAATGTGATCCCCATTATACAGATGAGACAATGGAGGCACAAGAGCCACACCGCTAATAAGCAGAGAGGGCAGCCCTGCATCAAAGACTACAATCATAGCTATAATCTAACTGATGAGATTTAAGTGGAAAGACAACGAGAGAAAAATTAGACTTAACCTGTTGGCTGAGTGGTGAGAAACTCACACAGCAGTGATCGTGTTGCCATCTGATGCTCTGCACTGCAGAAGCCACCTCTTGCCACACCATGGAAGGACCAAGGTAGGAATCACAGGGCACAGATCAGGACAGAAGTATCTACTGTTAGCAGTGAAGCTGGGGAACCACTCCCCAACCCTGCTAAGGGCAGGCTTGCCCTGAAGCCAAAGCCCTGCGGAGCTCGCAAGCTGGGCACCTCTCTGAAGGCGGGGACATGCTCATCCTTTGACCAGAATCCTTCTCCTGGGCGGGTGCAGATCTGTCTCCACTCCTCTACAAAGTGCCCCCGCCAAGATGGGACTTGCTAGCTGAAGCTGGCTACTATTCCCCAAGGGGCTTGGCGTGGTACCTGGCACACAGTGGGCATTCAATAAACATTTCTTAGATAAATGAAATCTAGGGGCTCAGTAAACATATGTCGCTAATACTAAAATGATATCTCCACTGTGTAAAAATGGAAAAATTGCTCTGAAGGAACTGTGTTTTATATACAGAGAACACGAATCCCAGTAATGACGGCGAAAACAGCACTGCCAACTAATCCCATATTAAGCTCCTATGTAACGGGCACTTGCTAGACCCTGTATGTATATTACATGTGAATCTTACAAGAATGCTGGAAAATATGTATTATTTTTCTGTTCCCAGGCAACTTGAGGGAAGTCTAATTACCTGGCTCAAGGGCATACAGCTAGTAAGGAAGGCAACGGGATTCAAACTCCAGGCCCCTCCTTCTCTTTTCACCGCGTCTCCGCACTCCGCACATAATATGCTCTCACTCACTAATAAAGTTAAGACTAAATAATAAGATATCCTAGTCACTTCATTTAAAGTTAGGCACTCAGAACGAGAAGTGGAAAAAAAAGGTTACACAACATTGTTCTTAATCCAAAGTAAAGCAAACCCCAAGCAAATTAAGCAAACCATAATATGACTTGGGTTTGCCTTTTAACACCTGTTACAACACATACTCAGTGCAAAGGTGTCTCCAGCCGCACCACCTCCACTTCCAGCAGACAAGAATCACATGGAGCGCTGAGGACACTTGACAGATGTGTTAATGCAGGGGGATATTTCAGTTTCCATCCTCTCTGGACCACAGCATGACAGTTACAGAATTCACATCCATTTGTATCCCCCATTGAATCCCACATAATTCAGCAGACATTCATTACAATGACATAATGATTTCACACAGCCATAAATACATATGCTAAGAGTCGAACAAGACATTCATATTTAAACATAGCTGGAAATAATTTCAATTCTGGTGATTTTCTTTTGCTCATTCCATTACTTTTCTGTGGATGCTTAAAATGTTAAAATACAGTAGGAAACCAAGAATACAAGAATAAAGGTAGGGGTGTGTGTGTGCGTGTGTCATAGCTTCTAGTTGAGCAAGTAAAGGAATTTGGGTATCAAGTTACATGTGATAAATATTTTGAGGAAAAAGTAATTTAATAATAGACGAGAAGCCCCTTGATATGTCAATTTCAGGAGAATCATTCATGCTGCTGTAAATGCAGTCCAAGATTTTAATATTCTGAGATCTATGCTTCAGATCTGAAGGATGGTTGCCCTGATTTCATAAATAAGAAACGTACGTAGGACTTTTTCATAAAACTTTTAACAACACATAAAGCAAACAAATAACGCAATTAAAATTAAAACCGCTCAAAATTCACCATTCCCAAAGAGGGGTGAAAATAATTTCTCCGAAATCAGACCCATGCCTCCGGAACGGAGCCAGCAGGTAACTCCGATGACATGACCCCAATCCGGACAATGTTGATCTTGATCTTTTCCTTATCCTTCTCAACTGCAGACAGAAGAACACAGTTTGTCTTCAGCCTCGATGATGTATCCATTAACAGCTCTCTTCCCAGAGCATTCAGACACCTTGCAACGGATTTCTGAATTATTTACATGGAAGTAGCATTAGAAAACCCTCATGTTTAAATTATGCTAAATAAGGACTCTTTCAGCTGGACTTTAGCCTCTGCAAAAAATATCTATTCTGCAGGCATGGAGGAAGGGCACAGAGGAATCTGGGGATGTGACACGTGGAGATAGCACAACAGAGAAAGATGTTTGGGGAACACGAGTGCACATACAAGCCAAGCATGCAGGACAGTCTCCATATCCAGACATTCTAGAGGGAATTTGAGTGTGTCAATTTTTGTCAAATTTTGTCAATGTGTGTCAAATTGAGATGATGTCAATTTTCTAAAATGCTTCCAAATGAACAGAAAGCTATGAACAGGAGAATGTAAAATAGATGGAAGTCCAATTGTAATAAATCATGGAAAATCCACACTATGGAATATTATGCAGCTATTAGAAAAATGAGTTAGCTCTTCATCTACTGACCTGGAGGGACGTCTGTGAGGTATTGGTCAGGGAGATACACAAGGAGCAGTGCGTGGTGCATAAACAGGGAAGCGTTCTTGTGAAGGCAAATAGAAAACCTTTCCGACACTTGCCATAGGTGTCCCTTTAAGGACGGAAGAGCTTAGAGAAAGGGGTCAGGGGCTCTTGGTGGGCTGTCAGCCATGGTCAGTAGGCTGCGGGGACAGCTTGGGGACTGCAGGAAAAAGGGGGGTATCATGCATTTTACTTTTTGCTATTCATTTGCATGATGTCATTGACGGTGGTAAGCACATGGTATCATTTAATTTATAAAAAAATTAATAAAAAGGGCGAGCAAGAAAAGAGAGAGGAAGGTGGAGGGGAGAAGAAAGAGGAGAGGCGGAAAGAGAGAGAAACCTATAAGAGCAAAATGTTCCGGAATTTCGTGCTGGCCAAAGATGGTTCACCATCTTTTTATTTTGCTGGGATGCCAATATTGGAGTTTTATTTCTTTTTACTTTTTCTTTCTTCCTTCCTTCCCTTTTTTTCCCCCCTAAAGTGAATGTGCTGGCTTCCCTGAAGAGGACAGTCTGCCCTCTAAAGAGCCACCTTGACAGAAGACTCCGCTGCTGGAGAGCTGAGCACACGGGCTTGGTGTGGCACGGAGGGGCCCAGCAGGTGCGCAGGCAGGTGGTACAGGGAGACGGGGGGTGGGGGGGGAGGTGGGGGAGACCCCATGATGTGATCAGGTGGGTGGAAGCCTTCTGTCTCGCCAGCGCACTGGGGCCGGGTTGGGGGGATCTGGCCAGAGATGGATAGATGGAGCCTGCATGGTGCCCACAGAGGTGTTTGGGGGAGTCCTCAGGCCCTCCCTCGCTGGGGCACTTCCAGGGAAACGAACGACAGGCCAAATAAATCATTAAGACACACAGATACAGATACAGGTACGGATATACAAAGAGCTGGTGTTTAATGTCAGTATTGCTTTCAAATGCGAACAAAATTACGTTTAATTCAGTAAGTGTTTACTGAGCTCCTACTATGTACCTAGCCTTATGCTTTTAATGAAATTATAGCATCTTAAATTTCCCACACAAATTGAGCGGTTTTCTTTCTAATTATAAAAGTGGCAAGTTCATTTCAGGAAGTGGTCAACTATGCGAACATATTTTTCTTTCTTTTTTTTTTTTTGCGAACATATTTTTTTAAGTGACTAAATTGCCTCTAAGTCCCCAAACACAGACGATGGCCACCTTGTCATGTGCTATATTTCCAGGACCAGCCCAGTGAGTGCCATGAAATCAGTTTCTCATCAATATTAGTCAAGAAAAGGGAGGCGAGGCAGGCAGCAAACTTAGAGAAATATTATTTATGTAAATCCATTTTTCTGTGCCCGTATTTTTATTTAGCAAGGAAACCATCCTGTACATGCTGCTCTTCCAACCACTCATTCCATTTAATGATATCTAACAAGCCCTTTGCCAGCACACAATGCAGACAGCCCTGATGCTCCGGCCCCCGGGGCAGTACCCCGGTGCACACGCTCCCTGACAAGGATGGTCTCAGCAGCACCAAGAGCCCCGGAAGCGCGGCCATGAGTAGATTAGCACCATTCCAGCCTTGTTCCTCTTTAGTTCACTGCACCGTTCCTCACCTCCACACATGGGAGAAACTAGTGAGAGCACGCCAAGGAGAACGCCTTTCCACGTCTCATAGTGAACTCACAAGCTGCCTCCGAGCAGTGTACGCGCACACACGCAACTGCAGCTGCTGTACATAATTAATGTGCTAATTATGCATAATTATCTAATTACTAAAGAAGAGAGTCAGACCAAGTGCAGTGGTAAAGCTATCGAAACCAGCTCCTTCTAGAATACTCTGCAATACAGACTAGCTTGCTATTTCTGAAAGGTATGCTTTCTGTCTGATACTTGTAAATAGAGAAAAGTGTTTGTAAATGCTTTAGTGATGCTATGGACTGGATGATTATGAGTCATTCCATTAACAAAAATTTAAAAAAAAAATATATATATACATATGTTAGAGGGGAAAAATGTGTCATATGACTCATCTTCACAATACTGTGTGAACTGGGACTCACAACAGACTCCTGTGTGCAAAGCAAGTTTTCTGGCAAATGTTCCAAAGTAACCTGGTCCCACAAAATGATCATGTGGAAAAAGGAAAAATGGATACTAAGTGGTAATATGTTTGGAGAAAAAAAAAATTCATCTACGCCCTCTGTGTTCCATTTAAGGCTCTCCCATAAAATACAAAATAAAAAAGAGGGTGATAAGTGGTCATATATTTAAGTTTGGAAAATACTACTATTCTTTCCCCTTCTTAGAGAAGTACAAAACATACCTGCATTTAAAAGGCTCTGATAAGTACTGCATTTCTGAAATAGTTTTGACCAGAGAACCCTTCTTCTTTCAGTCCCTCTGAGCATCTGTAAATATCAGTAGAACTCATAGATGATCCGAGTGTAAGGCCAGGCTATATTAATTTTTTTTTTTTAAACCTCTGCTGGATCACTGATTCACCATACGGTGAAACTTTATTTTGAATCGGAACCAAGCTCTCTGCCTGAAAGGAACAACCTCACAATAAGATATATTTGAGAATCTAAAACAAACTCTAAGATGATGCTCAAGAAGCATTTTTTTTTTTTTTTTTTTTTTACTGATTGCTTGTCCCAGGAACATACTTATTACGGCTGGAGATGCTCTATCTTGACATTTAGGTGCTATGACCAAACAATTAAATCTTTTATCAAATGTTACCCACAGCATTTCCTGAGAATATGAAAGGAGCCACAAATTAATTCCATGTTGGGAGAGAACAGCCTCCTGGTTACAGAGAAGATATAAATTAGCATCTCTGGAGTTTAAGTTATTTTATTTACTTGTTCATTCTAACCTATCTCCTCCCAAAAATCAATGGGGCATCCTTTTTGTTTTTGGGTTTTTTGTTTTGTTTTGTTTTTAATGCCGTCATCAAAATTCACGGGGCCTTGACAAACGGGTGAAAACACACACTAGTTGGATCCTCCAAAGGCACATCTTCATTACTTTTATTATTTAACTTTAACTTTTAATCTTGGGCCATAAAAACTGTCCTAATAAAAGATCCATAAATATCTCCTGAATGTGCAAATGAGCGATTCTGATGACCTGAGAGCATATGCCGGGCTCTTTCTGCTGATGGGCTTCAGTCCTTGCCACTGCCTGAGATCCAACAAGACGCATTTCCAAATGGTAATTCCAAACAGACAGCTACATCGGGAGGCGAAGGGAACTGCTTCTGTTTTCGTTTTAAAATTTCGCTTGAACAGGAATGACCTCATATCCTTCACTGATTTTCCGGCTAGTTGGGGCAGATTTTCACAACGCTAGTTCAGTGTTTCAAAAATTAATTACATGCCACACACACAACAGTGACATGATGGCCTGGGATGCGGGTCTTCCCAAAGTCCCACCTAGAAATCTTCTCACCTGGGCTTGCTTTGAACATCACAGGGGACTCAACACACATTTGCTACGTGAATGAACGAAGGGACTCCACACGAGTATTCCTCTTTTAAATCCCATTTCTAGTCGTGCTTTGAATTCTAAAGTAAATACAATTAATTGCCAAATAAATAATTTCAGATTATGAAATAGGTTTTCCTGAACAGGTTTAATTCAACTGCACAACACATTTTTAAAATTAAAAACACTGAAAACTCCATGTTATTTTTCCCCCTCAAACCTTTTTCAAATTAAATTCTGAAAACAAATATACTTTTAAAATTATATTATCATCATAGTGCATTTCTGCATGAACAATACATACGGATAATGGCTTCTATAATGTGATGCATAAATGCAAGTTTACAGGAACGAGCAATTTATTATATTAAATACTGGGATTTTATTTTTTACTTATATGGCTCCCCCCGCCTTTTCTCTAATATACTATTCTGAGGAAACACTATAAGGCCATGATAGTTGATTGCACTATCTTGATTACCATTATTTTTCTAGCTTTCTTAAATGAGATGCAAGTAGCATTTCTAAGTTTAGAATATTGGATAGAATACCCTGTGTTTGAAGCCAGTGTTTCTAAAACTCTTTATATTTTGTGCCCAGCAAATTTTTATGCAACTTCTTTTCATATGCAAAGTGGATCTATGCAATCCCATCTTACACATTCAGGGGAGGAGAATGTGTCAGGAGGAGTAGCTGTGTGTTTTAGCACTAAACGAATAATCTGTCATAAACAGCGTGCTGTATTTGATATTCAGATCAAGACATTTCTGTCTCACCCTAGCAGACCCTCCTGACAAAAGCCGTCCCGTGTCTGCCAGGGGTATCGAGTCCACCTGAGGACAAATTTCAAGATGAACCTGAAATCAATTTGCCATCAAATTTTCATGCCTCTCCCAGACTATCTGTGGCATTTTAATTACAAGCACCCTGGGCGGGGGGTGCTACAGATATTGACACTTTGCTCCTACAATAAGCTTTATTGGCAACCTCTGTCTGAATGCAGTACCCCACTAGAATAACAAGGAACGGATGAGGGTGTTCAAGTGGGGAGGGACTGTGATCACCCTGAAGCCGTTTCCTTGGATGGGCCAGGGCATCTCTTTGGCCACAAGCCTGGGGGACAGAATGCCTGGCTCGGGCAGTACAAATGACCTTCAAAGTCAACATGGCTGTGGGGTCTCTGAGCTCTGCAAGGGTCCTGGGTCCTTCTCCTCAGCACACCACATGCCAGCTTCTTCCCTGTCTGCATTCAGGGGGATGTTTCTGGTCCCATCACTTTGGAACCCTCAAAAGATTACAAATCCATGCTGGTAAGTCAGGGTGTCTGGGCAGAAGGCGTCCCTGGAAACTAGGCGAAAAGGCTTGATTAAAGGGGACAGATGCAGCCCCTGACTGTATCTGGAGATGATGCTTGGGTTGGGAGTGGGACGAGGATGACCAGCCACTTCTACACTAATGATAACATTCCCTGCCTCTCCCCAATTTTTTTACAGGCTGTGGAAAGAGCCATAAATATCAAAATAAAGGGGAGCACCTACAATTTGCAAGCCAGGAAATATTTTTGCTCCCTGAAAACTGACACGCTGGGACTACTGATGTGCAGTTTTCTCCAGGCACGATGGGCAGCCCATTCCTCGGGGGGAGTCTGCCACTGGACACGCTGCGCTGGTACACGACATCCTGCTCCCTCTGAGGGAGACCGGGTGCAGACGATGCCGACGGTCACTGCTGTCTTGGCGGCCCGGTGCCGGGCACCAGAGTCAGCATGTCTGCGTGTTTCTCAACAACTCCTCACTCACTCTCAGAAGTGAGCAGCTGACTGAAGTGAACCTGGTAAATGCTTAACAACCAGCTCTCCAGAAAAATCAAATTGGCAAATAAATACACTTGCATTCATTTATCATGAAGTTTACTGATAGAAAGGACACTGGCACCCAATCTACAAGTAGAAGTATGCAATATTCTTTATTACAAATGCCAAAAAGCCAGTGCTTTTGTGGATTTCAGCCCAACTCTTGTATCTACAGATAACTTGCCGGTGTTGAGTAAGTCAAGTCTGATAGAAATAGGGGTTGATATCTTTAAGTTAACTGGTAAGATGGAAGGGAAACAATTAAAGGGGAGACATATCTTGGAACTGAACTCACTCTGCAAGAGCATCAGCAACTTCTTTGCTGAACTGGTAACAGGTTCTTTAAAATACAGAAGGACTATATCCTCACTTAAAAATAATACTCATCAAGTAATGACTACAGACAGGGAAAATGCATTATTAACATTGCGATTACTTTCTCAAGCCAAGACAATCTGAACAAACCAATGAAGCCTTGATTTGCAGTTTTTGCCTGTTTCTGTGGTATAAATCCTCCCGACCACAGCTGCTTCCAAGCCACCCCGGGAAGTCACTGAATGCTGGGCCGGGGGGAGCAGTGCAGGTGCACTGCCTTCCAGAATGTTCCCACCATAGAGATACAGCAGATCTCACTGACCTCAAGAGCACGGATAGAGTCAAAGGTAGCAAAATGACCAAGAAGTATTAAGCTTTGAGTATTTAATAACTTTGGACTATAATTTAATGGAAAGTTTCTATCATTTAAGGTGTAAGAGTGTCCATGTTTAACAACTGGGTCATGAAATTTCTGCAGCTCCAACACATGGCCGTGCCCTGGGTCGACAGCTTCGCTGCACACTGGAAATGGTGCCACGTGGGCACAAGCATGCGGGCGTGAGCACGCACATGCGCACACAAGCATGCACACGCCCTGTGAAGCCCCCCTCGCCGCCCCCCCCCCCTCGCTGGCGAAAGCCTCTTGTTCTCTCAGGGAGGGAGATCTTTTTGAACACAGTGGAGAGATCCACGATCAAGATGGAACAGCAGCAGATAATTAAATATCTGCGCTCCTGAAGAGCGGGCAGGTCTGGCAGAGACAAAGGAGACGGTGAGAACGGCACTCGCCCCTTCTGGCGGGGGACCCGCAGCCCAGGGACCAGCCCTGCGGACCCAGGCCCGCTGCAATGGCAGCCGAGCGCGACCTGAGCCTGCGGCTCCCTTCCAGCCTCCGCGCTCTGCGTTCTCCCTCCCCACCCGGGGCCACCGGCCTGTCCTCTGCTCCTAGGACACGGAGGGCATGGCCAGCTCCGCAGTACTTATGAGAGATGAGCAACATTATTACAGTCTGAATCTCATTGCTGTTTCTGAGGCAGAAACTGACTGGAGACATGAAAGCTAGGGCGGGTGTCGAGGCTGGAAAACATACAGATACCCTGGTGTCAAGGCAAAGTTAGCCAACCCTGCTCTGCAGAACAAGTCCCTGCATCCTGCGGTTAGAGGGCCGGGTCATTTTGTTTTGTCTCAAGAGGTGACCCCTCAGAGGGCTCCCCCCAACCTTATTAGGCAAGGTGAGGAGGCTCGGCTCCCTGGGCATCCGGGAGCAGCAGCAGCCGCGAGAGCAGCCAGACGGCGTTCTCCCGCTGCAGCATGAGAACTCAAACAGTCCCAAACAGTGGTGTGCAAGGATCAGGAAGCGCTGTGCGCATGTGGCTGGAGGCAGCACGGAGGCATTTCTCAAAGGGTGCTGGGGGGAGGGGGGACATGGGTGACACTGATGTTGTGTGCTGCTTCCTCAAGGATTAGATACCGAACACGACATGCTATGGGCTTCTCTGCAGGTATTTTCAAAATGTAAAACACAGACGGCTTTTTATGGACAAACCGGACTAGAAGTATTCCAAAGTGTTCCCTAGAAATGCCAGAGCTGTAAAATATCTTTGAGATATAAAATAGAATATCCTATCACTTGTCAGTAACACAGTTTGTTTCTTTTCCTTTTTATTTTTTATCCCTGAGAGTCAGTTGCTTAAAATAAACATCAGTATTTCCAGGCACAATTTACATTTCGAATGTGGAATATCTATGGTGCTTGGCCAGGAAAAAAAATAAAAATAAAAATTATATATATATTTATTTATTTACTTACTTATTTATTTATATATTACCGTTAATCTTGTCTCTAAAGAGACAGTCAACACACAGAAATCACTCATGTTTTCTCTCGTCCAAATATACTGGTGCTGACTCTTTTCTTCTTTTGCTCTCTGTCGGTTGAATCCAAAAGCACCATCAACGTCAATCACTTTATTCGCGATAATGTTGTCCTTGCTAGAAAGATCTTGCTTCTCTAGTGTTCACAAGAACAGCACAGGATGGAAGGAAGTGGGGCTTAGCATAAGGCAGGTCCTGGGGGACTAACGTGACCCAGCACAGAAGCTGAAGCAGGGCTGACGCTCTAGCGGCCTTTCTACACGGCTGCTGCAGTACCCCGGGGTCCAGGCAGGTGCGGGAAAGGGACTTAGGCTCACTCACTGGCTCCTCAGCATTTGGGTTTGCAGATTCTGGCTGCATGTCCTGGGGGTGGAGGGAGTAAAGGAGGATGCTCGGATTCTCTTTCCTTTTTCATTTTTAATTCCTTTCTCAAGAGAAAATAAAATGGTGTAGGCACACGAGCGCTGCTCTTCGTTTTACAGAGTGGCGAAGTCACTGACCAGATTCGTTTCCGAGGCACAAGCGATATAGAATGGGAGTGTGTGCCAAGAACGCGTTTGGGCACCGGGCCAGGAGAACGCGGCCTGTCTGTCTCCAGGGAGAGTGGGGAGGCCAAGTTATGTTTGGAGGGATGCCTCCTGTTTCTGATGTAGCTTTTTCGACGTCCACTGAAGCCACTCCTCCAAAACTTGAGACCTGTCACCTCCCTTTCCGGGCAGCCCCTGCTGGGCCAAGCGACTATCTTCTGGGCACAGACCAACCCGACACCCAGCAGAAGGCCCAGCAGTGGAAGGGGGTCTGACCGGACATGGCGTGCCCTCCTCTCTGGATCATTCCTCTCGTCTGGAGCTCAGCCAAGGAAATGTGGGTTGCTGAGCCAACCCCCTGCTTCTCCCTCCAAATCACATCGCTCATGATTAGGGAGAAAAAGGCTGAATCTTCCTCCATGGCCCTGGAGTCCTCTCCACCCACTCTCTATACAAAATCAGTTCATCTGGGTAATTTTTAAAGCACAGTGCTTGGGCCAGCTGGAACTAGCTGCCTCTTCCTGGCCAAATGCTTGGGGTTTCTTCCAGCCTCGAGCCTACGTGCTCCGTGTGCTAGCGAGCGCCTCGAGATACGGCCAGGACTGGGAGCAAGGGATTTGGTAACCAGACTTTCCAGCAATTTCATGAGTTTGGAGCAAGCAGAAAACCTTATTCGTTGGTGAGTTGGCCTGGCCCAAGAGGCAGGTCACTGAGCTCTGCAGCCCAGCATTCCAATTCTCCAAAACCCGGGAGGATCTGGGTATCCGGCATTGGACCAGGCTCTCTGGCTACATAGGCCCAGTCTGTGTCCTAGCCCTTAAAGAAGTAAGATGATTTTCATGGGGAAATGGAATTGCGTTATTTGCTTTGGTCTCTTCCAGCTCAGAAGTGACCTGAACACTGCTGAGAGGGCCTGCGGGACCCTGGCTTTATTCTAGAAACTAGGCTAGTTAAATAAGGCATTGTCAAGCCAGGAGCGCCTTGGACTCTTGGCAAGTGTGTTAACTCAGTATGAAATAATATAAACAAAAAAGAACAATATTCCCTGTTTTCTCACCCCAGGCATATCAGGGGCTGGAGCTCAGTATTCATTTGGGATGGGCCAAAAGCTTTCAAAAGTAAGTTCTGTGTATTTCAAAGAACTTTAGCTTTGAAGATCTAAGGGGCAGGGAGTGGGGGCTGCCTGGTGTGAGGGTTCCAAAAGGTACCTACTGCGCTTTGGAGGCTCAGAAATTGAGGAACAGTAACAGTCCTTAGTGAAGAGAAGGAACTGCATAAAATACAGCATTTATCTTCTTTTGGGCACAAAAACATATACACAAGCATATACAAAACCACCTAACATTTATGCATTCTTCTTCTGGGGGTCCTGCAAATCTTCCCCGTCATTGTTCATATTAATGAATGTGTGTTTGGTTTCCAAACTGCTCGGCATATGAACTCGAGTTGAGATGTTCTAGAAAGTAAATAAGCCAGCTGTGCCCGCCACAGAGGGCCCCAAGCAGGAGCACGCAGGCCCTCTGATGGGGAGGTTCCACGCGCACGGGACAAGCCTGCCTGCTTCCGACCGGCCTCGCCTCTGTGCTTCACACGCAAACTGGAATTCATTCTTCCAGCCTCCCTGGCTCACGGAGATGTTTTGAAGATGGACCGAGTCGTATTTCGTAAATTCTGGGCACGGCACGGGAGGTAAAAAGAACAAACAGTGCTATTCACCCACTGTCCCTACTCCCCCCGCCCACCGTGGGAAGCAGTCGGTCCTTGGGGGCATTCATCAACCAGCAAGGCCGCACCGGGCTCCCCTGTGCCCGGCGAGCCCAGGAGGAAAACTCTAGGAGGAAACTGTGGATTGTGCTAGAAAATGTGTACAGGGAGTCTTAAAACTCTGACGTGGAGAAATGCATTCCAAGAGAATGACCACCTTGCTGATAACTATTGGTTCACACAATAATTTACGTATGCGAATCTTAGAGAGGACCTTTCTCATAGGATTTTCTTAAGAAAAACAATCTTCTTAAACTTCCCCCCACCCCCCTTCAGGGATACTTCATTCTCTGGGCTTGCCAAAGAGTTGTTTCCTAGTACGTCGTAGAGAATATATGATTTCACTTTTCCACGGATGCGTTTCTATACACCTGGTATTTCAGTTATTTATTAAGCACGCCTAGTTTTGTGGTTTCTCAGTTTATATCTTTAAAGTCATTAAAACTTAATAGGGGAATTAATCATAAAAGAAATCTATCAAACACAGTTGCCAAGCACTTTTTTTTTTCTGACTGACATCTTTAAAATGTATTTGAATGTTATTTATTTCATCACACCCAGGGAATAAAAAAAAATAACTTGCAGCTTCCAAGTTCAGAGAAAGCATAAAAATGTGATTTACTATTTATTGTACAGTTAGGCACACGCATATTATATACTGCATGTTAATCTTCAACGGGCTAAGTTTAGCAAATTTGACAACACTACTGTTTGCTAGTGAGGAAAAAGAATCGACATCTGTTCTCTTCCAGATATGATTTCTTCCTGGAAGGAATCAGAAATACGCCCAGGCCTTCTATTTTCTGGGTAAACTGATAGAATGCATGCTGTTTAAGTGGACAGTCAAGCCACAATGCCCCCTGGTGGTGAAATGATGCACAAACATCTGTAAGCCTTTGCACCTCGCTGCGTACTTTTTAAAGAGACCTAGTTTTTAAGGAAGTGGAAATTTCCTTTTAGTTTTACAAATGCAAAGAATATGGTGTGCTGACAGTGTTTTAAATACACTGTTAGTGAAAGCAGAGGCACAATTAGGTTATTTAAATCAGCCAGATTAAACGTTTTTTTTTATGATAAGGGATTATATTTTAACTTCACACTGAAGAACTCAAGTAGAGGAGGAAAAAAAAAAACAGAAATGCAGCATACGTACTTTTTAAGCTAAATTTACAAGAGTGGAACCGTCAGCAGATATTTACAGGTGGACCAAAGGTCTGTTAGCTTATTGTCACTTGGGTTGAGATGGAATGAGAGGAGATTCCCGATTTTACCAGGGACTGGAGACCCCGTCTTCCCACCATGCTCTCAGCATGCACCTCTGATAAGCAGCTTAGAGGGAATTTCCTCGGGTCAGACATAAATAGTGATTCTCGGGTTCCCTGAATCCAGACACACATCGCCTGTGAGTTAGGCCTCATAAATCTCAAAAATGGTCAGCAACACATGAAAGGCGATGTTGTCGGGAGGCTGGGACACAGTAAATGGGAACGTGTGAAATGCGGACTCATTAATCACACAAACAATACTGACGCCTTGCAGTAATCAAGGCAAGCAGCACCCTCCTTTCTTGGAGAGCAGCTCATTTTACCTCTTGCTATCTCTGGAAGCAGGGAGGCCCAGGACAGGGACTGTCACTGCAAACCCTTGTCACCTAAGAAGCTGAACCATTAACAGCTCAAGGTCATACAGCAGGTGCTGAGTGAAAAGTCACCCCAGTACCTTGGTCCCCTCTTCCAGAGCTGCCTTCTTTGCTAATAATGATTTGTTTTGAATGCAAAACATTTCAAGACACTTTCCTGATGTCCTGTAAGATGCCGCTAAGCCATGCCATGAAAGGATACTGTGATGTCCTAACACTCAGGAATACCCATGCTCACAGCCGCACTAATCATAACAGCCAGAAAGTAGAAAAACCTAAATGTTCATCGACTCCTAAAGAGATACATGAAATGTGGTATATCCATACAATGGAATACTATTCAGTCATAAAAAGAATACTGCTATGGCTACAGTGGGGATAAACCATGAAAACACTGGGCTAAGTGAAAGAAATATCACGTAGTGCATGATTCCACGCAGACAAATGTCCAGAATGGGCAAAACCATAGACAGAGAATAGATTCATGGTTGCCTAGGACTGAAGGAGGGGACAACTGGGATGATGGCAAAGTAGTGCAGAGTATCTGCTTAGACAAATGAAGTGTTCTAAAATTGACTATGATGGATGTACAACCCTGAACATACTGAAAAACAGCGAACCGCACAGTTTACACGGAACAGTATGCATGGCACATTATATGTCAATAGAGCTGATTTTTAAGAAAAGGATACTGGAGGGCTAGGAGCAACAGGCCCCACCAAGCTCCAGTGCACACCAAAGCATCCCTGTGTGAAAGAAAAAAAGGAGAGAAAGTAGAGGGGATGGTGTCAGATTCCACAGAAGCACACTAGAACCCTGGGTCAAGCTGGAACCCCAGTTTCACTTTTGCAGAGAGGGAAGATTTGAAGAGTTGCCATAATTTCAGAAACTTTCCACGTAAACTCCAGAAGAAGTATCTTCCCCCAGATCCCAAAATTAGATGATGAGGAACTTCAGACTGTAGGAGTTTTCAGCCCTCACCGCCTGCTCCCCCAACCCAAAAACCCAACATCCTCCCCCACCAGAGATCTGGATTTAATTACCCCAGGGCATCACTACATCTAAAGAATCCCCCAGGTGATCCAAATGCACAGCCAAAGCTCAGGACCGCTGTCTGGGAGACAGCCAGGGAAAAAGCCATTGTCCACTGAGCAGAGAAAGCTGGAAAGTCGGCTTTCCGTTTCTTCTCCCACTCCCATGTTCACATCTAAAACCCCACAGATGGGTCTATGTGTGGCCCCAGCAGGTGGGACGTGGTCATCTTGGACAACTTTTGCAAATAACGCCAAAGTGTTTACACAAACAAAGACATCTGAACCAACTAGTCTGCTTTTTTTTACAATAGGCTGGCACTGCTCCAAGAGACATTTCGTGATACCAAACCCAAAACCGAAAACCCAAAACCCAAAATTTAAAAAAAAGAAAAAAGAAAAACCCGAAGTCTGTGTCTAGTGGACAGCATTTACGTTCAAAGTTCAGAATTGTGTGGGCAGTAACAGAACCTCGACCACTAGTGCTCAGCTGACCCTAGGTCTCACCCAACATTCTTCACTGTTGAGTGGCGAAGGATAAAAACCTTCCCCTGCCTCGACCCTAGCAAGGCTATACCTATTTCCTTTTTCCCTGGCTGGGTTTTAACCCAAGCTCAACACCAGTAAACCTGAGTGTGGTTCCTGCATCACTCACTGCCCAGAGAAAGAAATACACTGTCTTTGAATATGCTCTCTTTTGGAACTACTCTGAGCCAGAAAATACCGACCCCGAGCAAGCCCAGCACACGCGTTGCTGTACATGCTCTCTCTCTGGGTCTGTACTGATCAATGGCAATTTTGGAAAACATTGCCTGAATAATTCATCGTAGAGAAAAGCTTTTGGATTAAATGATATTACTGGGGCTTCCAGCACAAACATACATGTGTTCCCGAAAAGCTAGTCCAGCTGGAAGGCTGGTCAGAAATAATCAAGATGACACCCAAGCTGAGCCCCCTATTTTGTAAATTGCAATGAGTCGTCTGCCCACCCTCGGTCACACAGAAATGCTCAGGTGTGTCAAGCAGGTGTTCCAACAGCATGTGCCTGGCACATCTTGCCACAGTTCGCTTGAAGACGTGGCAAAGTGGGGAGGCCAACTCAGGGAGGCAGCGTGCAGTGTGTTTAAAAAGAAAAAAAAAGATGAAGGAAGAAAGTAGAGAAAAGATGGGTCTGTTTTGTGCAGAGTAAGACTGAACAGCAATGGGGACAATTTAATTTAATCTTGGCAACTGGAATGCAGCCTTGACACCCACAGTAAATGCCAAGCAATCCAGACACTTTTTTTTTTTTTTAAGACCCGTCTCTCCCCTACTGCACACATAATCATGCCAACAATGAGTCCTGCCCTGCCTCCAAGTGGTAGCAGACCTAAGCTGACAAAACTCTGCACTAGAAAGTCCCCCTTGGTCCAGTGTGGGCTCCCACCCTGGCTTCACACGCCAAAGCCCACCACGTGTGCTCATTACCATTCCTGCCTGTTTTTCTGCTTTGTTGTTTTGTTGTGTTTTTCTTTCCCTAAGTGCAGAAACCAGGTTCTGGACCACTTCCTCCCCTCCCCCCAGCCCCCCTGCCTCCTTTCTAAATGACTCAAAGCAGAGAAGCCTCAAAATGGTGAGGACCATTTGGTACTGCTCAATCCTGGTGAGCCAGGAGCAGGAATGCCTATTCATAGCATATAAAGATGGAATGTAAGGGAGGGGCCCCACGGCATGAAATTCAAGTCCTCAACATCCAGAGACAAAGGGACCCACATCGCCTTGGCCTTACTTTTTTCACGAGTTGGTTCCATAGATGCAGTCTACACTGGCTCATGTCAAGCCCTGTGCTGCATACTGGAGCCGCAGGTAAAAATATAAACAAACAAACAAACAAACAAAACCCAGTCCTTACTCTTGAGAGACAAAGCCTGGCAGGGGAAAAAGTCAAATGCACAGTTACGAGCAATGCGCTGGCGGTTGCTGGCGCAGGAGCTCCGGGCCACCCAGCACACAGCCCTTCCGGAAGCGAGCATCGCGGACCCAGAGGCAGTGCTGCGTGACCTGCCTTCTCTGCTGGTTGCCAAACCCAGGAAATCCCCGTGAGTCCTTCCCCGCAGCAGCGGTCACTTAGAAAGGTCACAGAAGGTGAGAAGTGAAGAGGCAGAACAGGGGCCAAGAGGATCAAAAACAGGCCCCAAAGGGGCCGGGAGACGGCCAGGGGTTCTCCATGAGCCCAGCCCATCCAGAAAGGCTGGCGGGATGGAGGGGAGATGGGAAACCGAGTCTGGCTTGCTGCCGGCCCCGAGCACAGTGATCCCAGGGAGCCTCACTCCCCCAGACTGGACACCTTCAACTAAGAGACAAGCACCCTATTTTTCACACAGAAGGAGAAAAGCCTGGATGGTTTTCATACTTAGTAAAATTCGGTTTTAATCAAACTCAGTTAATTATTGACTCAACGAGGATGAAACAGGAATAAAATCATTTTTGCCTTAAGCCAAACTATTAAGAAGTCTCATATAGTTAATAGACTAAAAGTCCTCCGAATCGTTCCCTTAGCTTTTGTAATATGCAGTCTTAACTCCATCATTATTGTGCTTATCTCTCGGTGCCAACGAAGGGGATACAGCTGGGGAGGCTGCGTGTCTATGTGAGGGAAAAGGATGTGGAATCGCCAGAAATGAACACCACCGTGCCTTTTTGCTGGATCAATAAAGCAAGGCAACATCCTTTGTGAGTCTTTCTTATCATGAAGGACTCCCAATTTTCGTGGGTCACTAATCTCCCTTTAGGGCAAAGGTGCTCAGGCCTTTCGGGGCCTCTGCCTCCTTGCTGCCTGGCATTGTAGGCAGCGCCTCTCAGTGCAAAGGGCTTTCTCTGCTCACACACTGGGTGTGCAGCGCAGGGGTGACCGGGCAGCGCGGTTTCCTGGCAGCGGGCACGGACGTGGGGCAAAGACGGGCCTCCTCCAGTCCACACCCTGTAAACTCCAGAACCAAAAGGGCCACCAGCTCCATGAGTGACAGAGTGGCGTTTACTGAGGAGTGAGAATAAACCAGAGTGCACGTAAGGACGCCTAATGAAGTTCCTTTTCCCCCTTTTATGTCAATAACCTTGATGATTTCTAAAAATATCGAATTCCCTGGAAAATATGTTTTTCCTAAGTTTTAGTACCGCTAGTACATAGTCTGCCTTTTAATTTCCCCCCACCCCCCTCCCGGGGATGTGGAGGGGAAGGTGAAGGCAAAGAACAGCACAGCCTTGGTGAAAATCAGCTAAGGGTGACATCTCTGGACCCAGGCCCCGTCTCCGCAGCGTGGAGCCGAGTGTTCACGCCACGGACTCTCTTTCTTCATGCTTAGATCCCATCACACAAGTGTTTGTCAAACATACCATAAGGTGTGGGAGGGGCAATGTAAACACACTATCCTACCCACACACCAGTTCAACCATCACGGCCGTTGGTATAAACCCAAACAGACCCATAGCTTGAAATTATTTGGCTTCTGAATGCAGAGCTTATAAACTGAGACCTCAGAACCGGTTGTCTCTGCCTGAGGTTCCCCTGGTGGCCAGGAGCTGCGGGGCGGTGTGACAGGTGGCAGAGTCCAGTCAGCGATCCTAACCACTCTGGTGGGGATGCGGGTCGTGAGGAAGGCTGCGCATCGGTGGGGCCAGGGGCTATACAGGAAACCTCTGAACCTGTCACTCAACTTTGTTATGACCCTAAAACTGCCCTAAAAAATAAAGTCTAATACAAAAATGGAGAAAAAAAAAAATCTCAGAAAGGAACACATTCTGAATAATGTTGAAAGAAAACCTGCCGCCAGAGAAAAAGGTGGGCTTTTCTTACGGATGATAGTTTCGGGGGCCGCACGGTCCAGTACCCCCAGGTGTGTATGCCTTGGCCTCTCCCCAGTCAGCCACGGCCTGAGCCTGAGCCGCAGCTATCTGGCGTGGGGACAACGGTCACTGGACGCCAAGGTGACAGGCTGACTCACACAGTGAGTTCGGGCCTTAGCCGCAGATCCCCCCCACACACAGCACCTGCACACTTTCCCGGCCACGCCTTCTTCCCAAGCTTCCTATTAACACCACTCTTGGCAAGATTCAGCCCCTTTGATTTCTGAGGACTTACACGCTCTCCTTCTCGGCCGCTGGACCTAGCCGGGAGGGAGAGAGCTGGGGAGTGAGGATGTCGGCGGCCAACAGCAACCTCTCTCTGTACGTGAAGAGGGCCCAGGGAAAGGTGTGCCGGGGTGGCTACAGCGAAATGTCCACGTCTCGGGCCCCAGCCGTCCAGCCCCCTTGGGGACAGCCACCACAACCCCATAGGGCAAAATGAAAGCCACTGTTTTGGGCTGACAAAGCACGTTGTCAGCAATATGGTCCAAAGAGGCCTGTGTCAGTAGAAAACCGGAGACTCGGGGTGTGGAGAGGACGCACTCACCTTTAACCCCATGTGCCCGAGAGGGAGCAAGATGGACGAAGCCATTTGCCACAACACACCCATGGAAACGTGGCGGCTGTGGGGAGGCTCGGACGTCTCTCACATCATAAGCACCGCCGGGCGAGCGCACAGGACCCATAGTCTATGCCAACCACCTGCCAACAGACACGAGGCCTCTCCTAAATGCTGCTCTCCGTTCGCCACAGACACGAGATGCTCCAGCAGGTGTCACATACCACAGGACATCCTGGCATGTGCTTTGCCAACGTGGCCCTCATTTGTATGGGACTTTAAAAAGGCAGAACACCAACGATGACTATAAACATGCTTGATTTTTTTAAGCAACAGGGAAATGACAAATGAGTGGGAGAGAGTACTCCTGACCCTTCTGAGGAGAGAAAGCATGTTCCAAGTAGTCAGAAGGGGCTAGGGGTAGACAGGACTAGCATGGGGACTCTGGGAATCTGAAGAAAAACAAGACGGGGAACGGCGGTGGGGGTAGGGGTGTGTGGGTGACCAGGGACGCTGAATCACACCCTGTGGAAAAGAGTCCAAAAGATGTATGAGCTCTAAGTGGTCAAAAATTACGAGAGACAAAATGAAAATCCATAATTCAGCTTAAGATACCCCATCAGGGGTTTAGAAGAGTTTGTCATTTCCCATTTAACCCTTCCTCTCCTAGGGAATTTCTGAGAATTGTGAGAATTTGAGAATTTCTGAGAATTCTAGGGAATTTGAGAAATGTGTATTGATTTTGATTCTTTAATTTACAAAGTAATCTGAAATTATAAAAGTAATCCATGTTCATTAAAAGAAGAAAATTGAGGACAGATTGGTCTATAGTAAACCATGATCATTTTCCTATGGCTGCCTACCCAAGCCCACTCCCCGGGGGGACAAGGGGAGGTAGAGCCTGATCCACCCTTCCAGACCTTTTCCTGTCTGGAAATAATACACAGACACATATTTAAAAAATGATTTTTAATTAAAAACAATCCAAATCAATGACACATCTCTACTTTGCAATATGTCATGTCTAAGAGGCCTGACCTCCTGGGCCCAGCCACAGAATAAAGACACCCCCGTCCACGAGACGGTGGTGAACTGAGTCGGGGCAAAGTACCTAAGGAGGAAATAACAAGCCTCTCTAAGGACAGGCCTAAAACCCTCAGAATCGGCTGTCACCATGCAATGGACATCAGGCTCTCACTCAACTGACAGGCCTTCCTCCGGCTATAGGATCCTGACTGTAATTACAGGAAAGGCCATACCATAAAGATGGGGGGAGGAGCTAATTGACGAAAAGGTCAATGTGCTGACTCAAGGACCTATGGCCAAGCCTTCGGTTTCTTTTCCTCAAAAAGCCCGTAATGTACAGCCCATTAAGCCACGACCCTGCAAACCCAGGAGATGAGGTATTTCCAGGCAGAGCACATGTGTGAGGCTCACACACAAGATGCCTGGCCTTTTGCATCAGAAAGGTCTTTTCAGTGCTTCTGCCCAACAAAAGAATTTTCAAGAGGCACAGAAGTGATTTGTTGCTGGCTTTGTTTTCTTTGTTTGCTTATTGCTTTGTGTTCGTTACATGTTTATTTATTAACGCATCCAAAATGCAAAAGGAAAGACTCGGCCTTGAGTTTCAGACCTCCCCTAAGCCTCCGGTTCCCAACTTAGCAGTCTTCCGATCACCATAAAAGCTTGGAATCCAGGCCCTGCTCAGTGAGGAAGTGTGCCGTCCGTCTACACAAAGGGAGAGGAAATTAAGGACGGCCACTCACCATGCAGTGGGTGAGAACACAGACTCCACAGGGTCAGACAACTATCTCAGCTGCGTGCTCTTGGCCTGGTTATTTATCTTCTACGTGTCTCAGTGTTCACATGTCAAAAATGGGGATCGGATCGTGTCAAGGGGTTAATCTATGTAAAACGCACAGAACGGGTGTCATGTATTACACACGCACGTGCCTGTAAGTACGTGGCTAGCGCTCCACAGGTGCTAGCTGCATTTGTTCTGCGGCTTCTCAGTGTCATGTTATTAATGAGAACTCACTAATGATTCTCTTTAAACAACCCAAAGATATTTTACAAATAAGCCGACTGACACTGTGGCAAGAATGACCTAATGCAATTGCTCTCTTCTGCTATAAAAAGAAATAATGAACACACGCATCAATTACCCACAGCAGTGGACACAGCTTGATGCAACAGAGATGTTCCTGAAACGTCGTGTGTGTAAACCAAATCATACTTCCAACGAGCTGGGTAAGCTTGCCGTTGCAGTGCATCTTGGGACGAACACTTACCGTTCCAGGGAAGCTTCCAGATCAGAACTATGCCAGCCGCCTGTTTCAACATGCAAATGCTTAACACAGGACATTTTCTTATAGCTGGAGAATGAGCATCAGGCCTGGGCAGACAAGGACATAGGAAACTCTTATTATTCCATTAGGTAACTGGTTCAAAGTCTTTCAGACTTCTTCCAGAAGGAAGGCCATGCTCTGACAGGAAAACATCACTGGGAATCAGATTCCCAAAGGTGTGACCACTGCACGGGGGCCAGTCTGTACTCTGCAAGAAGAACTACGATCCTTTTATCAAAAGATCACTTTGCTAGGATGGCAGATAAGGAATATGTCCCACACTGACTCCATGTGATTAGTAATGGTTACTTAGAGCAGCCTGATGAGCGGGATTGGTTACTGATGCCTGTCATGGGTACAGGACTGGGGACGCCCACGCGTGCACATCGCGCACTCACCATTCCCATATTTACAACACACAAGTATTCAATATATGAGGGATGAAGTTCCTGGATATTTGTCGAAAGGCTACAAACTGAGAGAAAAAAACACATTTTGCTATGATAACACATACTCTCTCAGAACCAATTACTTCCTGAATTATAACTCTGTAAGTTACTGCAAATTATTCAGGGCACATAAACACCACAATAAAATTCCCCTAAGCCAATATATAAAGAAATTTCAACATAAATCCAGTCTCACTTGGGAGGTAATAAGGGAACATGAATTCTGTAAACACCTCCTAATAACAAATCTTGGGCTATGACCCTGAGGTCAAAGGTGAGAGCCCATCTCTTGCTTCCTGCCTTGGTTTTGGATGTAGCAAAGCACTCTTATACAAAATCAGCCCAACATGGATTGGACGGTGAACGTATCTGATTCCAACACACTGTGAGGTGGGTTTTTAATATGATTACGATGAGGCAAAGCAGTTACAGGAACGGACTTAACTGCTAAGGGGTCACTGAGGTGGTCCTTCAAGCAGATAATGTCATAGGTCAATTTGCCCAATGGCTAGTGGATAAAAAAGAAACAAGAAATGACACACATGCCTTCAGAAGACATGTTTTCTTCATGATTGTGTGGCTGTTAAGAGGTGCCTCTCTCCATTTCTACTGGCCTTGGGTTCAAGCCTTCCCATTCTGTGCTCTGGCAAAGTACCACTTGCTACACTCAGATGTTCCAGGGGCAGGGAGAAAGCCAGGGGAGGGTGCTAGCCAACAGCAGGTGGACTGCAGCATCTCAGGAAAGATGGAAAGGCAGCACAAGGACTGGGGGTTGGGGCTTGGGTCTCCAGAGGCATCTGGCAGTTCCACCCTCTCTTCAAATGACTGTTATTCAAAACAGCTTCAGATGCTTACATTTTCTCCTGGGGTTTCAAATTCAGCCCTCATCTTCCAGCTTGCAAATAAAGAAACTCCAGGTGTGAGTCAGCGATTCCGAGTTTGATTGGATTTTGTAATCACTCCCACACACAGGCGATGCACCCTCTTATACTTCATTGAAAACAAGGCACTGAGCACCATTAGCTCTTAAAAACAGATCCATATGAGGGAAGGGGTAAAATTAAATTCAACTACTGTTCACTGAGCAACTAGTAGATACCTGGCCAGGGTTAGAAATGGAATAAGGCACAATCCTTTTTGCCAAAGAACAAGTCATGCGGTAGGGAAGATGACCATGTGACTGGACAAACACGGAAGGATGTACCCACCATGTCAGGGTAGCACTAGGAGGGGGTGACCAGTTGCCTAGATGAGTAAAGCTCTGGGAAGCCTTCATGGAAGACATGATGCCACGAACTGGGTTTTGAAGGATGAACAGGAGTTTGCCGACAGACAGGGTGAGATGGGGCAAGGGCAGAGCTGGCACCAATGATTCAGCCTGGTGAGCTTAGCTCCCTATGGCTAATGCACCCAGTTGGCTAGTGGAGGGAAGGGGAAGGAAAGGGGCTGCACCAGGTGCTGGGGCCACGTGAGGGATTTGTGAACTAAGCCAAGGAGTTCACAATGACTCTTTTGCATGGGATCATTGTACTTTTATTTTTATGAGCTCTTTTAACAAGTCCTGTTTGGTAGTAGGGCAAATGGTGATGTGGGAAGGTTCTGAGCCACTAAATTCACTGAGTATCCGAGTGCTTACATTAGGGAAGCGAAGTAGAAGGTCACTTGGTAAGGAAACCCCATACTTGAGGAGCTATCATACTCTGCTGCAGGGTATGGAACTGAGGGCAAAATGGTTGGATGTTCCAGTGGGTGCTTTCCAATTCAACGAAGGACATCTGAACCATTAGAGGGACTTTCGTTTCTACACAATGTCAAATGGCCCTGACCTGTCTCACCTCTGCCCACAACAAGCCAGAGGTCTGAAACTAGTAAAATGCTGGAAACAACCGAGTGTTCAGGATCTTCTCGTGGAGAGGGTAAATCAATTTATAGGCATGACAGGAATGAGCACAAGACAATTCCACCAATTCTGAACGCCAAAGGAGCCCAGTGTGATGACCGAAGACAAAGGGAACCACACAAACACACGCACATTAATAACAGACCAGGTCACTTTAAAAGAGACTAATTAGACCTGAACATTAGTACAATGCCGAGTTATTAACATGTCACACACTATCAAGTACTTTCAGCATGCTTCTCTTCGTTCACGCCGGGTGATCATCGGGACCATAGATTATCACCTAGCTATTTACCTTGTGTGTCCTTGATAAGGAAAAGTCAACCCAAAATAAAAGCAAACCCACACCGCAACCAAGAAAAAAAAATTTTTCCCCCAATCTGAACAAATCGTTTAGTGTAAAAATAAACAGAACTAGAAATTGTCTCTAATAAACTAATATTAGTCTCCCCAGAGGGTTAATTATGTCGCTCTGTATTTTAAGAAGAATGTAAATTGCCAGTTTCAACAGATGTTCTTTTAAAAGAATTGGTTATCTGGGAAATGATGGGTCTTTGTTCGAGCTTACCCCAGCGGAATATAAACATTAAAATCATCCAGCTCTCTGTCAGCGCCCCCTCCTCCAACAACTGCTACCCCACACCAACGACAGACCCTTTGGTTATCAGCAGCTTTGGGGACAAGGGCTCCAGCCAGCACCGTGGTCTCAGAGAGCACACAACCTGTTCTGATGATTTCCAAACTCCCCTTCTACATCGTGAGGACCCCAGGATGGCACCTTCCCATCACTGCAAGCCCCAGTTTGGGTGCTCAGCCCATGGTCATTTCCATCTGAGTCTTTTCCTCTGGAGAGCAAGGCTGTGTGCTCATGAAGAACCAGAGTTAGAGCCTTCCAGAAATACCAGTCCTTTCTGGATTCAGTTTAAATATTCAAACATGTAACACACACATGCTACACATGCACGTGTGCATACTTGAAAATTTCTTCTAAGGGAGGAATGAAACTGCAAGCGTCACTGGAGAAGTGTTTAGAAGAAAAGAAGTCAGAAACCTCCCTACTGCTTTCTCACAAATGACATTTTGTAGACAATGAAAGGTCATGTTATCGGGTTCAGAGTAAGGGCTCCAGCTTGGTTCTCTGGCCTTGGCATGGCAGTTCATTATTCCATGTTGAGGAATGCCACCGGCCCAGGGGGTAGAGAGAGAACACGTGCACTCACGTAGCTGCCCACCATGGGCATCATGCCCATCATGACCGCCAGCCTCACCCAACCTGACTTCATTATCATCCTGGTTAGACTCACTTCGCAGATAGGGAAACTGAGGCTGGGCGAGATAAATGACTCCTAGGAAAACTTAACAGAATGTGCTTTCGTAATTGATCTGCTAGTAACAAGCATGAAATCTCGCCTCAGCAGATAACTATTGATCTCTTTAACTGTTTCTGAAAGGGCCTACTCACCGCAGAATTTAGGTACTCTGAAAAGACCAAGAGGTCTTAGGTCCTATTGGCAGGAGGGGTCAAGGCAGCCTAGTGCCAACACGTGAGGGAATGCCCAAGTGATAAAAAGACCAAAAGAACAGCAGCAGTGGGGGGTAGCTTCCCCAAGGCCTTCTCTGGAACACAGCTGAGAGAGATGCTGAACATTCATCATTTAATCTGATCACCCAGCTACTGTGCCATGGAGACATCATCACGTCCATTTAACAGGTGAGGAAACTAACATTCGGAAAGGTTAAATCAATTGCTCCACGTCACCTAGGTCCCAAGTGACTCACAAAAAACATTCCAGCATTTGCCTGACTCACAACTTGCCCTATTTCATCACAGTCACTGTCTCAGATGATGCCAGATGAGCAGAGAATTCCCACAGCATCCCCCCACCCCCGGCTCTAGAGGCTCTCGAATCAGCTACCTGAATACCCAGGTGTAAGACAGGGCCAGCAAGGAATGGATCCCATCGTGTTAAGATGCCATAGTGGCAGGCTCAGCTGGAAAACCAGAAAGCCCTATGTCTGCAGAGGAAAACCCAGGAAAAGCTCCTTCTCAGCCCTCCTGCAGTGGAAAAATGGGCACCGCTGTGTAGGTTAAGCATGGCGCAATTCCAGGGGCACCTTTCACCTGGACTAGGTTATGAGCGGTGCTACTGGAGTCCAGATGTCAAAATGTGCTCCGCTCCTGGGAGAGAGCCTGGAGAATCCACGAACCAATCCCGAAATTCATTCCGTACTAACTGCTGAGACTGTGTCCATTTGAAGGCTATCAGGATAAGGAGCATCCTCTGAATGGACTGGATTCCCACATCCCCTCCACCCCCAGCCAAGGGCGGCAGGAAGCTCTACAAGGCACACCCCGCAGGCCCCAGAGAAGAGAGCTGCGTACTCCAGCGCTCAGACACCAGGGCGAGCAGCAATCCCAGAAAGAAGCGGCCCAGCTCCACCTACTCTGCAGGGCCCTTTTCCGATAATGGCTGCACTTCTGCTAGAGTCTGGGGCTGTGGGCTAGAGGCCCTGGGTAAAAACACTGCTTTTCTCCCTCCAATCTAGGTACCCTGGGCAGAAGTTGATTTGGTGACATAAAGTTACTTTATTTCTAATTCTAGTTGTTTGCAAGGCCAGAGAGTCCTAGAAACTGGAGGGTGAGGGGTTAAATCCAATAAGACAATCTCATTTTTCCCTTCCTGTACACTCGCAAAGTGGCTCTAGAATGCATGTTTTGCCCTCCTCCCCACAGAGGGCATCTGGCAATATCTGAGAACATTCTGGATTAGCCCTACTTGGAGAGAGGGATTGCTACTAGGATCAAATGGATAGAGATCTGGAATACAGCTCCATAGCCTACCATGCACAGAACAGAAGCCCACAGCAAAGAATGATCGGCACTGAAGGTCAACAGTGCCGAGGCTGAAAAGGCGCCCAGGCTACCAGGAGCTTCTGCAGGAAGTCTCAGGGAGATAACAGGCAAGCCATGACTTTGAGTTTTCCAAAACCTGAGCAAATGGTGGTCCTGATATTATAATGGCATGCAAAGATGTCACATTAATAAGTGACTCCCTTCAAACATGTGGGCTGGTCTTTAATAGATCTCATTAGTTTGGATTAGTAGACGGGATGCAGAGTTGTGCAAACGATTCCCACAGCCTCAGCTCTGCTGATGCATCTGTTTTTCAGGGGGGGAAATAACCACATCCTTGCTTTAGTCATTCAGGGAAACCTAGCACCTGTCTATTTCAACATGTTCGGGATGAAGAAAAAAAAACAACAACCTGGAAAAAAAAAAACAGATAAATTATTTATCTACCATAAATATTAAAGAAAATTGCAAAACATAGTCTGGTGTCACCATGCTGTTGTTACAGAATCATCTCGTTACAGCTTCTGGCAAAATACTGTTGTCCTTAATATCAGTACAACAGACTGTCTGGGGCGTACCAGTCGGGGTACCGTGTCTGCTTGCTGCCGAGGGCCCTCAGCAGCCAGCCGGCTCGTCACCCCCCAGCAGAAAATGGTGCAGGGATGCCCTGTTAGGCATGAGCCTGAATTAGGAGTAGATCATGAACTTCTTCCGAACCCAGGATGCAATTTAAAACTGGCCGTCAGTCAAGCACAAGGTGCTGTGCGGCCGCGGGACCGGCCCACTCCCGAGAGCCCGCAGCTCCATCCCCAGGAATCTGTTGGACTGGCTGCTGGACACGCCCACCGTCCGAGGTTAAGTGACACAAACTCACTGATTAAATAGCTCTAGGAGAAAACAAAGGCAAGTACTCCAAACGCAGTACTTCTGCAGAACTGCAGTGAGCCTGGCTGTTTGGCTATGCCCTTGAGGTCGCGTCCATCGTGTCTGCAAAGTGGCCGTAGCTACACAGAGCGTGTTCTGAACGACACAGGATGTGTCGCCTCCACGTCCTGTAACGTCCTGTAACGTCCTGCGGCCCACGGCACATGTACCCCGCGGTGAGCGGCGAATGCCGGAAATGCGAGCCAGCGGCCCTCCCCGAGAGAGCCGGGTGTCAGCCACTTGCCAGCACAGCGTCACAGACCCTCACCCCCACCCAGCCATGGGACACGGCAGCCGCATTCACAAAGGGATTTTGTCTTGCAGTAAAACGGCTCTTGTTCAAAGTTGAGCGAGCTCCTCTGGGCAGCTACCCGGGCTCCTAGGTAACCCCGAAGTTTAAGAAATCTGTATGATGATAATTAAACACTGTAAATAATTTGTCTGCTGAAGCTTTCCGGGCCGGCCCCTGGCCTGTGGAGGAACGTGATCCCTGCTGACATTCTGAATAAGGCTGGCGGAATGGGTGGCGAGTGGCAGGGGACTTGGGCTCTGCTCAGTAAGGGATGATGCCCCAGGCCCGGAGAGGGAGCCTCGGAAAGGCGGCCCCCTGGCAATCTGCTCTTTCATCTGGAGCCGCTTCCAGGCGGAGGTGCTGCCCCGCGTCAGGGGCACAATGGCTGGCTCGTGGGCAGATGTCCTCCACTCGGGGGACAGCGCTCCTTCAGCAAGACGGCCCCCCCATCGCCGAAGAGCGCGGCATATATTAATTTAGCAGGTTGTTGAAGAATGCTTGGGAGGGGGATTGATGAAGTAGAAAAACACGCGGCGAGGCAAAATGACTTTCCAACCAAATGGGAGGAAGAAAGGGGGCCCGGCTTCCAGGGAGGAGGAAGTAGAGACAGCCTAACGGAACGCCCCCCTTCCCCCCCAGGGAGAAACCCGGGACTGGGCTGCCCACGGAGTCAGGCATGGCCCGGTTGGGCAGGCCCGATGCAGAGTCATCATTTGCCATCCGCCCCCCACAAGGGACTGTGTTCAACAAAACTGCCACAGTGTGCTTACAGCGTGCAGCTGGGGGAGGTGGTGCGTGTGTGGGGGCACCGGCTGTGTGGGAACTCTCTGCACAGGCCACTCAAGTTTGCTCTGAGCCCAAAACTGCTCTAAACAATAAAATTTATTTTTTAAAGTGCATGTAGCCCTAAGCCCTGTGTTCAGCTGACTTGTTTCCTTTCTGCTTGGGAACCTGCATGGAGGCTTCCCACAGTCGCCCCAGCTTATTATTTGCCAGGAGCAAGGCGGCCCTGCTCAGCTGCTACTCTGCACGTCTGTGCTGGGGTGCTGGGGTGCTGGGGCGCTGGGGTGCTGGGGCGGTCAGCCTCACCGGGGGCGCAGAGCAGGGGGCAAGTCTCCTACAGGCACAGGAGCTTTATGGGGGGAGCAGGCACCCTGAAAAGCCCGTGGAAAGACTGCCCCCCCAGGAGGCAGCTATTAGAGAAATGGAGACAAAGGTGATATCCCTTCAAATTCTCCTCCCTCTGCCCCCATCCATCTTCCAGAACTGTGACGCCAGGACAGTTTTGGCAAACTCAATCATTCCTTCGAGGCTGACAGAAGTTGGTCTGCTTCCTATATGTCATTTTTGGGAGGAAGACTGTCTGTTTTACCTAAGGAAAGTAAAGGTAGCAATCTGCTGACCAAGCCCAACCTTTAAAGCCCGGCCTCCACTACTGCACACAAATACTATTGTTTTCCAACTTGATAATTATTAAATTGTAGTGTAAAACCCAAGTGCTGCTTAAGTATGCGTGATTATTAGAGTACAAGTCAACTGTGGATAACACACAGATATAAATGCAGCTAATAAGTCTTACTGTAATGATTAATCAATTTATGAATACATTATTTAAACTAATAGCTCAGGTAGGGTATCTTAAACAAGTTACATAGGACATCGACCAATTCAAATACCAGCTGCCGGATCAATAGCAAACTGTAAGTAAACTCTGGGGAATAGGTATACTTTGAAAAAAAAAAAAAAAACTGCAAACAAAAAGGTCTTGGATAAAGGAAATCTACAACAATCTCAATTTTTTAAGACAGATGCAGAGTACTTCATTATATGCCAAAGCTTAAAGGGAAAGGTAAAAAAGTATTACTACCAATCATTCTCTTTTCATCCTATGTGTAGTTTTAACTGAGGGTGGCTCATACAAATACGTTTCACACAAACTTATGCACACATTTGCAAACAATAAATTTGATTCCTTTGAAAAAATGATACATCAGGTTCATTTCATCAAAAGGTGGCATATTTATCAATTTATCTACAAATGTCCTTTTAGGGCACTTGGGGACAAAAGGTGGCACATTCATTTATCTACAAATGTCCCTTTCACAGAAAAAAAAATGTATTTTAGACACACATTATGTATGCCATTTATATAATATATATAAGATATAGGTATATGTCTAAAAGCAACTTTCCCAAAAGGGGTCCGTGTTCTAAATGACACACCAGGGCACACCCACTCTCTTAGAGCCACAAAGGTCCCTCTACTGAGAATCACAAGGGGGATTTTGTGAGCCAAGCAAACCCTAGAGTTTTAGCTCACTCTCTTCCCTATTTTTATTTGTTTGTTTGTTTAATTAAGACTAATTAATGTGAATTTAATAAATAAACCAAAAGGGCCTTGATTTCCAAAGGTGTGGTATTTTATCACAGTTACAAGTGATGCTGCATTTTAAAAAATTAATTAGTTATCTTGTGAGACCGGCCACACATTATTGAGTAAGTAGCAGCGGCTAAGTGAAACAGATGAAATATTGGTAAGCAATGCAGCCCACAGTATAAGTATGTGAAGGAGGTCAGAGGTTAATCCCTATTGATTTTCCGAGTCTACGTACAGCACCGCTGGGAAAGGCCGGTTCTGTTGGCAATCAGCTAGCACAAATACATTATAAATCTTACTGTCCACCTTCACTGATCAGTGCCACTTACTTCCTTCACTAAAGACCATTAAGAAACTACTGGAAAAAAAAAAATCTACCCAGATGCAGGTAAAAAGGAAAGCACTTTCAAAGTCTCCCATGTCAGAGAATGCTGCTTTGTAGATGGAGGACTTCCCCTGAAAGCCGAGGCACACTTCCTGGGGGCTGGCTGGTCCCTCTCGCAGATGGGGACATGCAGAAACACGGCATATTTTTCATAAGGTTTCAACACCAAATCAGAAATATCAAAGTGCCTTTGACACTTGAACGCCTGGGAACGTAGAATAAACAGAAGGAATGAAACACTGACACAACGGAGGCAACTCCATCTTGGTTTCGTGTAATTTCAGCCCCAGCACAACCCTGATGCTAACCAAGAGTAAGCTTCAGTGACCCTCAGGTTCACGGGCTCCTCCCAAAATTCTGCACTGAAATGTTTTACCCTTTTCTAAAGTGGTCCCCCAACATGCAGAGCTTCCGCTCCCACAGACCGGGATGCTCACCACCAACCCACTTCCAGGAACATCTATGAATGGCCCCTTCTTTTTCAGGCCTTTCTCTTAACAGAGAGTGCCATATGTCTCCTGTGGGCCTGACACTCTTTCTGGGTACAGCAAAACAGATGGGTAAGACGGGGTGCCTCCCCAGAAAAATGAAACACATGTTCTTTGTCAGACCATTCACTCGCACAAACATGGTCATGGAAAACAGTCTCGGTGCTAATAGGGGCTAGTTGTGCTCACAGGCACTTTGTCACTGACCAGCATTATGACGCAGCCAACTGCTTAACCCCCTGAGCCCCGGTTTCTTCACCGTTACAAGTGAGGATAGTAACAGCAGCCACTTCACAGGGTGGCCAGGAGACAAGAAATCACATGTAAAGTACTTAGCACGGGCCCCAGTAAGCATTCAATAAATGCTAATTCATTAAAAAAAAATTGTGTAGTAATTCAATACTGGAAAAACCAAGTGACCTCTTTCACCTCTGTTTCACTGATAGGGATTGTGGAATTATGATGTAAGAAAATATGGCACCATCTGCTCCACGATTCCATCCGAATGGATATGTCATACCCGCCCACTTCTCAGAGCGGCCGTTGCAGTAACAAGCAGGTTCTAATTTACTATTCTTGAGACACAGATTTGTTGTTAAAGCTCTCAGAAAGCATATGGAAACAAAAGGTAAACAAAATGTACATGTTGGGTAGGTCAGCATTAACCAGGGATATAGAGGGAGTTAAGAAATCTCCAGGCAAGTGAAGGTTCCCTTTTGGCATAGAAATTATATATTTTATTTTAAAGTGCCAGCACCAGAAAGATGAATATGAATAGGAAAGTTTCATAGATAACATGTTATTTCTGCACAGTTTTTACAAACACAATTCTATCACCTCACAACACACACACACACACACACACACACACGCACAATTCCCCTACCCTGAGCAAAAGATTTGGCATGCTTGAAGAAGTTCTGGGGAATATTTCCAGAATGCAAGGAAAACCTCTATCTTTGCAATTTTCCAGACTTCTGTCAACTAGGCTCAGTGCAATTATGTACCAGTGTCAGAATGTATTTTTTAAAAGTTTGGATACCTTCAAATTAAGGGGTGGAAGATGGGGAGAGCTCTCCCACAGTTAATGATAAACAAAGGCATACTCAGCAAAGTTCCCTCGAAAGTTCAGTCTCTAAGCCATGAGTCTTTGTTTCAATCAATGGCTTTTTTTTTTTTCTTACAAAATACCTTTCATTTCATGATTTTCAAATCTATTAAAGGGGTGTTCTTCTAGTTAGCAGAGGATAAACAGAGCAGGACCCAAATGAACAGTGAAAAACCAAGATAGGCAGAGACCACAGATTCCATTTAAGAGCTTAAAGGTTCCAGACTGTTTTATTTTTTTTTTTCAGACTGTTTTAATTGTGCACCTTCACCAGGAGGAAAAATTCAAGACAGATACTTCAGTATATGTCTGTGGTGTTTATTTATAAATCATAAACTTGTAGTCTTCTATTAGCTATGATCACCAGAAATGATACAGGGTAGGAATTACTTTCATCATTAAAAACAGTGCATGCAACTATCTCTTTGTGCTAATGTAGATTTTGGGGGTTTTCACTGATGTCTTCTGAGATCTGATCAAATTGTCATTGTGTTTACCTTGTAACAGTTGAAGGGCTCATATTAGAAGGAGCTGAACTACCAATGATGCCATTTTTTTAAAATGCGGAATTATGATGTCAGAAAATATGGCACTATCTGCTCCACATGCTTGTATTTGCATTATAAATATTATCTTCAAACACAGGTCTCTTTGCAGAAATCTTTTTAAAGCTTCTGCTCATTTTGCAACGGATGCTTTAGTTCTATAATCTATTAGATTATTATCATTAGATCTATAATCTAATGTCTCAATCCATTTAGCCAAGCACACGTGGGGAAACCACGATACATTTTCCACTGCTGAAAGTCCACAAGGAGCAGAGGCTCTGCCATGACCTCGTGCCTAGGGAAACAGCCAGCCTTACTTCAGAATGCCTTGCATCTGGCTCCTCCCTATCAGAGGACTGGGGAAGGTACCCATGTCAACATACCTATGTAATTTTTGTAAAGATCAATCTTCTTAATTGAGAGCCCATATCATGCTGCAGTTAAGAGGCAGGACCAGGAGCTGGACCACCTGAGTGGAATCCCAATTCTGCCACCTCTTGACTCAGTACGCCTGTGTCCTAATCCTGTAAAATACAAAAGACAGTACTACTTCATAGGATACTAGAAAGGATGATATATGTAAATATATGTAAAGCTCCTAAAACAGTAGTACCTACCACCTGACATACGCATGGAGACGTTTAATAACACATATAGGAAGTAAATGGATAAACAAAAGTTGTAATGTTTCTTTTGGAACCCTAATGGGTCATTCTTCACATGCTGGAGACTTCTGCTTTGGAGCAGTGCTATCCCACAGGAGGCTCTGCTGTGACAGCAATACTCCGTATCAGCACCACGGAATATGGCAGCCACTGACCACATGTGGCTACTGAGGATGTGAAATGTGGCTAGTGCGGCTGAGTAACTGAATTTTTTATTTCAATTAATCAATTTCAATTTAAATAGCCACACATGGCTAGGGGCTATCATACTGGACAAAGAAACTCCAAAAAGCTGACTACTCTGATACTCTATAAAATGTAGCTCAGCCCTGTAATCCATCAGTTGCCTCAGATAAAATATGACACTTTGGATAAGATTAAGCAAGCCTGCTTCTGGGCTCTGAAGCCAAGAGAATCATCACTTCAAGCCTCTCAGTTTTTCTTACATGCCCCATTTTCTTTGTCATTGGCTATACTATATATCCTGTCTTTAGGAAGGGGCAGTGACTGGGGGCTATTGGGTCAACATTATTAGAGGCCCCTAATTTGTGCTGGTTGGGCTTTTCCTATCTCAGCTTGGCTTTTGTTCCCGGTGTGGAATTCTGAATCCTAGGTTCCTGGGCCAGATACTTACACCACTTTATTTGGTGCCCTGGCCCCTGTCCTCAACTTGCAGATGACCGCCCACATTCTATAGATGGCCCTCTGTGTCAACCCTCCTGTGACAATGGCACATGATTTTTGGGAGGTAACCAGACTGATGTCAACCTATATTCTAGGGGAAAGGACATGCCATCTCCATTTTTACTAGGTAGAGCATCTTCTTTAATACTGTCAAAGCACAAAGAAGTATTTCTCTACAGTAATGTTAGTTTTATAAATTATAAAGTCCAAATAAACTAGAGTCATAAGCAAAAATAGCTTTCAACGTTATCATGAATGTTATGGCCCAAGGGTGAGTAAGCCCAACGCTGAGCTCGGTCTCTGTTTCCCTTTGTTAAATTTATTAGCATAGGTCTTTGTCTTCTCCACTAGATAACGAGAGTCTTGAAGGCAATGAGTGATCCAAATTCAAATTCATATCCCTAATGTCTGAAGTAGCACCTGACACATAGCAAATATTTAATACATATTGGATGGGTGGGTAGATGGATGGTGGATGGATGGATGGTGTATGATAGATGAATGGATGGATAGATGGTGGATGAATAGTGGGTAGAAGGATAGATGGATGGTGGGTAGATGGATGGTTGGATGGACTGATGGTGGGTGGAAGGATGGATGGATGGTGGTGGGTAGATGGATGGTTGGATGGACTAATGGTGGATGGATGAATGGTGGGAGGAAGGATGGATGGATGATGGGTGGATGGATGGATGATGGGTAGATGGATGGATGGTTGGATGGACTAATGGTGGATGGATGGATGGATGGATGGATGCATGGATAGACTGATGGTAGGTAGATGGATGAATGGATGGGTGGACTAATGGTGGATGGATGGATGGATGCATGCATGCATGGATAGACTGATGGTAGATGGATGGATGGATGGTGGATGGATGGACAGAAATATGTAGTGCCAAGCCGTATGTTAATCCAAATAAAAGAGGAAACAATTCAAACACTTTGCCCTTAACAAGATTTGTTTTTCTTTTTTTTCCAAATACTCTTACCTTACTGGAAACAAATAGAGCATTGCTAAATCCTATTTATGCTTTGAGGAATGCTGGATACCCAAGTCTGTGGCTCCTATAGCCATGAAACTCTTGCTCCATCGATCATAACAGGCTAATAACTTCTACAGAATGACAAAATGAAAGGAAAAAAGAGGCTATGATGGGAACATCAAAACCAAATGAAATACTGAAAATAAGTTAATGACATTATAGATTCAGCTTACTCAGAAAGAACTTGTCCAAGGGAAGGAGAGAAAGAGAGCAAAAAACACACCTCACCGCCAGAACCAGCTGTCTAGTTTGAACTGGTAGATTGCTGAGCACACACTGCATGCATATTCATAGGTACCACAGGAAACTGAGCACCTTTGGAACCAGCATTAAAACTCTCTCCTGCCAGCAAGTGCAGTGAACCAGTTACTCAACAGCCCCCTTGTGGCCTGGAAGAATTAATGCAGCTTCTGAAGGGATGAAGGTTCTTCTCAGGGTGGGGTGGGACATGGGGAGGTGTGGAGCCCTCTGAGAGGAGGGGATTACCGCCAAGCCATCTGTAAAGGTTTGCATTCAGCCCCGTTTTAGTGAAGGGAGAGCAGCTCTTCTTCCTTCCAGAGTATGAAAAGGAACCCCAGTAAATACGCCTGTTCAAACTCACACGTGCTTAAAGAAGAAACAGATCAAATGAGCTCGGTATTCCCATTTAAAAATATCATTTAAGGGAATTTTAAGCTGTCTGAAAAGATGGATACACTGTGTTTGTTTTCTACATTAATGAGCTATAAAAAGAATGGAATAGGCCATAAATACAGTATTTTGTAACAGCCTTTACTAAAAATGCTACTACTTGTGTTTATCATTTATATCCTTGTATACAACCTCAAAATTGATTACACTTTAAACCGTACATAACTTGCTGTGTTTTTCATTTTGTGCTATACTACAAACATTTTTATAACTCAGTTAATATATTCCATATTTTGTGTTCTTATTGATTATGAATATTTCTTTAGGGGATTTTATTGCTTTTAAAATAACAAATGTTAGGTATTAAAAAATAGAAAAACCTATTGCAGCTCTTATATTTTTCTTTCCCCTGGTAATTCTAATACATACATTTTAGCACAAACATAACCAGAATATCTTTCTCTGTATCTTTTATACTTCCCCACACTAAAATTAAAAGTCTCCTAATATACTGCATAGTAAAAGAATCAGATTTTTCTAAGGAAATCCACCATTTAGTGTGTTGGACTTGAATTCATAATCCTTTCCTTCTACAATTAAAAAATTAAAGTTCCAAAAGATTATCCACACGTAACATGATGGTTTTACATCAAGTATATATTATCTTTACTAATTGCCATTTCCATTTATAGGCTGAAATATGATTTATATATATGATATGATTTCACTATTAATTATCAAATTGAAAAAAAATAAAATCTCACATTATAAATTCTCTCCTGGAAATTAGTTTTATTATTTTTTCCATAATCCTATCACACAAGCTATAAGTGCACTGCGGCATGAACACTTTAATTTTTCCAGTTAGTTTTAAGCAAGCCCAGAGGTGAGGTTTAATAAGGATCAATGGCACTTTATCTGGGACAGGGCCTCTTCACAGCATGCAAATTACACAGTAACACTTAAAAAAAGAAATAGATTTAATTAAAAAAAAAAGTAGAACCACAGGCTCTGGAAATTCAATTAAAGGATTTATGCAAAGGTTTGCTAGGTTTTTATATGCAGTTCCTGCTTACATAATGAGCTTTTCATATTAAAAATCAATAGGTAATCTAGACTAGAAGATCATCCCCTTAAATACATTTTTGAAATCAATTTGAAAAATAGTCCATCAACTGCTTGTGACTACTCTTGCTGCTTCGATTACACTAAAAGCAATATTTAGATTGTAAGACGTGCTATGTATGGAATATCTATGCGTGGATATTGCTTTCAAGGGCTCTTATACTTTGGAGTGCCTAAGATGATCATCTGGTAATTCAAGATTGCGTTAAATGTAAAAATAATTTATTTAATTACCAGCAAAAGCCTACAGACACAACCCCATAGTATGTATATTGGTTAAATGATGGGAAAAAGAGAGAAGAAAAGAAGGATCTGAAGGAGGGAGGATGGGAGGGAAGGAAAGCAGAGACAGAGGAAGGGTGGGGGGGAGATGGAAGAGAAAAGAACACCAGGACCTCTTCTGAATTAGTCCCTTTGCTATCTCAATTGCCTATTGTGTGTTGGCTACTTAGCACTTGGAGATATGCAGCACTTGGAGACACACATTCCACTTTAAAACTCATTTAGGCCTTCAACTAAGGAAGCAATTAGCTAGTGCTAACTTAAGCCGACTTTCCATTCTCTGTGATAATGGGGGACAGGTCTTGAAATGAAATGAAAGCCAATGGTCCAATTCTGTCAGTAAGTTCACAGTCCCTCCCTCCCAGCCACGATTTCCCTGGATTTGGTAACAATTAGAACACGCAAGACAGGTTTCCATGGGCCAGTCCTGGCAAACTGGAAAACGATCCTCATGGACAGAAAAATGAACTTTTCATTTCATCAAAATGAAAAAGCACGGCTCGAGTTATCCCCATCCAAAGTCAGCCTTGTAAAAGCAGGATGAAACTCGACAAAGGACTCATTTATAACAAAAAGACTCTTTACTCTCTCTTGCGAGAACTGGGAAGAAATAAGCAAAGTATCTACCACACCACATTTATCCATCTACCAAAAGCTCTCATCTCACGAAAGGTGCTGCTGACACGGCCAACGTGGGAGGCGGAGGAGAGCCCAGAACAGTCTGAGGATGTCCCTGTGCTTGGCACAGAGGGTGGAGAAGACCTTGAAGACAAAGGCCCATTCTGAGATAGGGAGGCAGCTTCTGACTTCTGAGTTTCTGGTGCTGGGTGCTGGGTGCTCCCTCAGTGCAGTTCGTGCATACCCTATTATGAGGCCACCTTTCTTTGCGATGCGCCTACTGGGATGCTGAGGGAGATGTGAAGGCCCAGGCACCTAGCATCAGCTTTATCAAGCCCCCAGGCACGTACCTGGCAGGTACTGGAAGAATGCCCAGCACGTGTGAGGCGCTGCTGGTTGCCCTGGGAGCCATGAACACAAATCCAACAGATCCCACATGCTTACATGGGTTAGATATTCCTGTGCATCCCAAGTATTCCTTTTAAAATGTTCTACTTAAAAGAAAGAAATAAGAAGGGCTGGGGGGGCGGGTGGGTAATGGACATTGGGGAGGGTATGTGCTATGGTGAGTGCTATGAAGTGTGTAAACCTGGTGATTCACAGACCTGTACCCCTGGGGATAAAGATACATTATATTTTTATAAAAAAATTTAAAAATTTTTTAAAAAGACTGAAGGAAAAAAAAAGAAGCAAAGGGCTGGAAAAGAAGGTGTACCTCAAAAACGTTATGCAAGGTCAAAGTAGACAGTCAGCGAGAACCACATATCGCGTGACCCTATTTATACAAAATGTCCCGGAGAGGCAAATGTATAGAGTCAGACAGGAGATGACTGGTGGCCTAAGGCTGGCGGATGGAGTGGGATGTTGGGAGGTGACAGCTAGGAGGTGCAGGTTTTCTTTTTGGGGTAATAAAAATGTCCTAAAATTGATTGTGTTGATGGCTGTTCTACTCGGTGTATATACTACAAGCCATTAGATTGTACACTTTCAATGAGTGATTGTTTGGTACGTGAATTATATCTCAGTAAGGCCGTTATAAAAAAAATAAGGTGCAGTTGTGAACGGCAGTCTGCGAAGTAGTAGCTTCAAGGAAAGCAAACAAGAAATTCTGAAAAGGAAGGAGCCACAGGTTGAAAAAAATATGTATGTATTTCCTACCCCATGTCAATCTGACAAAATATCTGAGCTGCTTCTGTCTCTCCAGAACATCTTCCGTGCGCATCAGTTTATAGCACGCAGCGGGGTAAGATGTGCAAACATAATGTATTGGCTTCCTAGAGAAAGGAGCTGAAATCGAAGTAAGCAGAACCTTCCTATGGCACGAAATGAAAGCATCAGTGTAAAATGTCCCAGGTTAGTATGATCAAAATGTCAAATATGAAACCGTTTGTAGCAATGTGAGAGGTGTTAGTAATGGAAGTTTGAACAATGTTAACACTTAAAATTTCAGCAGAACCATTTCGATCCATAAATGTATAAAAGTCATTTTACAGTGTGCTTAACAGTCACGACCAAGAGCTGTTATAAAAGAAGATGCCCTCAATGTCACTTCATTTTCTTTTATTCCTATTATCACATTTAAATCTCTCTGTGAAAGTGGTCTTGATAGGTAACTTTATTACACGTTTCAAGACTATTCATTCTGAACAGAACTTCCTCCGAGGAATTAACAGATAAAGAGAGACCACTTTCCCCTCATTATCCCTAAATTATCCTGCGGCCGCAGAACGGTGGAGTGGGGGCCGGCATGTTACGAGGCCTGGGTCTGCTATGCCACACAATGGCTCGATAATCTTCGAGGTGACTCGTAGCCTGCAGAGAACCACCGGTTGGTTGCAATGGTCCTTAGCCAACGCCTCGCTACGGAACTTGCACAGACCCGCGAGGGAAGAGTGGGGTGGGCAGGAAAAGTCAGGGTTGGGCCCTGCTGCAGAGAACGAACTCCAAAAAGTAGCCCTAAGATCTGCAGCAGCATTGAGGGCAGGAACACAGTCTAAACTTTCCTCATTTCATTGGGAGAGAAGGGGCCAAAATCTCTCCTTCATTGCCTCTGCTCACAGGTAAGTACATCACTTAAAGCAGGTGTTGGCAAATTTGCCTGGAAAGGGATAGTTAGTAAATATTTTCAGCTTTGCGGATGGCACGTTGTCCACCGCAGCTTCTAGACTCTGCCCTCGTGATGCTTATAGGAGCCCCAGACAGTGCCCACATGGAGGAGCCTGTCTGCCGATAAAACTTTATTTATGGACAATCAAATGCAAATTTCATACGGTTTTCATGTATCACGAAATATTACTTGTCTTTTAACATGTTTGCAGCCATTTAAAAATGTAAAAAGAACTCTAGGCTTACAGGTTACACAAAACCAGGCGGCAGGACAGATTTGGGGCAAGGCTCTAGTTTGCTGTCTCCTGTGCTGAGCCACAGACGAGCCAGGAAGGAGGAGGGCCAGTAATCCACTTTCATTTGGGACGCATTCAGCCAATACTCTGATAACAAAAGACTGTCTTCCATCTAGCAAAACCTGATGGCATGCGCTCCAAGTTGTGTGCACTCTGCAGAACAGCAAGATGACTTAGTTTCAACAGACGGAAATTCACATTCTAAACTTAACTGAGTTTCTTCCTTAAGAAACAATTACCAAAGCCCCAGTTTTCCATTATTTAAAAATGGACAAAGGCTTCTGAAACGGGTACCTCTGAACCGTTCGGTGCTAGAGACATGATGGCCTTGGTTTCTGATCTGCGAGGCTGACCTGGTTCCCTCTGGCCCTGCTTAGTAATTCCATCGTTCATGCCGCTGGTCACAGGAATGGACTATGCGGCCAATCCTTTGCAGGCTGCTTCTGCATGGCTGGGGTTTTAATTTGAAATATATAGAGAGTCTGATTTTACCGTGTTACTCCTCCCTCTTTCAGCTTTGATTTTTCATCACTCCTTGACCACTGGAAGCACGGGTGCCTCAGAAAAACAGGTTTGCATACTGGCCTCGTCATAACTGATTGGAATAATCAAAGGAATGGATTTACGGAGGAAAGCGGAGAGTCTGCATTGTATAACATTTCTACAGAAGCACACCTGTAGTATATACAAGGCATCAAACCTGCTGTCGTCTGGAAGAGTTTGCGTGAATGGGGGAAGAGCCCTGCACATGGCTGTATGACAGAGCTCTGAACGTTTATTTCCTAAGTCAGGCATCTACCGCATGACAACGTCTACCCAATTCCTTGGCAGGGGACATCATGAGAGGTAGCAGCAGCAGTAGGACAGTCGCTAATGGTATCATTTTGGTCAAAAATGACAGGAACTACAGGCTGGTTCAGGTCATATGATGCTCAGGTACTAGCGCCTAGAGATGGTCATCTTCTAACCAGTGTGGCCCAAATAGAGATCTTTAAATACCATGAGGCGATTACCATAGCATAAATGTGCTTCAGTACAAAGACACAGAGGAAATGGGGCAATAAGACGAAGAAAGCCAAGAAGTGCCACTACCGCTCCAGGCACGCACAATGCCAAGTTCTGAGATCACATCCCACGTCACCACAACAGAAATGCGCTGCTGAGAAAAATCTGAACGGCGAAGACAGTCTTCCAGTGCTAAAACTTGTCACTTTCCAGAAACACTGCATTAGAGTACTCCCAAGCAAAGCCAAACACAGTGAGTATTTGGCGTCCTTTCAAGCAGACAAACGGGGTGAGGGATGACTTGCATTCCCAAAGAATTCTCACCCCGAGGATTATGCAGAATCTCTCTTGAACCCGGATCCCACACTCACACTGCTACGTCTGGTAGTGGCTGGTTCGCAGGAGGATGGCAAACAGACCCCGGCTGATGGTGACAGAGCCCCTGACTCCAGGCTGTGGTCCTAGGGTTCGGCCCATTCTCTCCACCATTCTTGTGACTCTTCCCTTCTGTCTGTGGCTTCATGACGACAGGGAGTCAGCTGTGCCTGTCAGCATCAAATCCACACTGCACGTGGAAAGAAAGGGGGACAGAAAATACCAGCAGCCCTGCCTTTTCATCCAAGAGCAGAAGGTCTCCGAGAAGGCCTGGAAGGATTTCTGCTGACACTTGCTGGCCGGAACTGTCCCGCAGCCCCTCAGCTGCTAGGGAGGGCTGTGGGGCGGAGCAAGCATCCTCCTGCCCGCTCTCCCTACTGGGAAGTAGGCCCTGGCAGTCGGCACTGTGGACAAGAATGGGCTCTTGCATCCCCAACAGGCTGAGACTGTGCAGGGTGGGACGCACGGTCAATTTCTCTCCAGTTATCTCCAGAGTCATCCACATGAAGAATTTTGGGGAAAAAAGAGAGAGAGAGAGAGAGAGAGAGAATCCAAAGTGATTTCAGACCCACCAGTACGTCAGGCAGGGCAAAGAGCTGCTGTCTATTTACCGTACCTGTTTCCTCTTCCTCCTGAGCACACAGCTTGATGACACTTCCTAGCCTCTTAGGTGTCACAGATACGTGCCGCTCCCAGCCTGGTCTTTAAAGTGCCTCCACACGCCAAGAGCCCATGTCCCGGCCTCTTCCACCAACCTGCTGCACCAAGCAATGCCGCCCTGCGAGCCAGGGGTGGATGATGATGAACCACAAGATGGGAAGAGCCTGGGCTCCTGAGGCAGCACCTGGGGGGGCACTGCCTGCTAATCAATACGGTTTACCGCGTCTAAGCCACTGTATACACGTGGGTAGCCAGTGATGGCTTTAATCATACATCGATCTGAAGCGGATCCGCCTGTTCGAGTCCCTGAGCGTTTCCTCCACATCTCTAGTTCTCACCTCGAGTTGTGCAGAGACTTGAGAGCATCTCTGTCACCCAGTGCCACCTCACCCAGACTCCTGGGGCACACTCCTCCAGGGGGACGGTCCCCTCAGGAAAACACACCTCGAGACACTTCTGCAGTCCAGGCGCGAGACAGCACAAGCTGATGACTGTGTGCCGCATACTCCAAGGTGTCCCGGCAGCCTGCTTTGCTTTCTGAAGTTCAGTTTCTCACATCTCCTAACGAGGCCCATTTTATCAAAAACCCCTTCTGCACACTCCATGCTATGCTTCCAGGGAACGTCTGGAACGGGTGATTTATGACACTGTCACTGTGCTGCACTGGAGAACTCTGTCATCTCCATTTCTGAACCCTGGTCCCATTTCTGTTGACTTTTTGCTTGCCTTCAGCCCTTTTCCAGGTGCGATTGTGAGGAGATGCATTTAGTGGCTTAAGAGTTTGGCTTTTATAAGTTACTCTGAGCCGCATTTCCCTTGTTCTCCTGCTCCTAGATGGAAAACAAATTGCATAAAGGAAATGGTTGTGTAGTACCAGTCCTTAAATATTTTACAGGCAGAAGTCTTGGTGGGTGGTTTGGAGGCTCAATTACCCTTCTCAGTAGAGGGTATAAATATCCCTGAGGGTTTATATAACAAACCCACGGCAACTCCATGCCACTTAAAACTCTTAGTATTTACATCGGCCTCTGAAACCCATGACTCAGTGGCATTTGAGCATTCAAAAAAGAGTAAGGCCAGCAGGATGGCACAGGTGTTAAAACAAAATCCATGTACCTACCTGTCCATCTACTGAGAGGCACAATAAAGACAGCTAAGCCGTATGGATTATCAGGCGTAAGACATGACAATATAGAAAGTTGACTCTTAAATACTTTTTTTTTTTTCTTTTGGTGGTGATGGCAGGGGGAACAGGTAAAAGGGAAGTCTTTGCAAGTGTCTGCTACTTAGAAGAAGCCAGAGCAGATCTGTTGTGATGCAGAATTAGGTGGCTGCGGAGTGTTGCTGAGATCAACACAGACTTTAGCTCATTGAGCTCTACCTCTACCTCATCTGATCCATCCACAACCCTCCGAGGTAACAAGCCCTATTATCCCCACGTTGTAGATGTGAATACCAAGGCCCAGACTGGCTCAGCAACCTACCCTGGGTCTGTGAGCTAGTACATAGCAGACAGAGGATTTGTACCTCTGCTTTATCCCAAACCGTATGTGTGCTTTTTCCAGTGTCCTCTAACTGTCTGGCCACAGGATTGGTGATGGCTACACAAAAGGGGTGGTCTGGCACCCCTTCTAACAGGAGCCAAGAGATGGCTCCCTCGGAACTGCATTCCTTCGGATATGTGGACACAAAAGGATGGATCCTGAAGCCAGATTTGAGCTCTGATGGGTGGTGCTCCTATGCCCAATTCTCTCTCTTGCTATTAATATAGGGAAAAAGAGTAAGGCAGCCAGCAATGTTGGAGCCCCAGCATTCAGCTCCCCATGGAGTTAAAAAAGGGGGGGGGGCAGCCCAGAGAGCATTCCTAAGTTTAAGAGGCCGATATTCTCTGCAGGGAAAAGATGCGGAACAGGGAACAGGTAGAAAGCCACAGAAAAGTAAAGATCCGGTGCAAAAGAAATCATTGGGTACCCAGAGCTGGGGCGATTGGGACAGACTTTCTGAAAAGATCAGATCTGATGGGTGGCTTAGAGAAGAGCAGGGGAAAGATAGATAGAAAAGAAGACGTATGAATAGATATCCCCTCCCAAATCATCATGTCCTAAACTAGTGCTGGAAACAAAAAGAGAAGATGAAGGTAAGAGTGGAGAGAACGGGGGTGACCGGCTGGGGCTGGAGTCATTGTACATCCAGAAAGATGGGACACCTGGAATGTTCTAATACCGTTCACAGAGTTATACAAAGTGCGCTCTTCTAAATTCTGAGAAGAGAACAAAAAAGTTTCAGTGCTATGTCTGTTTCTAGCTGTTATCAGCACTAATTCTAGCCCCCTTTTCCCTGAGAATTCTGAACAGCGGGAAAACAGACACTAATTAAGCAAAATTTTATTTCCTTCTACTCTAATGAAAGCCAAGTTACAGTATATTTTTCCCTAAGATTTTTCTCCACTTAATGAAGACATTATCCCCTAGTTTTCAAAGTCACTTTATAAAAGAGCATTCGAGAGACATTAAAGTCAGTTTAAACTAAAAAGTCTTTTTGAAGTCAATAAACAATAAAAGAACGGTGAAAAGAGAGCTTTTGATGGTGCCTTAGTCTGAAGTCTTTAATTTCTGTTTTAATCTACAAGATGCGTAAGTCTTGTACTCAAACATTCCTCGCCTCTAGAATACAGTAAGCTTGAAGCAAGTGTTGCATCATGTTGTATGTGTCTTACAGGCGTAGGTGTAAACATATGTACACCGCACGCACGCACATACACACACAACATACCTCATTAGCATGCATGGAAGTCAGCAGGAGGTTCTCCACTAGAAAGGGAAGTTTTAAAAGTTTTAAAATTATTTCCATTCTACCTCTTTGAAAATTAAAAAAGAAAATGGAATCTTTGGCTTTGAAATTTCATGACAAGATCAAAGACTAGAATGCACATATATTTTTCAAGGAATACATTATTAATAACACAGGCAAACACATAATGTGGTCAAGAAATGAGAAGGAAAGCACATGGTTCTGAGGCCCTGAGCAGAACCCCACGCAGGGCAGGGGCCAGGCTGCCTCTCTGAGATCTGCTCACCTGGCCATTACAGACAGCCCAAGCACTTCCTGCCTGCTGCTATAATGTGGGGACTGCTTAGTGCAGATGGAAAAAAAGGGGGGAAAAAAAAAAAACAGTTTAATTTGTCCCATGTGACAAGACACCTTTCATATACGTTAGCCTATTTTTCTCTAGCTAGGTGAAACTTACATATAAAATTCGTGTACGTTCACCATGTTGTGCAACCATGACCTCTGTCCAGTTCCAGAACATTTTCATCACCCCACAAGGAAACCCTGGAGCCCGTGAGCAGTCAACTCCCTAGACCCCAGCCCTGACAACCACCAATCCGCTGGCTCTATGGATTTCCCTATTCTGGATATTTCATATAAGTGGAATTATAAAATAGGTGACCTTTTGTGTCTAACATGCTAGGCCCTTTCATTTAAAAAATAAATAAGGCCCATGAATGCAACTCTGAGCCTAAAGATCAGTTCTTCAAAAAGAAAAAAAAAAATCCATGAAACACAGAATACTTTAAAAACCATAAACTGATTACATTACTGGTACCCTCTGACGACGGATATTATTTACCAAGGAGCAATTTATAAATGGAGTTAATTACCAAAACAGGTTGTGTAACTGGAAAATATTAACACATTCCTGAAAAGCATGTTAAATTAAGAGATTATGGGTCCATATGATTATTAGTGAAAACGCACATTATTCAGGGATATTGTCCCAACCTTTAGGCTTGCGTCACAGGCTAAAACAAACAATTGTTTACCAAATCTTCCCTCAGGGCCACTTAGGGAAAAGGCAGGGAAGGCTGAGTGGTCTGTAGGTCTAGAACAGTATGAGTTCCAACCCAGATTATTCATCCACTTGAGAAAAGAGAATTTTTATAATTCTATTTTTCTTTTCCCTAATTTCCTTATTAAAGGTCCAACAAATCAGATTGTGTCCCCAAATCAGATTGGAGAGAACAGTGTCCATGTGTTCCACAAGGGGACTGAATGGGGACCTACAGAGAAATGAAAGGGAGGGAAGAGCCTTTGCCAGGCCTTTTGAGAAATGAGGCCTCCCCGGGAAGAATGGGGTAGAAGCGCACTGAAATGGGGGCAGTGCTACCCTATTTACAGAGAGAGGGAGAAATGAAGACAGATATGGGTTCAAATCCTGCCTTGGCTTCTGACGTGACCTCTAAATCATACCTTTATCCTCTAGAAAATCAGCATTGCCACTAAGATTAAATGAGATATTGGGCACAGAGTGGGCACTCACTAAATTCTAGCCACTTGGCACTACTGTTCCTAGGTCGTCACATGGTCAGGGTGCTTTGTGTGGGCTGTAAGACCATGCTCATCAACCTGGGGCTATGCTTCCTTCCCTCCCTTTCTAGCTAGTTCTCCCCCTTTCTTCCCCATCCCACCCTCTCTCTCCCTCCATTCATCTCTCCCTTCCTTCTTTCCTTCTTCCTTTCAATTTGGTTGGTGTTGGATACGCCAGTGAAGCTAAGCCGGGAGTCTCTACGGATGTATGCCACGTCTTTCAGGGATGGGTCAGTGGAAGCCCTTCCGAGGCCCTGACCAAGTCCTCATTGGTCAGGTGTGCTCTGATCAGCTTGGTCTGCTCCACGACAGGCCACACTGTCTGTGTGTCCCAGGCTCTGGTCTTCAGACCAAACAGCCAAGATTTCAATTCTGTGGGAAGGAGAGCATGGCAGCTCCACCACCAACACACGCTGGAATGACTGTGCTGAGGTCTGAAGGCCCACAGCGGGAAATCAGCAAGTTGGACTCAACCTTTTCTTGTCATCCAGCTGACGGTCTGCAAACAGGGCCCCATTATAAAACACTCCTTTAAACCCTTCACTGGAATATAAAGCTTAACTGACCTAACACATGGCAGCCTTGGGGCGAAGTAAGCGTGAGAACCGCCCCAGTTTCATGCATCAGAGTGAGAACCGATAACAAGATTCTACAGATTCTACAGCTGCAGAATCAAAGAAGATTTGCTGAAAACCTACTGTGTAGCAGGTTAGTGAGATGTGCCCAGGCCCTTTATCTCCGGAGCTCCTCTCATGGTTGGCCCCTAGGCACCCTGCCAAGCCTCACCCCACTCAAAACAAAACAAATGACCAGTCACCGTCACCTGTATTTATGAATAACGACAGCTGCTCGGCACGTCTGGACAATGCTGGGTAGCTTCTTCTTTCAAGCATTTAAAGAACAATGCTGCTGCAGAGCATGGAGAAATCTCCAGCCATGTGTAAATGTGCTGTTGGACACCTTGTTTTTCAAGCGTTGTCCTTTTTAGCCAGCCTGGCATTTCATCAAGCATCGTAAAGGAATTTCTTCAATTAGCCTTTCCCACAGATGGACACCACCTCCCCATACCTGGAAGGGCACCTCACGCTTGAAATATCCCCCACATGCTAAAAAGAAGGCCAGTCTCGAATGCAAAATTCCTCAGTGCTGAGTCCTTATTTTCTTTCCTGTTTTCCTTCTGGCACAGCAAGACCAAATCTGTTACTGTGAACACAGAATTGCAGTGGGATATGGATTTGACACGAGGCAAATACCTCCCCTTAGCAAAGGCAAATAAAACAAAAGTTCAACGAGCCTCAAAGCCAGGGTGCATAAATGTCACTGCGCCTGGCAAGAGGGGCGATCAGAGGACACTTATGAAATCGCGGTTCTCCCGGGGTGGTGGGGAAAGGTTACCGTGTGGCGTTCGGTGGGTGTGCGGGGCGCGTGACTGCGGGCGCCCAGGAAAACAGCAGGGACGACAGGGCGGCACCCCGGGAAGCGGCGCGGGTGGGCCTGGCTTCCCCGAGCTAATCAGGGGACACGTAACTAGCGCAGGCGGCGGGGCGAGTTTACAACAACTGACAGTAACCATAACATACGCCAGTTGGTATGAAGATGTTATTGCACCTTTCCAGTTCTAATCACCAATTATGACTCTATTACTCCTACTTGGCAGTTCATCTGCTCCTGCCTCCGCTCAGGGCGACTTGGAGACGCACCTCTGATCTCCTGGTTCCACTTCAGTGGGCGCTCAGCACGGCGGCTGTCATCTGCAGACACTGAAGAGGGAAGGCCTCGCTTGTGCTGAGATAACTACACCTGACCTTACAACAATTTACTAAGGAAATACCTGCTTAATAGCAGTGTGAGTGCAGTTCCCTTTATGCTCACGACGGCACTGCAAATTAGCGACAACAGGATAAATCTATGGCCGGCTCACTAGACACTTCATTAAATCACTGTTCTCTTGCCTTGTAGCGCGCTAATAGAATCACAGCCCTCGTTAGCTACTGAATAAAAGATCAATCACAGACTTTGAAAGCTCTTGCTACCAGCTTCCAGAGGAAACAAGGAAAAAAAAAATAAAAGGAGAGTGAGCAAGAGAGAGAGAGAGAGATATTTAGGATCATCGCTGAGATTCTGAATGGCCTCGCTGCAAGTTGCTTAAATTACCTTTTCCACGACTGACTCCAACTGCAATACTCAGAGGAACTTGTTAAGCCGGCTTTCAAGAGCAGCACTCTAATATATGACTGCTAGACCCTGGTCAAAAGTTCATAATGTGCATATGTAAAAAGGTACTAAATTGCCTGAGGGCTAAAACCAGAGGAGTTTAATTGTAGCAAAATGCTGAAAATGGTCTGTTGAGGGTCCTTCTATTGGGATACTGCTGGGTCTGGCTGATTGAAGTGCAGAACATAAAAGCCTTGCAACAATATTTCCTTAAATGCTGGGGAAACTGCCAGCAGTTGGTATTGCATGAATGTTGTGGTTGAAGAAAAACATTTTCCTCCCCTAAAATAAATAGAGTATTAAGAACTGCTCCAGCCCATAATTCTAAAGCATGACGGAAAAAGGGAGGGCTCAATGATAATAAATAAGGTATAATTCATAGGGCATGTCCAATCTCCTCCAAGTGTATTTTTACATGGGGCGCAGTGAAGGTACTCAGGCATGACTTGCAAGGGTTTGGGGCGGGGGGCTGCAAATGGCTCGGATTTTGAAAACCGCTTTGCGCGGCTCCTGGCAGCCTCGCCAGTCTCTGTGTTAGGCATACCCAAGTGGGGATCCTTGCAAAGGGCCGGCCCTGTTTCACGTGTCTTTATTTCTTCTTTCATTAAATCAGATCTCGGGTTCCAGCTACACACGCATTTGGCTTGTGCAGATGGGTTTCTCAACCCAGAATTCCCTACCTTCCCCAGATACAGTCTCACACCTTCCCCTTTTCTGGCTTTCCTAATTAGTTCCTCATTTGGATGAGTGACAATATGAGTTCAGTGGATGGTGACTCAGATGCTAGGTGGGCCTGCGTTAAATATAGGACACCCAGGGGAAGCTACAATTTGCTAGGTGGGCTTTCTGATTTATAAGAAGTGTGTGTGAAAGGTACAATTTTCGTTGAGCGTGAAATACCCATGTGCCATTTTAATCAGGTTTTAAAAAATCTGTATCAAACATGGAATTCCACACATACGTTGTGGCACCAAACTCCACAGTATGGTTGGTCCGAGAGCCACCAACGCGGCACTAGGCAGGTGTGAAACTTGAGCTGTCTCAATTACATCTGTGCCTAGAATTTGACAAATGAGATTAGTGATATCCATATCCTTACTGATATCTTTGATCAGTATTATTTTCCAAGAAAAATACTTTCCAAACTTGGAGGGAGATGCAAGTGATACTTCCTGATATAAAAAAAACAGACTAAAAATGCAAATAAAGCACCCATTTAATGTTGAACCCTGCATTGCTCCAAGACTGCTCTACCTCATGGGCCCAACCCTCACAGGTCACCTGGATTGGCTCAGAATATACTGTATTTCATACTCTAAAAGGGGTCAAATCTACTCTAGAGTTCTTTAAAAGCAAAGACGCGGCAGGTCATTGGACATGCCTGCCCTATGCTGCGCCAGTCTTTTCTCCTGCAAAATGCAAATCCGAGTTATACAGGCCCGTGTTCTACAGAAGTGGGCACCTTCTGAACGGCTAGTCCACTTAACCTCTGGTCTATTCCCCATAAGTGCTGGAGAAATCCATGGACTTGAAGCATGAGTATTCGAGGAGGAAAGAAGAGAACACAGAAGGAGTACACTGCAAGGTGAGTTCTTGAGTAGAAAACTAAGAAAACAATAAAGCATGAGCTGCCCCCACGGCCCTCAGCAATGTCAGCCCTGGCAGCCAGCCAGCACTCCCCATCCTGTGATTTCCTCCAGGCCTCAGACCGCCCATCTCAAAGGGCAGGAGTGGACCTGTCCTTACCACATGCGGCTTTCTGATTCCCGGCCAAAGACTCATTTGGCAGCAATACCATGCTCCATCCACAGTGCCACTCCCCAAAACCACACCCAGCCCTGGGGTTGGCGTCGGAGCCTATGGAAGCCTTGGTGCACTCTGGATTGTGACTCAGGGAAGCAGCAAGATGCGGTGGGAAGGGCACAGATGTCAGAAGCTCAGCTCCACCCCTTACTAGCCATGGGACTGAAGCAGGGCACTCAAGTCCTCGATTTCCTCATCTCTAAAATGGGCATAATAATCTGTAATTCATTAGGTTCCTGAGGGAAGTAAAGTAATTAGAATGACATTTAAAATGTAAATGGCCCATTGCCTGGCACTCAGCAAAATGCTTCCTCTCTACCCTCCTGTCCCTCCCGTGTAACCCTGAAGACAATCCAAAGGATGCTCAAATGAGAACACTATAGATAGAACCATCCTAAAATATGGCTGAAGGTTTCAATACGATTGCAGTGAAAAACCATGTGGACTCTGTGAGGAAGACTGTATTCCAAAAAGGGCTTTATCTGATATTGTGGCCCACACCTAAAAGTCAACTCAAATATATGAACAGATGAGACTTATTATAAGCTAAACGCGTGCATTTATGCGCACGTTTACAAGCTGATCACCCAGAACCTATAAAAAGGCATGAACATGATATCCGTGACTCACTGCTTCCATCCAAAGCCAGCTTCTTAAAGACAAACCGAAGACTTCAAAGGCCACCCTGAGAATTTGTGGGCAGCTCCCACTCTCTCAGGTTAGTAACTGATGCCTTACCTATATGATAGTCATTTCCATTTCCATTTGCTCCGGGGTTCCCCATCCCCACTCCCATCCCCGCCCCTCCATGTGAAAAGAATGAATTCATACAAAATGTCCCAGTGAATGCGCAAAGGGACAGCACGGAGACCAATGTGACAGGTTCAGAGTGACATCCAGGAGAACAATGGCACTCCATTTAATTCCCACTGAAGACACCACAGTTGAATAGCATGCGTGAAAGTGTGTACTAAAATATCCTTAAAAATAATAATAAATTATTCCTGATATTAAAACCGTCAGCAAAATCCCCATCACCCGCAGATGGAGCTGCTGTGTGGACTGGGTTTTATGGACACTAGAGAAACACAGCCTGCTGCAGGGTTACCTTCCTAGGAAGCCACACAGTCTGACTTTATGAATATTCTGTGTCATTTCCATACTCGGGGGTCCCTGTGTTTAACTCATCGTGTGAGCACAGAGTCCTACAAGCCAGTGGTTTCCAGCTGAGCAAGGTAAGGCAGCAACCACACTTGATTAATTCAGAGAGAGAGGAGAGAGAGCCAAAGTGTATATTTAATACTTTTCTAGGAGAAAATTACTTTGGATTTGCATAAAGAGAAACAATTAGGTATTTCTCTATCTCTCAAAATGCTTTGTAAAAATCTGGCTTTCTTGAATACTCCTGACCATAAACATCTATAAAACTATGTGTACAGGGCACATGTTTGTATAGATACAGAATCTACCTATGAAATTCCAAGTTCTACCACCCCTAACCCCAACATAGACCCCCACAGAGCTTCAGTAACAACCATTAATAGAGGCACAGGAGTTGTGGCTTTTTGTTCTAAATAGCCAGAAATTAGTGAAACTGAGAGGTAAAGACTTTCAAAATGAAATAGCTTCTAGAACTGATCGGTGAAGATCTCTATAGCATCAAAGCCACACCCATAGTTACGATGCAGCTAAATTTGGGGTCAAATAATTAACAAGAAAGGCAAAAAAAAGGGTAAGCTAATCAAAGATGATTCTGAGATGTTCTGAAACTGGTTGAGAGAAGCCCCGCCATGGACCAGTAGGGCCAGGAGAGTCAATCACTATTCTGTTATGTATGTCTCAGGACTCTGAGGTGGCGTCTTGCAATTTTTCATCTGTAACATCAAGAAGTAGTTCCGGGCAGTGAGGGGAGGGGACCTGGCTGGCTCAGCTGGAAGAACAACATTTGACCCTTAATCTTGGGGTTGTGAGTTCGAGCCTTACGCTGGGTCTAAAGATTACTAAAAATAAAAATAATAAGCTTTAAAAAAACACAATGCTTAACTCCCTGGCCACTCAAATACCCAGTTATGCAAGAAATACGCATCCATTCAAAACACTGGAAAGGCCACGTCAGTTAAAACATGAAATACTTGAGAGTCTCACAGTGCCATGAAAAGTCTCTCAGTGTGAACCTGAAATAAGTCTGTTGGCATTTCAGGGTCCAGTTTCTAGATCTCTAAACTAATGGGGTTGGCCTGCATAATGGCCAAAGCTACTGTAGGATTGTAGCCACCTGGAGACAACCAAAGGGAGCCCTAGTTCATCCTACCACGCCAGGTGTTTGCGGATCAGTTCTTCCAAAGTCAAATGATGGCCTCCGTTTAGAAACTGCAATCCATTAGTTTACTGATATTATCCCTCTCGGTTATAATTAATAGTAGCAACTAGCCTGGGAGAACTTCAAGCAGTCGTGCAAGTGAAGTCAATTAAATACCGAGGTGACACAGGGAATGGAAATTGTTGGAAATAAAGGGTTTTCTTCTTCTCCTGGTCCAATAAGGATGTACTAATCATTCCATTGTTTTTCCCCCAAGCCAAACACAATGAAATATAACGCTCCCTATCGGCAGGCGCCAGTGCTCACAGGAGTTTGTCTATCCCTGTGTGTGTATACATATAAATGTGTACACACATGCTCTTCCTCAGATTGTCTTCCTTGTATTAATACCTAAGAATTAGGTGACTTACATTCTGTTTATTTTTGAAACACTGCGTAATAATATAATTTAAAATGATAATATATATGAGATGAAATAAACATTTAGGTCAAACAGTGCTGTATCAATAAGAGAAAACAATCCATTGACAGGGAACGGGGAAGGGCAGAGGATAAATCCCGAGACAGAGCCTCCAGGCCAAGTTCAACCAGAGCAAGGTATGCACCCTTCATCTTTGGGTGGACTCCTGAGTTTCCTCATCTAGAAAAGGGGACCTTCCACGTGACCTCCAGCATAGAGAGTCACGGAAGTTCTTGAGTCCAGCAGAAGCTGCTAAGTTCACGTTCCTTTTATACATGCCTTTTGTGATCCTCATGAACATTATAAAAGCAGAGTCTTATAGGAAGAGCTATCAAGATTTTCTGAAAGAAAGCTTAGCCCTGGAGGAAAAATGTGAACTGAAAGAAAGAAAGGGGGGGGGAGTTTTGTATTTCCACCCACTAACTTTGGTTGAACTCACTTTCACTCACTCAGGACAGACCTGGAAGTCACAAAGTCACTAACACCTGCAGAGTGAAGCTCTGTGGGCTGAAAACCTGTGATAAGTTATTACTTTGAAAGAACCAAGAAAGCAAGGAGCAAATCTGGACTGAATGAAAAAAAACTTTTTGCTATTTTATTCAAAGTGGTGAAATGGCATATCTGCGAGAGAGCTTTTGCTACCCCTGGATAATCCCGCTTCAGAAGAGCCATCATCTGAGAACGGAGGAAGGCCTTGGAAGGGCCCTTAATGAGGACAGCAGTAACGAAATGAACAAAAAGGGGGCAGGCAGACACACATACAATCACAGAGAACATTACCGTCCAGTCTGGACATGTACCAACTCCCCTAAGTGTGCAGCAGATTAGAAGCGTAGGATGGGCACACGTTGCATGACATTTCAACATCGAATAAAACCATCCTGCCAGTGGCATCGCTTAAGGAAATGCTTACAGAAATGCTGCGAGCCCACAAGGGGATGTGCGCTTCTCTGTTCGTAATGCAAACAGCTCTTTATAAGGATGATCAGTCAATGCTGTGTGTGCTAATTTGATAGCTCCGTCATCAGATGGCATTGCAAATTTCATTGTATATTTTAAATCATGTTAACATGGTTTGTTAATGTTGGTATTCACTAAAAGGCCACAGCTATTTAAATAATGAATAGGCATGATAATTTTTAAACCTATTATGGAAGTGACATGTAGATATTCTAAATATTCTCTTCGTAGAATCTGTCCTACATCATTCATTGTCATCACTAGAAAGATAAATCAAGATGTTTCTGAGACATTGCAGATTCACAATTCTAACAGTTATTTATAGAGATAAACAACATACCTATCCAAAGGAAAAATACTTTATGTTAAAATATAGCCTCATATCATCTCTTTCCGATAACCCCTAAGGCAAGAATTTAATGCTACTGCTTTAGAAAAGGAAAGACATGACAGTATTTTGATAAGCACTAAACAAAACTTAAATGTCAGATATCTTCCGTGTTTGTTTATGCAGGCATGCGTACATGGGCATATCAACAAATCATCCACAAATGTATATATCCCCTCCGCATTACTGCCCATTTACATCCCAGGTTGAGTGAACATATTAAAAGCTATTTCTCCTTCTAGTTCTGCAATATTTATCTCCAGGCCTTTGTATAGGTTCACAAAATTTCCAAAAGGCCAACCCTTTCAGCCTACCTATTGGTCTCTAGGGTAAAAAAAAACCTCTTCTTCCCAACTCACTTTCTTGTAACCATAAAGATGGCCTCTCTCAAGCCCAAACACAATGTGCAGCCAGCAGAGGCCATCAGTGGTAGGGATTTGGAGCTTGAGCATTTGAGCCCAATGGAAAGAGCTCGAATCCCCACTCTACTGCCTTTTAGTTATGTGCCCTTGAGCGGGTATTTATGTGTCCTGACAAGCTTCCTCAGTAACAACAGGGAATACCGCTCTTGGTATGTGAGAAACAGAGAAGGTACACAGCAGGAGTCCCGGAAGACAGCAACTGCTCAATAGATGTTAGCTTTTCACGGGCCATTCCCCTCATCGCTCTCTTATCACCATCAGTGCCCATATTAACAGGATGCTGTAAGATCCCAAATCCTCAAACAAGCCCTCAGTGGCCTTTTTTCTTTTTGCCTTCACCTCCTGCATGGATCACCACAAACCCATGTTCATTAATAGTACCTTTGCTATACTACTCACATTTTGTTTGAAATTAGAAATTTTATTCTTGATTTTTTGCATTTTTTTAAATTAAATTTTTTAAACATTACATCAAATTTTGTTTATTTGATTACTGAGGGATGTTGGCGGGGGCACATCCTTAATTTTGTCCCTAGTCCTGGTCTCCACCCTATACCACTGCTTGCTGCAAAGTCTACCTGAAAGAGTCTCCAGTTTGTGTCTACAATTTCACCTCCCACATATCCTTCAAGGCTCAGTAAAGATGTCATCTCCATTCTGTAATTATATGTGACTACTCTGACATCGACCCCCAAAGTAGAAAACACTGTAGCAGTGATGCCCATGCCTCCTCATGCCAGAGTTCTGGACATCCCTGCCCTGTTTACCATAAGCACCCATAGGCCAAGGATCACGATCTGCTCACTCTTGCATGTTCTACCCCGAGGCAGCCCATGAGGCACTCGATGAACACTTGTCAGATAGGAGCAGATCCAATAGCTCTAAAGTGGCAATTTTCAAAGGATAGATTGCTGTTTAGTGGGTGCTAAAACTGGGTCACAATCAGCACTTTAAAAAATGAAATACAACCAAGATGAACACAGCAGACAACACTGCCCGTAGTTAAACTATTTCATTAAATGTTTGTTTCAGACACACACACACATGCACATGACACACAAAGACACGCAGAGGTGCATAAGCTTAAGGATACATGCGTCGGGCTGTGACATAAAAAACCGGTGGTCATCCAGAAAAAAAAAAAAAAGGTTGAAAGACACTGTTCTGGACCAATGAGAGGACATCTTGCCCCATCCTGTACTACCCACCTGGCCACAACAATACAAAGGGCAAGTGTTTCACAGTCATCCAACTCTTTCTTAGTTTGTAAAAGAATCAGGCTAGCAACACCCTCAGAGACCGATCCTGCATAACTGAGAAACCCTATGATGTCGGAACACACTTGCAGAGGAATTTCAGTATTGGTTAAGAGCAGACGACTGGTCTTCTATCAATTAAATAACACATATTTCTGGTTGACATAATGGTCACAACAACTTGGTGACAAAAACTGCATGTGGTGAAATTGAGATTCTTCCAACCTAACTTGGCTTGGTGGGAATAACTGATACAAAGAAAAACTCATGAGACAAAAGGTGTAAAATTTGGTGTGTTCAGAAAACAGACGATGAAATCTTCACTGTATCATGTATCTGGGCAAGGGGGAAAGGTTCCGGTGAAAAGAACTTCAGTAAAATACTTAAAAAAAAAAAAAAAAAAGCCACAGCTAAATTATCTATGTATCAAGTTTAAAAACCTGATCAAAGTATTTAATTGACTTAATGGAATTCACCCTGTATTAGACTCCCATGAAAAAAATTGATCAGTGTTAATATAGTTCTGATTAAAATGTTTTATTCATAAACAGAGTTTAAAAAAAGCCTCAGGATCAAAAGAGCGCGCTGAAATAGCTGGTCTTATCTTCCCCTCCCCCCAAGCAGATTTTGTAAGGGTGCACGCCTATCTACATGGTATGACAAACCCATTTTTGAGTGCTGACTGTCTGCAAGTGTCCGTGGGAACTGCGATTGCTAGCTAGCCCTTGTCGTCTTTATAAACCATCTTAAATGAGTTATATGTGAAATAAATGAATTTTTCACAAAGATATATTTAAGATATAAATAGCCAACTGGAATGATGGGCACAGGAGAAAAAGAGTAGTCAAGAAATAAAAAGACCAAAAAGAAGTGAATATATGCTTATTATGTCCTTGAAGAATTGTGACTGCATGAGTACACAGAAACACTTCCCTATCTGATTAAAAGGTTTACCCTCTGAGAAAATGGTGTACTGCTTGATAGCAAACAGTATCTGGTGTTAATCATACAAGGACTGAAAGTGGGAATACAGGTGAAAGCTTCCCCAAATCCTGAAGATGGGATGTTTTATTAAAAAGATTCATTTTGTCAAAGCGTATTGCATCGTCTCTTTCGTTGGGCGTGCACGACTCAGAAATATACCTAAAAGTTCAGACCAAGATAAATTTGCTTTTGGTCTGGTGTTATTAATAGATTTAAGGGGCTATTCCTGTGCTTCAACTTAAATTGCTTAATTAATTCATATTTGACCTGCTTCCAACACGGATTTAAAGTGACTAAAGAAAGAGAAAGACTAAAATAAGGGGAACAAAATGTAGAGCCACTAAAAACCAGAGGAAGCTGACATGTTCACCCTCAGCATGAATATGGTTTGAAAAGGCACAAAACTGAACCAGAACTGCAGCGATACGTTACAATTTCATTACCAAGTGAAAGATAGAATGGTAGCTCCTCAAGGGTTCTCCTTGGGATTCGGACTGAAAGGGCACTTCTAACGTGCAGGGGCATAGCTGCAACGTGTTTTACCGTCAAATTACAGACCACGTCCCTGACAACACCTTCCTGTGTAGCCTTAGAGATCAGTAAGACCTGAGGAAGAGATATTCTCTCCATTTCAGAGAGAAAAAGGAGACCCGAGGCCCAGAGATGTAGTGTGACGTGCCCATGATTACGGATGTCCCTACAAGGAAAGGTGGAGACCGGGAGCCTCCTGCCTCCGACGGCAAAGCCCGGGCATGGCCTCCGTGCTAACATCGTGACACGCTCTTCTTCCACACAATAGATGAACGTGCTCTTCTCGGTTCCCACACACCTTGCACCGCTGGTCGCAGGTGGGGAGAAGAAAGGCATGGACACGTAAAAGGCACTCAGAACAGGAGAGTCCAGATAAACGGGAGCTGTGGTATTTGTCATCACTGGGCTCTGTCCTCTTGGCTCACAGAACGTACGCTCATTCGGGGAAAACTCAGACTGTACTGAATGCATCGCAGATCTTAACATTACAGACTGACGTGGAGGCAGAGTAATAGTGGACATGGCAAAGGTCAGCTTAATTTTTTTTTTCATTTTTCACTTTTTTTTTTTTTAATTTGGCTTTGAATGAAAAAGGCCTTCATTGTGGACTTAAATATGAACCCGACAGACCCTTGAGCCTGGCAGTGAGACAAAACGGCACTGGAAGGTGTGGTGCACGAGCGCAAGACACGCAAGACGGAGAGGAGAGCGAAGTGCAACAGAGACGAGACCCTTCCAGGGCCAGGATAAAGGAATCTGGTATGCTCCCTGACGTCTCATGCACAAGGAAAGATGCCAGTTCAGTCCTGATGGTTTTAACAGAGAGAACAAGAGGAGAAGAAATCTGTATTATTTTCACAACTGGATACATTCCAGAAGCTAATTCTTTTGAAATACGTTGTATTTCTTTCTTTTTTTTTCTTTCTTTCTTTTAAACATCTTCATAATGCCTTCTTTATAGGAAATGTGCTCAGAGTTAACGCTGCAGCTTTGGCCACATTAATTTCATTATGTGGTCTCTTATGGTTATAGAGTCAACAAAGAGACAAACAACACATCACACACACAAAAGCCAACAAGAGATGTTATGCTCTAAGAAAGAAAAATAGACTTACTGCATTCACCTGCCCAGGAATATTAAAATATCAAAAAAAAATTTAAGTTCTAAGATTTTACAGTGGAGTTGTTTTTTTTTTTTTTTCTAAAGAGTGAGAATACTAAGAAAACATTATGCAGGTCTCAGGAGTTGATATACAGTATTTTTTTTGGATCTGGCGAATATACTTTTTATAACTTTTCTGTGAAAGGAGGGACCTTCTAGCTCAGATTACTTGGACACTCTTACTGTTTATTCTTCCCTTTTTTGAGTAGTCAGAAGAGATTTCTCTCAGTACTTCAAATAAATAAGATATCCAGCTGAACAAACACCATACATTCCCGTGGATTACTTTGGCTTCTTAAAGAATATTTCACCTTCTTTTTTCTAAATATAAATGATTAAAGAGACCCCATCATATGAAACTCAAAGACGAAATGTTTCCAAATGGTGCAGATTCTCTGTAAGGTGGTATGTGGAGAAACAAAGGCCTCAGCTCAGGAAAAAAGCTTGATATTTCACAGGGAAAATTAGAATATGACTAAGTAAGATACTTCACTTATTATACATTTTGAAGGAGAGGTTTTAGGCCATAAATACTTTCAGAATCAATATGTTTAACATTCAAAATCAATCTCTACAATATTTTCTGAAAACAGCAAAATGAAAGTGTTTTTCCCCTTACATTCCTACTTAAAAAAACAAAAGAAAACAAGAAATCCTGAAAACTATACATAGTCTGGAATAAAGCTATTCTACATGGACTTTGAAATGATCGCTGAGCCTTATCTAGCTTTACAGCTTAAAAAACACACACACACACAAGTCCAGGGTCTCTGGCCAATTTTTGAAACTCAATCAAAACTCGGCAATACATGTTTCTTTAGAAAGAAAATTTGGGCCATCTATTAGCATGGTCCCCTCTACTAAAGCGGCAAGAAAATAAATATTTGACTTTAGGAAACATAATCCACACGTTTCTTTATTCTTTTCATAAGCTTTCTTATTAAAGGTCTAAATCTTATCTCCCATCATGAGGCAGGAATGCATAAATATAGAAAAAAAACAAAATGGGTACCTCTGATACCTCTCTCAGCCCAGAAAGAGGGAAGAAGACAAGAACACAGAAAAGACGCCAACAGGAGAGCGGCAAGGCAAACATCAGCGTGTCAGGGATCCATGCTACGGCGTGAGGCCAAGAAATGTCAAAGCCTGTGAGTAAATCTGCCACCACATAAGCCTACCAAAAGGCACTGGAAAAAACCAGTGAAACTGAACTTCTCGAGTACTCCCTGCCTCCCAGTCTCTACGCACTGTGAAATCCTCCTTTCCTTGTGGATGTGGGTCACACCTAGTGACTCGCTTCTAACAAACAGAATGGGCAAAAGTAGCAAGATGTCACTTCTGTGGTTAGCTTGCAAAGGGCTGTCACCTCATCTTGCTGGTAGACCATTTCCTCCCTAGCTTCTCACTCTGAAAGAGCAAGTGCCATGCTGGGGAGGTGCCTGCAGCAGGGGACTGAGAGAGAAGCCTCTAACTAACAGCCAGAGAAGAACCCAAGTGTCCAATCTACTAGGCCACAGGGAGCTGAATCCTGCCAACAAGCTTGTGACCTTGGAAGTGGACCCTTCTCCAGCTGAGCCTTCATATTCTTACAGCCCAGTTCACACTGTGAGCGCAGCCTGGGAGTTGACCCAGAAACAGAGGGCCCAGTGAAACCACACCGCGGGTTCCAGACCTACAGACACTGGAATGTAAGTAGACGGGGTGTCCTATTTATAAAAGGCCATAGGCTGAAATAGGTGCTTGTGAGAAAAAAAGAGAAATTCTATATGCCAGGTCCGTTGACACTCTAATTCCAACCTCAGATCCCTTCATTCTGCTTCCCTCTCCTATGGCGAGTCTAGATGGGTCCGAGTTTCTAATGGCCTCGCTTCGGGCTCATGACCATTAACTGAAATGCAGTTGGCTTTACAGGAAATTTGGACCTTTGGGGTCTTCTGGGCCAGTCACTCCCAAGTGCAGGCCCAGCACTTTCAACAACATAATAGCGACACTATCATGGGTTTTCCAGAAGTTGAATGTATTCCACAATCAGGTCCTATTTACAGTTTTTGACATTAAAATACCCATTCCTTAAAAATCAGTGGTGACAGTTGATGGTGGTAGGTTTGTTTTTCTGGTTTCAGAACTAAAAGTACGAATCTACATTAGTATCCATTTCTTATTTCCATTAGAATTATACTGTTTTCTAAAATCCATAACCCACAGGACCACTAATTTGATCGACTGACTCATTTTACAGATAACAAAACTGAGGCCCAGAGAGGGTAAGCAACTTGCTCAGAGATGCTCAATTGTCTGATTATAGCAAACCCTAAAATCAAGTGAGACCAGAGATAGGGATGGAAACTGGGGAGCCTAGAGCCTGGCACTGAGTAGGTCTGCACATGACATGAAAACCTCCACTCATTTTCAGTGTGTTCATCTCTTAGTGTCCTAGGAAGGGGTGGGGTGGGGGTGGGTTTCAGTTTCTGAGCAATCTAGAACACCAGATCCAAGTTCTCTTATTGCCACTAAACACACTCGTCACTGTCCACCTCACAAGGAACGATCAGTCCGTCTGGTGAGCTCTAGAAATGTCCCTGTCCGCAGGAGACATAGTGCAGCAGCGTCGGCCCTGGGCAGGGGGAACACAAGCCCCTGGCATCTGTCTCCTCGGGCGGGCCTCCGATGCCTACACTGTGCTCCAGCCAAAAACCACTGGAAAGAAGCATGAAATTGGAGAAAAGGAAACTGAGAGGGGAGGATCAAAGGCAGCACCATGGACTTAAAAGCAATAAAGGAGCTTGTGAGGGGCCGGGGACTAGGGCTGCGCATTACCAACACGCCGGCAGGGGTGCAGGAAAAAGGAAGCCACGGAAGATAAAACTAGGGGAATTTCACATGTTGGCTAAGTGTTCATTAAATAATTTGTCACACATAGTAAGGCCAGATAGTCACTTTTCCCCACTTGGGTGCTCATTCGGGAACAAAGGCCCAACCAGACTTAAAACACTGAAAAGCAAGGCAGAGAAAATGGCATGATGAGAGGCCAAGGCCCCATAGAGCTCTGTATTTCCCTTCCTTTGTCTTTAACAAGAAAGGGCTGATCTTCCCTCAAAGCTAAGGTATGGCTTCAAACAGGCAGCTGGTCGGGGGATGGGGGCACCTGGGTGGCTCAGTCTGTCGAGCATCCCACTCTTGATTTGGGCTCAGGTCACGATCTCGAGGTTGTGGGACTGAGCTCCATCTTGAGCCCCAAGTTGGGGTATGCACTCAGTGCAGACTCTGCTTGAGATTCTCTCTCTCCCTCTCCCTCGGCTCCTGCCCCTTCCCTTGCGTGCTCTCTCTCTCTCAAATAAATAAATAAAATCTTCTAATAAATAAATAAATAAAATAAAATGTTAGTTAAAAAAAAAAAGAAAAACACAGGCAACCCAGAGCGCCTGCGTTGTGCCTCACTGCAATCCATCCAGTCCTAGCTACCATTCTGCATGTTACTCGGGCTGGGATGTGGTTTTCCTGTGCTCAGTGGTCACGGTGGGCATGTGACCTTTGGTGACCCAGAGCCAGCACTGAGAACAGGCATCGACTCACTGGAAAGAGAGGCAAACTTTTGCTGGCCTGAGAACATAATGATGACAGTAGCGATGACAAAAACAACCACAGTAATAAATATCGAACATCTAGTATGTTTGTCAGGCTATAGAGTCATGATCTGTGATTCCCAACATGTGTAGTAAGAGTAATACCATTTAGGGTTTGTTGAGTATCAAGCATATCCTATATGTGGCGTTTTCCTCGACGCCTTCATTTCTCAACACAAGCCCATGAGTTAGGTGTAACATCCCAGTATCACACATGAGTATTAATCAGGTTATGAAATGTGCCCAAGAGGTAGCGTGGGGCAGAGCCTGTCCTGTCTTACCCAAGCCTTGCGGTTCTCCCCTTACACTTTCCCTCCATACACACCCCAATGGCAGATCCCTTAACCGGTGCTTTCCCGGGAATATGGGGGAGGGGGGCCTGGGTTCTGGTCCCAGCTCTCCTGTGTACTAGCTGTGGGGTGCGAGCTGGCCCCCTGACTCATCCGCTTCCTTATCTGCCCATTCTGAACTGCAGGGGCCTGCCCACCTCAGACAGACTGATGGGAAGGGATGCCTTAATGGCTGCCATTCATTAAGCACCTAATCGTCTTTCATTTATTCATTTACAAATATTTACTGAGCATTTACTTTATGGACCAGGGATACAGTAGCATGAATGCTAAAACAGCACATTCAAGAGAGGGGGGAAAACATTAAATAAAAACCACAGAAATTATTTTTCTAAACTGCATTTGTGTTCAGTATTATAAAGAAAAATTCTGAGGTCCTTCCTTCGTTCACTCGGCACGCATTTATGGAGTGCTAGTATGCATCAGACAGCACTATGAGAATCAGCTCTTAGGAGAGCAGAGAAAGGGGGGTCTTGACCAGATCTTGATCTGATGCTTCCTTGGGGTGTGATGTGTGGACTGGGTTTTGAAGGATGAGTAGAAAGTAACTGAAAGTAGAGGAAAAGGAGGTTTTAGACTAAAGGACAATATACTTCAACATCTTGGGAAAGGAAGGAGAATGGGGCTGCAAGTAGCTTGAGGTGAAGCTGGTAGCATAGAAGGGGACCAGACAAGGCTGGTGCCACCTACTCAATTCTAACTTGCTTTCACAGTGACCCCATAAAATAGACAGAATTTCTAATTGACAGATGAGAGAACTATATGCACACTTATTCAACAGAGCCTGCTCAAAAGCCATTATCCCATCCTTCTTTCTTGCCACCAGATCTCACCTCCCACCCTAGAGATACAAAAATGCCAGAAATGCACTTTCCCAATCTCCCTGTACCTAGGATATGGACAAGGGATGTGGGAGCTGAAGGCAAGTCTGCTACAAAGGACAGTTCTGAAATAGAATGTTCTTATCCTTGATAAAGAAGGGAGACATGTAAAGAGGGGTCCCATCCCTCCCATCCTACCTTCAGACGTCATCACAGAGGATGCAATGGTTGGTGCTACTGCAGCCATCTTATAAGCATGAGCGAAAAGCCAAGACAATCACAAAGGAGCTGCCTATACAGTAGCTAAACATACCCTTGGCAGCCTCTGGATTTCTGGATATATGAGGAAAAACAAACCTCTATTACTCCAAACACTTTTAACTGGGTGTTAATAACTCACAGCCCAAAACATGAAAACTGACATAGAATATGAGCCTCACAGAGATTGAAGCATTTCAGAATTATATAACGAAAAGCGGTAGAAATGTTGCGTTTGAAATATAGGCGCAATGATTTTAAATCCTTTGCTCTTTTTCACGCTACCAGTTCCCCTGGACGCTAAACTGAGCAAACACTGTTAATTTTAAAGCTCTGAACAGAATCAGAGGTGACTAATAAAACCAATGCCAATGATAATCCTGGAAAGTAAGAAGAATGTGTGAGGCCACAGGGATGTGACCTCAGCAGGAAGAACGCTGCCTCTAGGTCCTGCAGGGTTCTGCAGGAAAGGTCAAGTGCGGCCGGACCATGGTGGGGTCTCAGGAGTCTAGTTTTCCGACATATCAGCACTGGCGGCAGCAAGAGAATTGAGCCCTCATTCGGGAGTCCTGAAATATTTCCATTAGTGAAGAACATGCTGGAATTTCTACATTGAAAAGTATATCTCCTCCTCCCAACACAGAAAAAGGCCCCTGCATTTCATTCCAGCACACCAGTAAAGATCCGAACAGGGTTTTGTCCTTGATCATATCTAGAGTATAGTCAGCTGCAGGTATTTAAAGGGGGGGGGGGAGTATTTTTCTAAAACACTAATTTAAAGAACAAATCAACATCTATTATCTCCTTCATTATGTTTTAAATTATACAACTATAAATCACCCTGCAGCGGGTTATTCAAGGGCAGAATTACTCAGCTTGGCTTTCGCGAAGGTTAGAAGAATGACATCTTGTGCTTTTCCTAGTTATAATTTATAACTTTGCAACAGAACCAGCATTGCAGGTCCATCCATTAGCGGGGTAGCTGCACATCTGTTAAAACTCAGCACAATGACTGGCTTTACACGGCCACAGGAAACATAACTCAATCATTCCAGAAGTTCTACAAACTCAAGCCATTTTTTAACGTAAAATGATTTGAAAACGCAGTTCCCTAAAACATCTGCTAAGCTCTTGCTACCCTAACACATGATATTCTTTCTACTGTTACCTGCCAACACAAATATTTGGTCACACAAAACACCCTAAGAGGCCACGTGACAGCGTTCAGCTTCAAATTTACATACCGATCCGCAAAGGGCGGGCTTGGACCTAGGAACGCTAGCTCAGATGTTGTTTACCAGAAATGAAGCTTTTTGTCGGAGGGTGGGGGAGAAGAAGGCTGAGGGTTAAGTTCATGAAAGTACTTTCAAACATTTTAAAAAGGAAACCTAACTGCACAAGAAGAGATGTACAGGGCGGGGGCGTTGTGGTTATCTGAACAAGGCACTCTGAGGAGCCCCTAAAGGGTCTGCAGAAGAGTATGCCATTCTCTTGGGCAAGCTGGGCAAGTCCTCTGTGCTTTTTAACTACAAAACGAGGGTAATAGTTCTAACTGCAGAGCCTTTGGAAGGAATCCGTGAAGACACACATGCTGAGGCATAAAGCATCATGATGTCTGGCCTAAAGTGCCAAGTCGCATCCTACCTAGGAGTATGGCAGGAATCTAAAATCAACACACAGGGCAACAATCACCAATAGCCAAAATTACCCTGGAATGTCTTTTCTATCACCGGGTCTGGTTTTGTAAATTACGTTACTTGGAGAAATACCTATATATGAACACTTTATATATACTTACAATGTATATTCATACATACATATGCAAAATATAACTGAGAGTATCTTAATGGCATAAAAGAAAGCTAGAAAGACAGGAAAGTAACAGATAATATACACACGATGGATGTGACTTCGTTATCAGAAAGCTCCCAACAAACTTTAGTTTCCTTTAAGATGTTTCAAAAGCAGCTAAAGAATCCTGGATATTTTTTAAACAATATTTAAAAACAACCCTATTCCCGGGGCGTCTGGCTGGCTTAGGCAGAGTGTGTGACTCTTGATCTCAGGGTTGTGAGTTCAAGACCCAAACAGGACACAAAGCTTTCTTTAAAAAAAATAAAATCCTATTTCCATTTGTATGTATTATTTTTATTTTTACACAAGTTGGAGGGAATGGAGACAAACGTTCCTCCCCCTCCCGGCCCCCCCAGACTCCTCATCCACCTGCCCTGACCTCCAGAATTCAAAGGGAAGAGATGCCAAAGCCAAAGATTTACCAGTAGGGGTCGCTGTGCTGAGATTAATCCCTATGAGTTTCTCATTAGTGATTATTATACTGCAGGCGGCCAAAATGGAAAAATTAATTAATTTCAAAGTGATAATGCATTTACAGCAACAATTAGAAATGTATAACTGTAAAAGGGCAACATTTAAAAGACAGATTACATTTAATAAAGTTGCACAAGAACATCCAATTGTAAAATTACTGATCTGCAGCAATATTCCTTAAAGAGGCACTTAAAATAGCCTGACTCCATGAAGGGTGACCTAATTACTGTAACTAAAATCACCGTAGTCACAGCAAGTCACAGCAAATAAAACAGGGACATTGATATTAGAATACTGTTGTTTAATACTTCAGGGAGCCAGCTCGGGTGGAGAAGCAGAGGCAGAGCCTCCAAGCACAAGGCTGGGCTGTGCTTCCGGATTCCATGACCTTGTGCAACAGCATGTGTACTGGTGTCAAAGGAAACACTTCTGGAGTGAAATGAGGACGGAGCTGTGAGGCACAGACAGCCAAATGGTGATGAGGACACTGCATCCACGCTAAGCTTCGGGCGTTTAGGAACCCGAATTTCACATGGGTGAGAATAGGATGCAATTATACGGCTTATGTCCAAAAACAAATCTGTGTTAAAAAGGTAGAAATGCACTCTGCATTCACGAAACAAATGTCTTATCGTGACAGAAGGAGTGTCAAGCCACATATAGAAGGATGAAACATCAGAGCGACTTTTCAGTAAGCCCAGTCTGTCCCATGTCACACAGACCCATCCCCAGTTACAGTCATGCTGATGCCTCCTCCACACACGCGGAGTCCAAAATGTTTAGGAAAGAGAAGGGAGTGGATGTGAATTTGACAAGTTAGTTCCAACTCTTTATAAACCAAGTCCTAGAACTCTGATGGCTAAGAACACCACGCAACCTCTAAATATATAAAGATTTTCCTAAAAGTCAAAACTTACATACACATTTCATAGTATTCATATGTACATATAACACCTAAATATATAAATAATTTCCTAAAAGTCAAAACTTACATACACATTTCATAGTCTTCATAATTTATATGCTTATCTTAAAAAGTGTATTTGTGGCAGATAAAAGATGCTGTTCCTCAGCTACCGGCAGACAAGAATATGGAAATTTCATTCTGCTACGGCTTCCCAGGGGACCAGAAGTACATGTTGAAGACCAGGCTCTCTTCATCTGGACACCCTTCCTACTGTGCCGATAACCTTCTCTTTGGGCCTCTGGGGACGGAGACAGAGGTCCCCCCAAAACACCACCACCAGACTCCCAGCTTACAGACTCCCTTAGTTCTGTGACCCTTGTATGCAATACAAACAATGACATTTTGTGCAACAGTTCTCTCCAAAGGTGATACAACAACAAGAATAACAACCATCATTAACAGGAATACTGCACACTTACTACACACAGACACCATGCTGGGCACATTATTTAACTGTGTTTTCTGGTCTGAAATATTTAAGTGTAAATGAATTATAAATCTAAATTAAAGTAAAATCAAATTAAAAATTCAGTTTCTTACCTGTATTAGTCACTTCTCAAGGGCTCCATAGCCACATACGGCCGGTAACTACCATGCTGGATAGTCAGAGTAAAATCATGATAAATGCTATACCCATTATTATAAAATGTCATATCCATTATGGTCAATCCCCCACCAAGCCACAGGGCCATCTTAGTTGTGAGGAATCAGGCTAGGATTGGTTAAGTGCCTTACCCACAATATGTGGGAATGGCCACTGGAGGAAATAAACTGTATTCAGAGGCCATAGGACCTTTCCCCAAGATAATGATTTCACCTTGTGATACTTATAAAGCCCCAAATGTGTCTGGGCCTTTTCTGACGACTTGATGTTAGTTAGTTAAGTGGAATAGTACTAGTTCACACTAATTCCGAGTGTTTTTAAAGTCCTCTTGTTTAGAAAAATACCATATCAAATATATGGTGTAAAATGTGCATTGTTCATTTAAAAGACTTTCTATTAAAATGTTTTCATGGAAGACGTCTCTAGATGTGGTTGTTATACAACCATCAAAACTGTAAAAAATTCATATTTACCTTGTGAACATTTCCAAATCTAACCACAGAAGTGTTTCATCGAAAAGGACCCACCTTTGGGGAGGTAAAGAATAAAATGCACTTCCAACCAACGAAAGGTTCTCCAGATGAGATTTCCACTCATTAAAGAAGAATTCAGAACATCAAATAACGATTCTCAGTGGAAACAAAGGAATCACTTCTGCTGATAATTCAGTGATCACAAATCCATGTTTTCCACATACTGACCCAAAAATACCATTATCAAATACTACCCTTTCTGCATAATAGCAATAAAACAATGGCATCAAAATAGAGAGAAGCATTTCCATCAAGACTTCCAGCCATCCTTAATGCAACACTTGACAACCACATCTACTACCCAACCCTCCAAGAGCCTTTAGAGAAAGAGATGCCATCTACATCCACTGAAGTATGATCGAGAGCCCCTTCTGATGGCTCCGACAGGCCTGAGGACGTGACTGTCAAGAACAGACTCATCACCACAGGACGCAAGAAGCTGAAGAGAACACAGGAGTCCATAAAGGGTACACTGAAGGTGTTTGCGGCGACAGAAGCTGTTCACTTACCATGGACTTGGTGAAGGGCCGGGCCAAGGTAAACAGCAGTGTGTACACCCACCAGTTGCGGTGAATGGAGGAGTACATCATGTTTCCAGGATGCACGGCATTGGACGTGACCCCGCGTGGGGACAGGCGGCGGTGGAGCTCATTGGAGAAGAGAATGTTGCAGAGCTTGGACCGGTTATAAGCCAGCATGGCCCAGTAGTCATTTTTAGATGGAGAAAGGCGGCTGAAGTCCAGTTTTCCCGAGGAATCATTAATATCTGTGAATCTAAAAAAAAAAAAAGAAGAAATATGATGTGAAGCAGCCAATCTCGACTTCTGATACTAGCATCTTTTTTTTAATTAGAAATTTGAGGATATCAGAGACAACTGCGAACAACTGAGAACACAATTGTGCAAATGTAGAAAGAGTCTCCCTTAGAAACTGACAATAGTGATTTAACACAATAAACCAACTGGGTCCAAAGACAGAGTAAATAAAGGCCCAAACTCAGAAATGGGGCAATTTTAACATGCTGAACTCCCTCTCCCGCTAACATGGATTTTTCAAAACCTTCAACAGGAAGTTCAAGGATAATTAAATTAAATGGAAAAGCATCTTAAATAAAGGGCTGCTGCTTTTGGAAGCAGAAAGATATCACATTCCTAACCTTTGACGGGGCTTTCCTGGGTTGTTTTAGCCAACAAATGCATGAGTCCTGTGTATTTTCATTTGAGCATCCAAGTAAATATAGATGAGTCTTGCTGCCCCCAAGACTCTTTTCCAGATTAAAAATTAATGATTATAAAGGGGTTATAACCTTGGTGAGGTGCCATCAATAGTCTCATACGTTTAAAAGATAAATGTAAACAAAGCCAAAATGAGTTCTGGCAGAGTCTACTGTTTTTAAGTATACCCATGGCATGGATACACACAAATCAAAGTAAGTAGTTGATGTTTTATAATTGGGTCTGACGGAGTCATTAAACACCAGCTGTTTGGTCCTTTCCTTTCTTTCCTGTTTTCTTTCTTTCTTTCTTTCAGTAACAAAGTAGTGACTGCCCTAAAAGATAAAAAAGAACCCTAACAAAAGGAATTTTCTAGATGATGGTCTCAGCCTTGTTAAGGACCCCCTCACAGCTTCCTTCACTAAATTAACTCTGGGCATTTGCACCAAGTAATAAGGAAACATAAGGGAGTAGTCTGGGTAACTGCTGGGGAAACAGAAGCAAAAGGTAAAACGAAAATTATAGAATAATCTGGTTGTTCCTTAAGATGAGCAGTTCAGGCTGAGCTATGACCAAGGAGAAGCATCACAGGGACAGATAAAATTCATGTTTTAATGGAAATTAGACCTCCCTTCTGCAGGACTCAGTCAGTGACATCCAATTTCTGGTGTTAAATGACATTGCTGCTCTAAAGTCATCAACAAAGCCAATGGCCAGAAATGTTATCATGGAAACAGCAACAAGACCTTGAAACTAATTGTTGGCTGCCTGTTTCCAAATCCCGAAACCACAGGAAGGGCCCAGACTTCTGAGCTTAATCATCTAAAGCAGTAGAACTTAGCGGGAAATTTGAAAATTTATGGGGGCCTTTTTCTGGTGGTTATAATGATTGCCAGCAGGAGCCGGGGATGGTGGATGTCCTGCAATGCAGACAGAGTCTTGCTCAGTGAAGATTGGCCCACTGGACATTCACGCAGATGAAAAGCCTGTGCATAATGATCTGAGCCTAGAGCCTGTTTTACGTACATGCACAGTTTTAACATCCACTGCATTTCTAAGAGTACAGTATAACAACTATGCAAATGAAGAATGAACACACTTTGATATTCCATGGGTTCTGGGGGGAGGTGAGCCTTGAGTCCATGCTGGTAGTATATGAGTCTGCAGTGCCACACACCTGTTAACAGTCTGCATTTGTGAGTACCCCAATGGAGATGACTTATGCATGGGCACGCACATCTGATTACTTACCTTTCCTACAGTCCTGCTCAAGTAAGAAACAGGCTATTTTGTTTCACATTTATTTTTTCTTCCCGTTACAGTTAAGCTAGCATACTGAATTAAAATATATTTATGCAAGGAAGCTGCATTATTTCTGAACTTTATTTCAACATGTAATATGGTATCACAAAAAGAGACTGTTGAAAATCCAATGATCCAACATATGGGCCATGTCTTAGAAATTCTACCTACTCTAATAGAAAGTACCATCAAGGATCTAGACAGCATCTAAATGGTATGGGGTAAAAACAACATCCTTCTCTCATTCTCTACTCTTCTTTCCATCAATTTTGCTGAAAGCCATTCTTGGCATATTTCTTTAGCCCAACCCAGCTTGAGAGCCATTTCTTCCAGGCAACTCTCCCCAGCTGCTTGTTGTCATAATGATTTCTTGGGTGGCAATGGGAACAGATTGAAAGAAGCCATGCAAAGCATAAGGAAAGACATGTTTCCATGGAAATTAGGCACCCACTTGCCAGGACCCAGGCCATGATGTCCCTAGTGTTCAATGACCCCGCACTGCCCCACCCCAACATCAGTCACAAAGCAAGTGATACCATATTTGGCTTTTATCTGTACACTGTGCCTCTGTCCTTACCACGCCAGACTGCAAGCCATTTAATCACCTGCTTCCAACTCTGCACTGTGAATTCCTAGAAGGTGGACAGTAAGCCCCTTGCATAATGCCTACCACCGTGCCTGACACATAGCAGGGACTAATTACAGGGTTAGAGAATTAAAGTTTGGTGGTGGGTCTGGAATTCCAAACTAAAGGGCCAAGTTTCCTTATTTGAGCCTTGTTCCAAAGGGAAAATTTAGCATTAGTTTCAAGTCCTCTAGGTTCTTCATCAATAGGTATGTGCATGTAGCACTTCACAAGTTTAGAACGAATTCCCTGCTTTGGTTTTTACGGACAACACAGAGTATGTCATGACTGAGGAATACCAGGCAGGTTAAGAGGGGGAAAGGAAAAGATTCCTAGTCCTTAATCTAGAAATAAGGCAAATCTCTCTCTCTCTCTCTCTCTCTCTCTCTCTCTCTCTCTCACACACACACACACACACACACACCCCATGCTGAGAAATCAGATGGAACACAGTGGAAGGAAATTCTCGGGATGGAGAAGCACATCGACTATATGGCAGGCCCACGCTTCGCAAGCAGCCCCCACTCCGTAAGAGGGCACCTGACTTTCTGCCCTGATCATCTCCTGAGCAACAGACCCATTTTTAAGTTAGGATTAGCTTGTATCGATAGTCCTCTTGGAAAACAGGAAGGGTAGGCAAGCTTTTTGATTCCTCTGAAGCAGGGCAGGCTTCCTAAAAAGTGACCATGTTCACCTCTCAGCTCAAGTAGCAGTGAAACAGCTCTTCAAAGGCAACCTACCCTATTTTCAAGTTGAAAAACTGACAGTGCCACACAACAATGTCTTAATAGAATTATCCTCCTACCGATACAGTAAAATGTTAACATTTGCTCTCTGGACATTAACACTTGCTGTTTGTGGGGACCTCTATCTTATATTTCTATATATACTGCTCCTTCTTTTTTTTCTTTTTAACCGAGGACTTTTAAATTACCAAACAAAAATAATTAGGCTGGATTCTATGTAGACAAAAGCTAGTACATTCAAAGAATAAGACTGAATTTGCTTCAGAAGCTCTGTGTGTGGTGTGTGTGTGTATGTGTGTGTGTGTGTGTGTGTGTGTGTGTGTGTGTGTGTAGCAACTTGGCACTCAACACAGACGCAGCCATTCAGAGCTGTACAGCCAGCCCTCCGCTCTTCTCATTCTATTTTAATTGTTATCTGAAAAATTTTCACAGCAAGGAAGTCGAGTTCTCATTTCAATATGATGTATTTTGGGTATGCAGAAACCCCATTCCCTTGCTCAGACTCCAGATGAGTAACTAAAATACAGTGAAGACACAGGAAGGCTAATAAATATTTTGCCTGGGGGCAGTCTGGTATAATATTTTTCTGCAAACATAGGACTTTATTTTTCCCCTAACAGGGGGTCCTGACTCCAACGAAGAGACTCCACCAAGGTTTATGGAGGTAATTAGATATCCACACTTCCATTTTACAACATGGTTTAGGGCTCTGGGTCCTTGAGCAGTGAGCGAGTGCTTTCCCAGGACCGTGCTCCCAGTACTCACATTGTCATCTCGGGCACCACAGGAGGCAACACAAGTGTAATAAACAAACCAGCTCGCGGGAATTAGCATTTTGTAAAAATAACCCCTAACAGGTGCCAAAGATGACCAGAAAGCAGAAAAACCAGTGCCCATCAGCAGATAGGAGTGGGCCTGATGAGATATTTAAGGAAGTCCTTGTCTCTACACTAAAATGGACTAATTCAGGAGACCAAGGCCCTTCCTTCCAATTCGTCTGTTCCATGAAATTAAGATTCAGATCTCCAAGGTAGGCTTGAATTATGCGGCAGTTAAGAAGAGAACAAAGACGTCACATGAAATACCATTTGAGATACAGATTTACAAAGGGAAGCAAGCAGCTGACAATTCAACATAATCTCCCATTAAATACCAACTCATTTAAACATATCCCGTGGTGCCCTCCACATCTGGCAAACGATCAGGGCTGGCAGATTTATTTCTGGAGCTCGCTCTCCTGCGCCGGCCCCCACAGTAGCCTCCCTCACTCCTGAGCAGGGCCACTCCACTCCCTGCCCCCCCACCCCCACAAACCTGGTGTGATTTGCAAAGATAAGAATGTCCAGATTTTGTTACCACCTAATTACTAGATGTTTCGTGTCTTTTAACACAGGGGAGGATTATTACGGGCATTTTCCTTTCATTTCAGCCATCATAAATTTAAAATGGTAAAAGTAAATCTATCTGCAATGTGTCACTTATACCATAAGCCCCTGTGTTTGGGAGTGATAAAGGGTTCAGGCTAACCCTTGGCTGGTCTCTCTCTTCCAAGTCCCAGGGGTTACATTTTATGGAAGCATGATTAAAAAAATAAGCTTCATTCTGGGTCACTAAAACATTTCAGGACTTAAGACGGAGAAGGGAGGAAAAAATGGGCCCTTGCACATTATTTTTTTTCCAGCTACTTTGCAAAGGGTGAAAGCTCCCAGCCACACCAGGAAAATCTCCCTAACATGCATTATCTAGCTTCACCCGCGAAGTCCTTTGTCTTCTCCGACTACTTCTCTTTAAACAAATAGTTGTTTATCCAACTCTAGAAACAAATATGCTGAAAATACGATGAAATTTTCAAATGCCTTTTTAGTCAATTGGATATTCTCCTAATGGTAATAGAAGAGAAGTGCCATCTGATGTTTTAATTGAAATTTTAACCAAAAGAGGCATGGCCAGATTTCTAATATGTTCTAACTACAGTACTTTCCCTTTCTACAATTACACAGCTAATGTCTGCATTGAATTCCCTAATTTCTCATTATAAAACAATTGGATTTCATCTCACAGTCTTTAATTGCATTGTTTCTCCTGCTAGAATAACTGCACATTCTTCTTGGTGAGGTGTTGAAGTTGTTGAATGACAAATCGATAAAGGTCAGGCATTCAGATTTAATCAATTATTATTCCATCTCAAAGCAAAATCAATGAGGGGCCTGAAGTATAGTTGTAAAAGCCATCTACGTCACTATAGACAAAACCCCCTACTAATCCTCCACAATCTCAAAACAGGAGAAAGACCCTGGGAAACTAAGGAAGCAGGTTGAGTGCACCCACACTTTCCGAAGGAGCATCACTGAAAAGAATTTTTGGGAAAGGAAGCCTGGGGGACATATTAGCTGGCACAAGGAGGGGGCCATGTGAACAAAACATCAGATTGTAACCCACCTATGGGACTCCGATGAGACCACAACTACTCGGGCAGGAGCGGAGCGGCACAGGACATCCTGAAGGAGCTGGACAAGGTAGAAGTGCCCCAGGTGATTCACCTGGAAGGTGGTCTCCAGGCCGTCTTTGGTGAGGCTCCAGGGTAGAGCAAAAGCCGCTGCATTGCACACAAGCATGTGAAGAGATCTGAAAAATAAAACATCCAACATTGTGCAGACATTAACACTCTAAAATCAAAGATACCCCATGCTTTGACAGGAATAACCAATTCTTCCCTTTCTTCAAGATTCATCAGTTGGAAACAGGATGTCATAGCATGAGCCATTCTGCTAGGCAAGGGCTCAGCCTATGAGTGGGCTGCAGGGCACCAGGAGTTCCCCAGGATATAGGACTTCCAGTGCTCAAACCGAGCCATACTGGGCAAACTGGTTAGAACCCAGATTCTAAAACCTTATTTTATCTGTGCATCTTAGTTTATTCAATTCTCAGCTTCTTTACCTAAAAAATCACAACAGTCTTAAAGTAGATTTAAGAAATAAAAGAGAAAATAGTTTGTACAAAGACCAACACAGGAACCAGCACTTAATAGATTCTAAGTAACGTATCAAGGGGCATTGAAATGCTCTGTTTAAAGAGACAGGCAGGGGCGCCTGGGTGGCTCAGTGGGTTAAAACCTCTGCCTTCGGCTCAGGTCATGATCCCAGGGTCCTGGGATCGAGCCCCGCATCGGGCTCTCTGCTCCACAGGGAGCCTGCTTCCTCCTCTCTCTCTGCCTGCCTCTCTGCCTACTTGTGATCTCTCTCTCTCTGTCAAATAAATAAATAAAATCTTAAAAAAAAAAAAAGAGAGAGAGACAGGCACACACTGTTTGAATATATTCCTTCCAGAGGCTGAATTACATCTACATTTTAGAAACAAGCAAGCCCAGGGATGGATAAGTGGAGGTCTAGTATAATATTTTCTCCTATTTTGTATATATATAATTTGTTTCATAATAAAATTTTAAAAGGTAGAAGTAAGCCTTTCATGTGAATCAAAATCCTAAATCCTCATAGAGAAGTGGTACTTGTGGGAGATCATCCCATGGTGCTAATAAGAATTATAAAAAGGAATTATTAAAGGTTATTCACACTGTTGGTAATTACATTGAAAATGCAAGAGATTACAACATAAATGAAATGTAAAATTGGAATATCATTAAATGACTCTGAATATATGCATATGGTAGAATACTATGCAGCCATTAAAATGATACATCTTTTGACCCTGTAAAGCATGCATGTTATAGAACAAAATATATAATATTGTATGATCACACACACACACACAAAAATACTAATGAAAGGTACACAAAAATGTGAATAGTAGTTGTCTCTAGCAGTGGGTGGAACCCTGAAATGTCTTAGTCTCTTCTTTCTGAGTTTTAATTTTGATAAAATGCAAGTGATATGTATATTTTCTTTTGTTACTTGTGCTTTGGGGGTCTTATCTACAAAACCATTGCCTAACCCAATATCACAAGGATACACTTCTATCTTTTCTTCTAAGAGTTTTAGTTTTAGCTCTTAAATTTAGATCTATGGCCCATTGTAAGCCAACACAGAAGTAAAGTGAATGCAAGGGATCTAACATCATTCTTTGGCATGCAGGTATTCCAACTGTTGTAGCTGTGTCTCTTAAAAAGACTAATCTTCCCCACATTGAGTGGTCTTGGCACCCTGGATGAAAATCAGTTGACCAACTGAAAGAGTTTATTTTAGGACTCTCAATTCTATTCCATTATTATGGTAGTACTATAGTCTTTGTTACTAAAGCTTTGTAGTAAATTTTTAAATTAGGAAGTGAGAGTAATTCAGTGTTGTTCTTTCTCAAGCTTGGGTTGGCTAGTCAGGAGCCCTGCATGCGTATATAAAGTTTAGAGTCAGCTTTCAATTTCTGCAAAAAAAAAAAACAAAAACGGGGAGAGAGAGAGAGAGAGGAGGGGGAGGAAGAGGAGGGGAAGAGGAGGAGGAGGGGAGGAGGAGAAGAAGAAGGAGGAGGAGGAGGAGGAGGAGAAGGAGGAGGAGAAGGAGGAGGAGGAGGAGAAAAAGGAAAGCCAACAGCAACTTTGAAGAAGTTTACATTAAAATTGCAGATCAGGGGCAGGCACCTGGATGGCTCAACTGGTTAAGTGTCTGCCTTCAGCTCAGGTCATGATCTCCAGGTGCTGGGATATAGCCCTGAGTTGGGCTCCCTGCTCAATGGGGAGTCTGCTTCTCTCTCTCCCTATGCCCCTCCTGGCTGGTTATACTCACTCTCTCTCTGTCTCAAATGAATAAAAGCTTTACAAAAAACTGCAGATTAATTTTGAGAATATTATCTTCTTAACAATATTAAGTCTCTTGATCCATGAACATGGGATGTCTTTATATCCATTTAAATCTTCTTTAATTTCCTTCTACATTATATAGCTTTTAAAATACAAGTTTATCACATCTTTCATTAAACATATTTGTAAGTATTTTTTTTTCTTGCTGATGCTATAGCAAGTAGAATTGATTTCTTAATTTGATTTGGGAATTGTTGATTACTAGTGTATAGAAATACAATTGATTTTTGCATATTTACTTTTTATCCCCCAACCTTGCTGAAATTACCTATTAGATTTGTTTTTTTAAGTGGGTTTCTTAGTATTTTCTACACATAAGGTCATTTCGCCTGCAAATAAAGATAGTTTTACTTTTTCCTTTCCAATCAGAATGTCTCCTTCCCACCCACAATTACTTTGGCTAGAATTTCCAGCACAATAATGAATGGAAGTGGTGAGACTTAATACCCTTGTTTTGTTTCCTGATCTTAAAGGGAAAGCATTCAATCTTTTAGCATTAAGCAGAAGGTTAGGTATGGGGCCTTTTGTAGATGCCCTTTATCAGGTTGAGGAAATGGCCTTATAATCCAAGTTTGTTGAGTGTTTTTTTATCATGAAAGGGTGTTGGACTTTTTCAAATGCTCTTCCTGTGTCCAATGGCATATTCTTTATTTTACTGATACAGTATATTACATTGACTTTCAGACATTAAACCAACCTAGAATTCCTTGGATAAATCACACCTTGCCATGGTGTATAACCCTTTTCATATATTGCTGCTTTTGGTTTGCTAATATGTTGTTGAAGATGTATACATCTATATTCATAAGTGATACTGGTCTGTAATTTTCTTGTGATGTTTCTATCTGGTTTTCAAATCAAAGCATACTGGCCTTTTATAGTGACTTGAGAAGTTTTCCTTCCTATTCACTTTTTCTTAGTTTGCTAATAATTGATATTAGTTCATTAATTATTCATAATATTAATGATATTATTAATAATTCCAATGATACTAATTTCATTAAAAATTCATAATAAATGCTTGGTAGCAAGCACGAATTAATTTCATGCTTCACTTCAGGGTTTTTAAAAAAGTATTTATGTAAATATCATTGCCACTAGGCAATCTAAGTCTCACTGAGAAACTATCTTACTTGTTCTGTTGCCTGATATATCTCCAATCCATCACCTACCTAAGACCTAAAAGTGGTGATATGGCAGAGGTCAGATGTGTTTGGATGGGATCACCTGTTTTTCACTCATGGTTCCCCCAGTTGTCAATGCACAGTCCCCCAACAATCCAGTTACTCTCTGAACAGGTGGATAAAAAATGCTTTGAGACATCCGGTCTACCTACAACATTCATCAGTGCCTATTTCAAATCAAAACAGAATCTACTCATTTATAACCAAAATAACCCATATTTTGTAGTAAGGCAAGACGGCTGGAAGGTTTAAAAAAAAAAAAAAAAAAAAAAACCTTGAGAGAGGAAGGGGGAAAGTGCCAAGTGAATATGACTTATATGTGAGCTCCTTTCAGTTTTCATCTCAAATATTTGGGTCACTTTTTCAGTTGTTGATACTTTTTTTCTTTCTTTTTTCTTCCTTTGAGTGATAAATGGGGATTCGGCATTTATTAATAGCTTTGTGTACATAAGAAACTTAGGTGATATGTATTTTTTTTTTGGCGATATGTATTATTATCAACATTTTACAAACAGGAAAACAAGGGATTAGAAACAAATATCCTGTGGTCCAAATAAGAATCAGAATCAGCTAGGGGCACCTGGGTGGCTCAGTGGGTTAAAGCCTCTGCCTTCGGCTCAGGTCATGATCCCAAGGTCCTGGGATCGAGCCCCGCATCAGGCTCTCTGCTTGGTGGGGAGCCTGCTTCCCTTCCTCTCTCTCCACCTGCTTCTCTGCCTACTTATGATCTCAGTCTGTCAAATAAATAAATAAATGATCTTAAAAAAATCAGAATCAGCTAAAATAAATAAAGAAGCAAATAAGTGAATAAGAACAAAACACAACAAAAAGATCAGGTGAGTTCAAAGCTACTGGTCAACACCTTTCTTAGATAAGTTCCCTTAAATGGACAGAGCCAAATGCTGACAGAAATTCTAGCTCAGTCACGATATTCTACTTACCTGACTTGTGGCCAGTTAGTTAACATCTGTAACCTGTCTCCTCTCCCTGTAAACTTAGAACAGCAGACTACACCCCTCCCAAGTTTGCGATGAGTAAAATCCCAATATTTTGCAAAGTACATGCCAGGCCAAATCATTGTTATTTCCTTTGTCTCGATACCCTTCCCTTCTATCCACGCGAGAAAATGCAATTCTTCAAAGTTGATTTTTGCAGTGTTTCCATGTCTTTAGGATAGTCCTGGGCATTCAGAATTTTGACACCATACCTCTTAGTAAAACATGGCCTCCTCTAGTTACCCTTATTCTTGCCTGTACATTTTCTCAAGGAAATGCAAAACATGCCAAGAAACCTGCTACCAAAGACCTCAGCCTGGGGGCATGAATCCACAGAGGACATGGGAAATCCTCTCCTCTTTCACCAAATTTTAATACCCTTCATTAATGTTAATTGCACAATACCAGAGGCAAAATATGTACCCTGTACCTAAAACTTGTCACCTCCACTAATTAAAAAGAGGCTTATGGAATATGAAACTATAAAGTGTTAGACTTTTTTTTTAATTGTAAAGACAGTTAATTGGCCCATACAAAAGGAAAAGAATTTCTTTTCCCTCACTTTAATGAGGTTTTTATTATTCAAACGGCACATATTGTTCAGTTTTGACTAAAAGCAATTGCAATTCAAAAGGCTCTGAGATGATGAATATTTACAGAATATCAAAAGGAAAGTTCAAACTATAAAGATAGAAGGGAAACAAAAATAGTATCATTCCAACTCCAAAGTTGATGCTGTTAGCACTCTGGGTCTGATTTCTTTTCTTCTTTGGTGGACTGTGGTCTGTGAGAGGTGAGTGAGGAGAGGAGAGGTCTTCAGTGTATAGAAGATCCCGACAAAAGGGGGTATGCTGCTTCTTTTTGGTTCTAATCTACCCTGGCATTCTCTGGGCCTGCTGGGGATGATGCGTGGGAAGCAGCACTCCTGCCCACTGGGGCCAACACATTCCTTTGGGCCAGAGAACAACTGTCCAGTGGTAAAGACAGTGGCAACCCTGTTCTTTAGCAGGGGGTGGTGCTCCTGCTCATCCATGGAAGCACTGATGGGCCAAGCTTTGGAGCCACAGCAGCCTTAAGTGATACGTCATACTGAAAGAGTGCCAGATGGTGATAATAAACAGAGGGGGTCCTAGTGCAAAGGCTGTCACTAACTGGCTTTCAGAGAGCTGATCTCTAAGTTTTCCTCTCACTTCCCTCCGTTTTTTCTTTTCTTTTAAAATCAGATATAATTGACATAACACACTGTATTAGTTTCAGGTGTACAACTCTTCAAGCATTCCACTCATTGACTATACCCTCTCTCTTTCTGGCCTTTCCAATAGCTCATGCTCCACTGGTTCATTCTTACTCTCTTCAGGCTAACCAGATTTTTTTGACCATGCATCTGCATTTGAAAATGCAGAAAGAAGGAAAGAGAGTGGGAAAAAGAAATTGAAAGGAAAGAGGACAGACAGGAGAGAGAAGGCTGGAAAGAGAAAAACGTCTACTTAACACTAGGGCTCTTTCAACTGGCCCTAGCCTCTCACTTACCATTTGTGGACTACAGTTTAGAAATATTTGTCTCAATTCATAATCTCTTTTCCTTGCCCCAAACCCACTTCTTATCATCAGGATGACTGAATTCTTCCCCATGACCATCCAGAATCTCTGAAAGCTGCCTGGAGAAATATGGCTTCCCAATCAAGACACCCAACAACTTCCCCTCCATTGAAACCAGACTTCTCTGTCACAATGGACTTCCTCCTAATATCACCACTACCCCATCTTCTGTCTCTTCCAGCCCTTCCTCTCCCAGCCAGGGACTCCAAACAACACGTCTATAAAAATGAACTTCAGACCCACAGCTCCAGCCCCATATTCCTCCCAAGTTCCAGAATCTCATTCATATCCACCCCAAGTCTAAACTCTTCATCTTCTCTCCTCAAGTCTTTCCCCTTCCTAATGTCCTTATTTCTAGTGGGTAATGATACTCTCTAACTGGTCCCCTGATTAATAACACTTAGGAAATACGTGCTACTCCATCTTCTTCTTTAGTCTCTATGACTAGTCAACAGCAGCATCTCTAGAAACTATTAATATTTTTCCAGTCCCCTACATTTCCAATGGAATGAGCATTAAGATGTTCTGTCTAGATCTTAATTAAGGGTCCAGTGTACCCCTTCACAACTACCAAGAGCAGACATCTCCAGAAAATTGTTCTTGACTGATAGGCACCATCACATCTAGAAAGTCATGCCCCAGACCCACCTCCTCCACTAACAAGGAGGACAACTCTGGTATGAGTCTTTCTCCAGGAACCTCTGGGATCAGGTGAAGCTAGTCTCCAGTTGAACACAATCTGTTTTCCTCCCTACCTTCTTCTGAGAATACGCCCCCTAAATCACTGATACATACATCCCTGTCCCAGGCTTGACTTCTAGGGAACTTGAACTAAGACAACCCCCAGCACTCCATATCCTGTTGCTTTTAGCTCTGCCCCTGCAAAATCCCAGACCTGGTCTTGCTACTGCTACTTTCTCCCTTATTTGACCTTACCATGAGTACTGGGAGTCCAGTTAAACACATTTTGAGAGTCTAACAGAAAAACTGATGAAGATATTTAAAAATTGATTAAACTAGATTACAAATAACCAGCATGTTAAAATCCTTTAGTAGTAATAATTAAAATATTTCATACCAAATAAATCGATAGACTTATTTATAATATTATTATTATATTGTTATTCTGTTATATAAAGCTGATAGGAATATATATTCCTGCACCCTGGATAAGTGCTGTTTGAACCCAGTACATTTGTGGTAATTTATCACAACAGCAACAGAAAAGTAACAGAGTCAGGTAATAAATGTTTGCTCTTTTAAGTTGCTAAGTTTTGGGAGAGATTTAACAGCAAAAGATAAGTAGTATATGCATCATGCTATATGAGAGAAACCAAACTCAAAAAGCTATGTGCAGAATATGTACATTTATATAACATTCTGGAAAAGGCAAAACTCTAAAGACAGAAAAAAAGCATCAGTGGTTGCCAGGGGCTGGATGTAGAGGTGGGAGTGACTCCAAAGAGCCACAGGGCAAATTTGGGGGGCGGGGTGGAGTGGGGTAAGGGAATGGTTCTGTATCCTGACTGTGGTGACTCCATGACCGTGTGTTCATCAGAACCTACCCAACTCTATTATTAAAGGGTAAATTTTACTATACAGAAAATGCAACTTAATAAATAAATAAATAAAGTTGGGGTGCCTGGGTGGCTCAGTGGGTTAAAGCCTCTGCCTTTTGCTCAGGTCATGATTCCAGGGTTCTGGGATCGAGCCCCACATCGGGCTCTCTGCTCAGCGGGGAGCCTGCTTCCTCCTCTCTCTCTCTGTCTGCCTTTCTGCCTACTTGTGATCTCTGTCTGTCAAATAAATAAATAAAAATATTTTTAAAAAATAAAGTAGAAACACAAGAGCGCTTTGTGTGCCTCTAGCAGCCTGACTCACACCCCCAGGAGGAGCGACTCGTGTATCTGCACGCTGACCGCACCCAGTGGGACCACAGCAGTTGCGCCTAGTGATCTCCATGTCTCTGGACCGACTTGCAGAGCACCTTGTACCTGACAAGTGTTGACTACAAAACTGTTAAATCTGACTAAGTCAAGTAAAATATGCATAGACTATTGACAATGCACCTCGCCCTGGGTGCCAAGAAACAACGGAGAAGAAAGATGTTAAAATCTACTCACAGAGAGAACAGGTCAACATTAACGGTGTAGAAATGAGAGAATACTGGGCCCATGTCTACAGCACCCATGCTGACTGCCCCCCACCCCGTCCTTTTAAGACCCAGACCAAACCCCAAGTCCCCTGCAGAACCTTCCTAGACCACAGCACCCATAAGAACATTCCTCCTCTGAATGTGTAGAGCATTTAGCAACTGTGTAATTCCACAGGCAACTCCTGAACCTCGTCATGGCAAGAACTGCCTGGAAGTTCTGACCCAACACACAAATCCTCTCCTGTGAAACTTCACGTCTACATATAAGCACTGTAACAGCAGGGGTGCAGGTCCACAGTGTTGTCATCCTATAAAACTGGGCGTAACACTTTAGTCCGAGAGAATGTTCAGTAAGCGCTTATTTGAACACATAGGTCTAGTAAACGCGAACTGTGACAGAGGCCTAGACTTCCAGCTTGCTTCGGACAGTCCTATGATGTCAGTCTGAGGAAATGCTGGTAGTTCTTAGAATGTCAATATTCTATTTTAACAACCATAGCATCCCATAAGGCAGACGGCATCAGTACCATGTTACACTGGAAAACACCAAGGTTCAAAATGTTTCTTGCCAAGTAGCTGAAGAGGCCAGAACTGAGATCTAGGACTATCTGCCACCAAAATCTTTCATGGGCCAGGAAAACACACAGGCTTTACACTCAGGGAACGGGAAGGCTTTCTGTGTGGAGCCAGGGGCTTGAACACAGATAGTGGGCTATCTGAATGGCACCCCTAGACTTGTTCAGTGCACACCCTGAACATCTAAAGGCAGCAGAGCTCTGATAATGATGTTAAGAAATTAAACTCAAATAAAACGCCAGAACTTCAGCCTGTCTTCAGCCCAGATCTCACCCATGGTGACGGTATGCACGCAGGTTTCCGGACAGCAGAGAAATTAGTGACGTTGGTATCACATGACTTTTGATCCTCGCTGACACTCAGACACACAGTGCTTTCCTGCCTGACTCTACTTGTCCACTTAGATGGACCTAAGGGGGTCCTTCACTCAGTCCCAGCTGCGCCCTCTACACATCACAACCCACCCTGTCCCCCAGGCCTACTCAGGAGACCCTTCCTGCTTGAAGAATCCTTGTTCCTCATCTGGAAGATGGGCACTATCACCCTCTTCTGAAGTTCCTATACCCTTTCCCTAGACCTTTTACAAGGTTGGCAACAGGGTGGTTGACAGAAAGACAGACACAACCAAAGGGCACAAGGTCCTTCGACCTATGACCACTAGACAAATGCATGGGTCAGGAGATTCAGCTGTTTCCTGAGTTCCGTGGCCTACAAGTCCCTGCCAAGATACCAAGCTCCTCCTGACGCTGAGCCCTCAAGGGCCAGGATCCTGTCTGTTTCCTCCACAAATATCCACTGCTATTCTCAACCCGGCCAACTAGTCTGAATGCCCATCAGTAATCGGCAATGACCCAACCCTAGCACATCGTGAGAGTTTATTGTCAACAGAACATCACCTTCTGAGCTGCAGCATCTCCCAGGAGGGGCTTCAGTTCTGCTTGGGGGACGCCCATTCCTACATTGCTTAACTCTTCGGACACGATCTGTCCATTATGTTTGCCTGCAGACTACAATCAATGTCCATAGGAAAGAAGTCTTTGTTTGGCCAGCCTTCGTTTGCATGTAGTAAGGAGTAAGCCTTTGGTACATCATGAATGAATGGATCAGTAAGTGAATGAATGAATCAAATCAATGCTATTTTCCCAGTGGCATTTGATTTACAAATCACATTCCATAGCCATGTTTTACAACTTATTATTACCTAAAATACAGCCAACAAAGCAGGAGAAAATTGGATTTCGTTCTAGCTGATCCACGAAGACTGAGTTACTTATGCTTTGAGGACAAGACCAGTTCGAGATGATCCAAGCAACCTAATAACCACATGTAATGTCAAACCTGAGGACTGAGAAGGTGCTTTGAAAGAGTGTGTGAAGAGCAGGGGCAACCATCATGGGGCTGAATTACAGTGAGGATCTGTAAACTGAATCGTAACATGCTCTGGAAAACGAGACAGACCTTTACAGCCTAAATAAACACCTACGGACATTAACACAATTGTGGCTTTGGGGGATTCCATCTCAGACACAGCAAAAGAATGAGCTAAGTGTAATGTTATGTAAAGGGAAATACTTTTCAATTCCTCCTTGAAACAGAATGTCACACCATCTGGGGCATTTCTCAAAGGAGCTGTGGGAATTCATACTATATGGAAATTCTCTGAAATTCAAGAGAAAGGGCCTAAGGACCCAAAGTCTCAAAAACAACTGTTTCTAAGACATCGTAAGTGTTAAGTTTTCTGTTTCTTCCAGAAACGGGGGAAGAAAAAAAATCACTGTAGACTTCCACGGTGGATCTCTGCTCAGATCGCTAGGGCTGGCTTATTTTGAACTCAAGGATGGCAGCATAAACTGAAACACAGCCATTCTCTTGTGCAGCTATCTCCAGCCCAGCAAACGTTCCAGACTCTCCAGCAGTCCACCGAGACCTCAATTGCCCCAGATGCAGTGTGCACACCCACAGTAAAAGTCAAGGGGACTTTAGGCGGTATATGGACAAACAAGCATAAAAAATGCTTGCTTAAGGTAACACGGAAAAAATAGCCGCTAAAACTCACAATGGCAATAATGATTAAAGGGAATGACAGTACCAACCTTGTTTGCTAGTCGTGAAAATTAGAGAAAAACATAAACTGCTTAACGTCAGCTGAGAGATGGTACCTAAAACAGGCTATTTTTTTCTTGGCTGCCTGTTCCCTAGACCTTGGCTACACTTTAAGAACAAGCTATCTATCAATAATTCACAGATATAAAATATGTATATAATTGTCTCCCATGCTTATAAAATACCTATACGTGGTTTTCCATGTTCCTACCCAGTATCTCTGGGAGGTAAGAGCCCCAATAAATATACAAAGAAATCAAGCAAATAAAACAAGAGAAATAGAAACACATTAAATCAACATTAGCATAGAAGGTCAGTGACTGTCTAGCCGTGCTTCTAAAATTTGAAGGAGCAACATGTTTCAAGAATTTAAGGACACCATCGAGTATTAGCATAATAATTAACCCAGAATGGATTCTGCTGTTAAGATAACCCAGCTACACTTTTCTTTCTTTCTTTCTTTCTTTCTTTTTTCCTAAATTGGAATAAAGAAAATAATCCACACGAATCAGCAGGAATAGAGCGGGGCACTGGCTCTATCCCAGGAGACCACCGGGAATTTTTCATTTCATGCACCATTTACAACTTCTTATAGTGAATTCCAGAACATCAGTACATACACTAACAGAAAATAGAAACATTCTTGTTTTTGTTATTTCCCCAAATTTTTGCCTCATGTCCATTACCTTGATTATATTTTCCCATCCTATCATATACCAGACCAGCAACAAAATCTCAACCTCACTGATTCTAAATGGGGCAAGATGTACAACAGGAAAATACCTACAACTTCTGCCAAGGGGGCTTTCTAGGAAAAAATGCGCCCACTTGGTAACTATGCCACCAACAGCACTTAGTCCCAACCACATGAGATCTCAAATGCAGGTCTGACCCTTTGGTGTTAAAGGTCCACTTGTTCCCAAGTTTCATTTCTGCCCTTTGCATTCAGTACTTCACTGCTGTGCTCTGGCTCTTTGGGAATATTTAATAAACTGGACAATCAATGATAAGCACACTAAGGATGGAAGAGAGGGAACCGTAAGGATAAATTCAACCACACTCATAAGCCAGTAACTTCACTTGAACGTAGCTCCCGCAGACTGAGAAAATGCAAACGAACCAGAGTCTCTCTTGGCAAATTCCCATTTGCTCATCTGACAAATGAATGATGCTCATGTCCTGCAGAAATCACTCGTGATAGGAAAGAAGTCTTGGGAGGCCAGACTAGTGTTCAATAAACTCCACAAGGGAACTCAGAGAACGTGAATACTATTCATATGAACGCGGGAAGGAAAGAAGCTGGTGGACGGGGTGGGCTGGGGCAGGCACCATTTAGAGAAGAGGGAGCTCACAGCTTCCTCCGTAACTCAGTTTTCTCGGACACAAGAAAGAGTAAGTCATGACAGTGGGCTAGAAACCTCGGAAGGGCTGAGTCACTCTTGTGCTCTCACAGCCAGCGCCATGTCCGAGAGGCAACAGAAGTCTGTTGAACTACTGAATGTCCGAGAACCAAGTAAGGGGGCGCTGGTGACCGTGTCTGCGCGCACAGTCAGCACTCTGGCTTGAAGCCACGCAGCCTCTCTCTGTGTCAGCTTCCTCCACAGAGCAGTCACTTAGGCGTCACCTGCCTAAGTTTTGTCAAATTTAAGGACCACCTACATCCCCTTAAAAAAAAAAAAATGCACTGGAAACCAACACATCTGTATTTCTCAGTCTTGCCTTTCGCAAAAACAGCTGCTAAGGAGGGCTGCTGCCCTGGTTTGGGTTTTTAAAAATTAGTATGTGTTAAGATAAACGGAGTGTTTGCCTGTCTCCATCTTATACATGAACAGCGACGTGAGCACTTTGGGAAACTGCTCAATGGCTCACAGAGCTCGTGCTGTGTGGCTGCTCTGCAGTGGGAAAAATTAAGTGAACAGTGCACGTGGCCTCAGAAAACACATCCATGACAGAAATCAGAATTCTCCAGGACAACTGAGAGAAGGACTAGAGCCAGTGGTAAATTACTTGGTGATGCCTACTAAGAACACATTTGCCCTCACAACGGAAGACAGGGCCTTCGCTCTTGGACTGTGCTTTCCCCGTTGTGGGGGAGAGGTGGGGAGGGTCCTCACACCCATCCCAAGCGGAGTGGAGTACAGGACACGGCTTAGAAGGGGTTCTTGCAATTGCCGGCAAGGTCAAAGTAACGCCTGGGCTGCTTCTCTCAGGAAAATGCATCCCTCCAAGCATTCTACTCTGTTGACAAGTAGGGAATATAAAGTCAATGAAGAAATAACTTGTCTTTCTGAAAACAAATTAGCATTCCTTCAAATTAAAATTATAAATAATGGCTTGTAATGCTTAATATTGCTTTGTGGCCACAAAATATAAACTCTGCAATACCAATCTGCTAAATGAATTCTGCTAAATTCTGCTAAAAAATCTTGGGAACATTCATTTTTTAATATATTTATAGAATAGCTGTCTAAGTACCAGATGATGATTTCATTACCATTATGCAAAAGAGTTTATTTAAAATATACCTTATATGGGCACAGTGAAGGGAGGAGTTTTAATGTAAGATGGCAGAGGTGAACTTACATGGACATCAGGAAAAAAAAATTAGTTGGGGAATGTGCTTAAGTGCATGGTCAAGTTACTCAAACAATAAAACATCTCATGCATTTTGTACATTCCCTTGCCAATGAGGACTCCTGCCTCTGTTTTGCCTAGAGATATATGGAGCTGTAATCGAGTTCAGAAAGCCCCTGACAGCTGTGTGCTGCCATTCAGACCTGAAAGATTCCATGTTATGATAAAAATTAATGTACTCTGACATCCTCTGGGACTCCCTGGGCCCTGAGAATAGCTAATGAAGAAATACAACCTTGCTGGAGAAGAGCACGCAGCTCTGGAGTTAAGGATTAATTCAGATGTGGTAGCAGTGTGGCCCCTCTGTCATCAGCTGTAAAGCAGCCAGACCTCAGGGCCAAAGGGAGTCAGCTGTGATTGGTCAAAATTATTTCCTGGGGGGGCACCTGGGTGGCTCAGTCTGTTAAGCGACTGCCTTCGGCTCAGGTCATGATCCCAGGGTCCTGGGATCGAGCCCCACATCGGACTCCCTGCTCGGCGGGGAGTCTGCTTCTCCCTCTGCCTACTGCTCTGCCTACTTGTACTCTCTGTCAAATAAATAAATAAAATCTTAAAAACATTTAAAAAAAAAAAAAATTATTTCCTGGGTCAGGAGAGGTCAAATAAACAAAAAGCTTTACAAAATAATTGAGCCCAAGTTGGAGGCAGCCTGTCACTTTATGCAAGTGGCTCTCAAACCAGAAAAAAAAAAAGAAAGAAAGAAAAAGAAAAAGGGTAACTGCAACATCTGATGTCTATTGTTGGCTGTGATTGTGGATGTGAAAACTTCTCCTCAAGAGACATGCTTCTAGGCGATTGGAAGATGCCTGAGCAATGTCCGTCAAGAGAGGCTCTGAAAGGGTCTTGGTGTTGAGTGTGGGAGGAATACTGGTCCCCAGAGACTTGTTTCAGTGTCCCCACCAGACTACCCAAAAAGTGGAAATAAGCCCAATGTCCACCAAGTGATGCACAGATCAGCAAACTGCGGTCTACCTGTATAACAGAATATTACTCAGCCATAAAAAGCAATGAACTATTGATCATGCTATGACATGGATGAACTTTGAGAACATTATAAAAAGCCAGGCGCAAACAACAACCTATCACATGATTCCACTGGCATGGAATGTCCAGAAGTGGCAAATTGGCAGACAGAAAAATCAGCTGTTGCCTAGGGCTGCAGAGGCAGGGGGAGGTGGGAAATAATGGCTAAAGAGCACAGGCACTGTTTGCTTTTTGGAATGATGAAAATGTTCTGGAATTATTGGGAACGGTTGTACAACTCAGTGGAAAGAATAAGAACTACTGAGCTGTACACGTTAAAATGGCAAGTTTTATGGTATACAAATTATATCTCAATTACAAAAAATCCAGAGTGCAGAGAAACCTACCCTAACACTCTCAGAATGAGTTAGATGGCCTCCAGCTGGGGTCCTTCCCCACCCCCAACTCTAACTGGGCCAGGCGTGGCTAACCACTCTCCAGAATCTGTCCACCTTATCCTCAAACTTCCACCATGAACAGAACATGAGACGAAACCAAGATAATACCAAGTTCAATGAAAATAAGGTTGTATGTTTTGGGTTTGGTTTTTTTTTTGGGGGGGGGGTGGACAACTGATAGGTTACACGAAGCTACGTCATTTAAGTTTGTGACATTATTTCAGCCCACTATTAGAATTTTAACTTATCAGGTTGCATTTATTTCTAACAACTAAATTTTAGCCATTTTTTTTAAAAGATTAGGTTGATATTTTTATTTTTTCTTTCTTTGACATATTAGTCCCTGAATTTTCTAAAACCTATGGCATTATTTTGCACTTTTAAGACTGGTTAAGTAAGTTTACTCATATTCAATGCATTCCTGTAAAGCCCTTAGAATTCAAGTTACAGAAATACATCAGATGACCTTAAAAAAAATGCCCATGTTGTTCTTAGAATGAAGAAAAAGAGATTATAAGAGAATATATGTCACATAACCGCTTCCCACCCACTAGGGTGGCTACAATAAAAAAGATAGCTTTAATTTAATACGAAAAAGAACACTAACAAGTGTTGGTGAGGTTGTGGAGAACCTAGACTCATCAGGCGCTGCCGGGAAGAGTGTACAAGGGGGTAGCAGCTGCAGGAAAGTTTGATGTTTCTTCAAAAAGTTAAATATGAAGTCACCACCTGACCCCGCAATTCCACTTCCAGGCATATACCCAAGAGAGATGACAATATGCATCCACACAGAACCTGTACACGAATGTTCATAAAAACATAATATTCTTTGTTTTGTTTTAAAGATTTTTATTTATTTATTTATTTGACAGACAGAGATCACAAGTAGGCAGAGAGGCAGGCAGAGAGAGAGGAGGAAGCAGGCTCCCTGCTGAGCAGAGAGCCCGATGTGGGGCTCAATCCCAGGACCCTGAGATCATGACCTGAGCTGAAGGCAGAGGCTTCAACCCACTGAGCCACCCAGGGGCCCCAAAAACATAATATTCTTAACAGCCCAAAAGAATACACGGCCCAAATGTTGATCAAGGTGATGGACGGATACAGTAAGCATGCTATCAGTGCAACGGACTCTTACCTGGCACTAAGAATGAATGGAGGACCGATATACACGTGGAACACGGAGGAATCTTGAAAACATTACACTAAGTGAAAGAAGCCACATATGAAAGGCCACAGATCCAGAGACAGAGACAGGAAGTAGATCAGTGGTTTCCGGGGAGGTGCTGGGAGTGGAGAGGAACTGGAGAATGACAGCTAATGGGTTAGAGGGCTCTTCTTAGGATGACGAAAATGTTCCGGAATTCAATCGTGGTAATGGCTGGACAACCTGGTGAATATACTAAAAAAACAATGAACTGAATGCCTTAAAGTGGTGAATTTCATATGTGAATTATCTCTGAATAAAAGTAAATACAGAATATACGTAAACAGCCTTTTTTTTTTTTTTCTTTTTAAGAATCTATGAACACGGGGCGCCTGGGTGGCTCAGTGGGTTAAAGCCTCTGCCTTCGGCTCGGGTCATGGTCCCGGGGTCCTGGGATCGAGCCCTGAGTCAGGCTCTCTGCTCAGTGGGAAGCCTATCTCCCCCTCTCTCTCTACCTACCTCTCTGCCTACTTGTGATATCTCTCTGCCAAATAAATAAATAAAATCTTTAAAAAAAATAATCTATGAACACAGAATAAAAATGGGTACATCAGACTGCCATCATGGATTGTCTTGGGTGGTGGAATTATGGTTAACATGGGCTTTATTCTGTATGCTTCCCTATAATTTCAAAAATGTTCCATAAGACTTATATAGTGCTTTTAAAATCTACCAAAAAAAGAAAAAAAAAAAAGAGTGGTACATTTAAAAAAACAAGTTACCACCATATCCTCTGTGTGAAATACCCTTTCCAGAGAAGCAATATGGCTGCATTCAGGGAATAGGTTTCAACCTTCCAGGGGTCTGGTCTCTGTGCTGCATTTTCTCAACAGTTACATAAAACACAGAAAGCACAAGACAGGACCAGGGAGGAACAAATGCGTGTGACAGGGAGAAGGACCACCTTCACTAACTTAAAACCTCAAACTCTGGCATCATCTATCAAACCCTATCATAAAGGGGCATATCACATGGGGCGGACCTCTACTCCTGGCCCTTGGCTTCCTTCGTCTGAGGTCTAGAAGCCTCCCTGGAGGTACCCCACCTCCCTGAGCTTTCTGCACTGGGCTGTGGGGGACACAAGAGCAGGCCCGGCTGCCTTTCGCCATGGATCCACTCTTCTCCAGACATGCATACACCCGACATATGAACCTACTGCTTTTAATCCTCAGAATGCAGCTCTGGCCTCTCATGATACTCCATTTGACAGATGAGAAAACTGAGGGTCAGAGAAGCAAAGTAACTTGCTCAGAGTCCTAAGTTGTCAAGACAGGATTTGAACCTGAGCTGGTCTGACACCACAGTTGATGGTGGTCTGTCAGGGATCTGTGTGAGTGCTCCGAGCTACGTCAGGGGAGAGGATGACAGCAGAAGGGGGGAAGCGATTATCCCTGCAGAACTCTGGGTGGGCAAAAATAACCAAGACCCCAGACGGTGGAGTCAGAGGAGGTGGGCGGTGCTCAGTGCCCCCACAAAGCAGCTCGCTGAACCACCGGGGACGCTTCTGAAAGTCCAAATGCCCCAGGGACATCTCAGACGAGGTGAGAGCAGAAGGGGAGTAGCAGCCAGGCATCAGTGTTTTTTAACGACCGAGCTGAGAACCACTGTGACAGTCCCCTGGGAGTCTGGAGATCTGATGTGGGAAGTTGAAACACCTCTGTCTTTTTAGGCAGGGGACATTTGCCCAGATCCACTTCCCAAAGCTACGTCATTTGTCAACCTTCCCACTGCTCACACTTCGCAAGACAACCAGAAGCCTTTTCTTCTTTCTGTTTTTGGTTATCAATTATTGCATAATGTCAGCTAAAATACCTACTTGATCATGAGTCGGTGACTTTTAAAAGGCAAAATAAGAGCTCTGCTGCTAATTGAGAGGACCCATTTATATTTTTCCTGAATGACAAGTTACTGGACAGATGTTTACGAAATGAAGAAAACAAAGGACTCACAATATTAAAAACACAGTGTGGTGACAAGTAATTCAACGGAAAACACAATCTTCCTTGGAGATTTTCAGCAGGCTGCCACGGTGTAGCACTGCTGATTTATTTCAAATGCATATTCAACTTTTTAGGCTGACAAGAATTAGCTTCCCAACAAAGTACTGGGGAAAAGAGACGGTTCCCGTGTTATTAAAATGTGATTTCGGTGTGGTTGAGCACAAGTCCCCAACATGTCAATTATGTAAAAGGAGCATTCCAACATGACAATGAGAGTGGCTGGACAGTGTAAGGAGAAAAACCGAGCTGGAGTCATGAGCCAAGATGGGACATAAAATTTTCAACCACAGACACTGAAATGTTCTTCCCGAGCCTTACATAAACCAGAGCTCTCTGAGGGTAATCACAGACTTGCTGCCTCGATGATTGCGGGGCGGGGGAGGGGGCGCGGTCTCAGTGCGGACCAAAGAACAGGCCTGGCAGAGCCCCGAGGGGGGAGTCCCTGTCCACGCCAAGCGATGCCGGCCTAGCTCAGCCACGTGGTCTGTGCCACTCCAGCAAAGCCCTGGTTCCTAGCAGGCAAAGGTGTCCGTGGTTTCCTGGAAGGAACTTTTACAGGGTGTTTTGCCTGAAATAACTACTGTACATACGATTGCTTTAAAATTTGTTTCCCAAGATTTGCAAATGTATAACCTCTATACCACCCATGGAAGTATCTGTTCAAGGACTGTAAATGGCTGAAAATCAGCATGTTAAAAGCCAAGTTCAGGTCACCAAATGAAACTGTGTGTTTGTTTTAGTTCCTCTGTCCTCCCTCCCATCCATCCACCCACCCACGCATCCCACCCATCCACTTCGTGAGCTTATTACAAAGAGGTACAGGTAATAGTTGCAAAGGATGATGATAACAATGGTGGTACTGCAGGATTCATTAAGTGTGTATTAGGTATCAGGTAGGTGCGATGCTTTAGAAACATTATGTTATTTAATCCTGCAACCACCCATGATATTACCATGATCTCCCATTTTCACTGATGAAGAAGCTTAAGATCAGAGAGATGAAGGAAGTTGCTAAGGTCCCCATGTAAGAAAGGTATGGAACAGAGATCCAGAGCTGAGAGAAAGATGAATTAGCCAAGGTTGCTGCCTCTGTGGGGCTCAGCCTAATGAAGAAAAATCAATGAAGAGAAAAGCATCCCCAAAGTATTGGGGCAAGATGACTGGATGTGTTGTCGACACTCCGCCAAGTGACTTGTCAATTCAACCATGGAGGGGATGGGCGAGGGGGAACATGGAGGCTCTGCAGAGGATGGGACCAAGTCATCCAGTGAGCAGGTAGTGCACAGGGAGGAGGGGGAGTGGCACAGGTCAGGAGTACAGGCCCAGAACCAGGAGGCAGAACCTCTACACGTGTCTGTAAGCAGAGTCCAGAGGCTGGGAGGACACAATCACAAATGAGGGTGGAGCAGGGCCCAGGCCCCACAGGACTTGGGGGGCCACACCAGCAGATGCAGCCTTTGCAGTTCAGGTGGCCAGACACCACCAAAAGGTTTTTCCACAGGACAGTGTCAGGGCTGGGTTTGGGTTTGAGAGTGATCACTGGGGCAGTTCAGATGAATAAATAGCAAACGACCCTTTGGTCTTCTTCTGCCTACCTGAAGGGCATCATTATGAAGAAAAGTAGGAAGTAAGGGGAAATGAACACTGGTATTTGGAGTAAATGTGCAAAGTCCAATTGTGAATCAGAGTAACAGCTGCCATTGCTGCTTAAACTGACTCCACAGAGAGACAGTTCCACATATTCGGTGAAAAGTGTCTGAGTTCCTCAACTGAGGGGAGGAGCCTCTCTTCCACTGGGTTTGTTTAACCTCATTTCCACATATTTCAGCAAAACAATTTCCTCTTGCTGATAGAAAATTGGCTGGAAGGAGCATCTCCTTCAACCTTGAAGTGACCTTAATAATTGTCCCCATAGGCAGGTGTTGTCATCCATCCTATTAATGGGACAAATTGCCTTCGGAGGCAATGCGTCCTACACGATGCATTTCCCAAATGAGACAGATCTTTCTGATTCTCCAAACTACTGTTTAAGCTGAGCTCAGTGGCAGCACACATTTTTGGACCAAGTTGTAGCCTTACTATCTAGTAGCTAGCATGACCTTGGTCAAGGTCCTTAATCTCTTTAAACCTCGATATCTTGATCTAGGAAATGTGACTCATCACAGCTTTAGGTCGAACCGTAAGACACAGCCATTCTTCTACCATTTTTGACCTACCCTCTGAGTCCTAGTGAGGATAAAATGGGATGATGTTTAAGTGCTTAGCTGTGCTTGACATAATAAATAGGTGATAAATATGAACAATTAAGATCATCATCAGCGTTATATGGTTCCAAGCCCAAATTAGGACTTCAGTGTCTTCATTATTTAATAATATTTAGTTGTTGTAGTTGACCTGCTTTCCCATATGGCATTATTTACAAACCTCAGCACAGCACACTGTTCTACTCAAACTCTTATCTCTTCTCCCAGCCTCTAAGTATCAAAGAGTACCGCAGAGTATCTGCAGAGAGTTGAAATTAACCAAGCATACAAACATTGGCTATACACACTTACATATCTTGACCAGGCCTAACATAATCCATTTCCTAAGAAAAATTCCATGTATTTCTCATAATAAGACAAGATGCTATTAAAATTAGTTACATTTCAAGAGACAGTGGGTTCTAGTCTGAGGATTAGCAAACCAAAAATTCCAGATCAAATCCCAACTCCAACCCACTTTCTGTTTTTGTAAAGTTTTACTGGAACACGGAAATAGTCATTGACAAGTTCTCAATGGCTACTTTCGAATTACAAATGTCTCACTCAACAATCAAGATGCACTCAACACTAGTTGCTACAGAGACCATCTGGTTCATAAAGGCAAAAATATCTACATATATATATATATACATATATATACACACATATGTATACACACATATATATGTGTGTATATATATGTACATATATATGTACATATATGTATATATACATGTATATATATATATACACACATATATATGTGTGTATATATATACATATATATGTGTGTATATATATATATACACACACACATATATATATAATTCTTTATGGAAAACTTTGCTGACTTGTTCTCTAGTCCAGTGATTTAAGTGGTCATTGTTGAGCACGAGCAATAAAATTATTTGCTAGAGCTAAAGACATAACATGGGTTATGTATACATTGATGGGATGGTGAGTGTGGGAAGAGGCAGCCACAGAGTAATTGTATCTGTACTCCAAAGCTGGGTTTTTATTCTTCCTGCAAGGGAAGTTTTTTGTGTGTGCCTTCAATTAACATACATCACTTTGATGTCATGAAACATGATAGTGATAGCTGAACGGAGAATTCTGTTGGGAAATCAAAAGTGTTTATTTTGCATACATCGTTGTGGTTAATTCGAACACAGTTTCATGTATTCCTTAGCTGTGATGACTTTTAATGATGCCAAAAAGCTCACTGAATTTTTTTCTCTGACAAATTATTTGCAATGTGGCCCCTAATTAATGTAATAAATACTCTTCTCCACTAAGGATATGTTTTTGAAGATAGTCATCATGGGAAGCTAGCAAAAAGTCTTTAAGCTTCATGACTATTCTAAGAGAGAAACAAGGCACAGGAGAAGTGAGATGGCAAATGGTTCGCTTCTAGTGTCTAGCCCAGTTCCTGGCACCATTGCAAGCATTGACTAAATAATGAAGTAAGGGAAAAAATGAAAAAATACACAGAAAAGGAGGGGAGAAGAAGGCATATGAGATTCTTCAGTGCCCCAAAACACACAGGCTAATTATTTTCAGTATGTGCCACTATACCTTCCATATATATTCAAAGCAGGATGTTCTTACAGCAACACTAATCATCTGGAGAAAGTGCCAAAAGCCAAGGGAAACAGATGTAGCAATAGCAAAGAAAATAGAGTCTAGACATTTACTTCAAAAGGAAACTGCAAAGCATCCCTCAAATCAAGGGCTTTGTAAAGAGTAACAACGAGCAGTGGGGAAACGCTCAGCAGAGTAAGAAGTACACTGAGACCCTCAGGGGAGTATCACTATAGGTGACGATCACTTCTGCCTGGCTCTTGTGATGCTTCTACCTTGTGGGCAATGTGAAGCTCATTTTCCCTCTGCTCTTGACTGCCAGGAATCTCAGAGCTCATTCTTGGGTCCAATTTTCAAGGATTGCAAAAGTCCTTGTAAGATCCACACTTCCACTAGGACCACATCTTACTTGTCCATTTCATCCCTTTTCCCTGTTCAAGCAGACTTTTATTTCTATTTTATCATACTGTATGTATGCTTGAAAACCTCTCAGAGGATCTCAGGATCAAGATAAGAAAAATACAAGTTAATAACACTCAGAGGCACAACACACTGAGGTGTCCCTGGTTATTCCATGCATTATGGCACTTCTCTCCAAAACCATAAAAAAAATGTATGCGATAATCTACTTCACATAGATCTGGAAAGCAAGGTACAGAGATGCCAATAGTTTGCTCAAAGTCACACAGCTAGTAAGATAGCAGAACTGGGATTTAAATCTAAGTTCTGCTGAGACAGTAAACTCTATTCTTTCCACACCATGGCTGGCACACTATGGCTCTTGTGCAAATCTAGCTCATCTCCTGTTTATCCAAATAAAGTTTTATTGGAACACAGTCATGCTCACCCACTCAAATACTGTCCATGGCTGCTTTCATGCCACAAAGGCAGAGCTGAGTAATTGCAACAGATATCTCAGGGCCTGAAAAGTCTAAAATATTTATTCTCTGGCTCTTTTCAAAAAAGTTTGCTGACCCCTGCATTATACCATACTACTGTGAGTTAGTATTTTTGTTTAATAAGAAATGACAGTACATAAAATGATTCTGAAATTTTAAAAAAGAATTATATTAAAAGATACCTAAAGAATTAAATTTCAGAGGGAAGAAATTTATTTACAAGGGAATTGTTCTTCCCTGATATTTCTATATATATTAAGTGATTCACAATATAATTTTTCAATACCCTAACAATGAAAATGTATGGGATGGGGAAAAATTAACTTGTAGACTTTTTAAATTTTTCCTTAAAAAGTCGTAATTAAGATCTAGACTTAGAGAGTTCATTACAGCTAAAATCTGCCTCTCCTTTTCTCTTTTCTTTTGGATTTCATACTGTGTAGAAAAGCAAAGCAATATGATCCTTTGCTAGGCAAACCAGAAATGGATTTCTCGTGTCGAGCAAAGAGGAATGCAGATATGTTGGCTAAAACATTATTCTTAAAATTGAGCTGAGAAGAAAAAGAAAGATTAAGCCGTAATTTACACATCGGTCTTCAGGGTAATTTATCCCTCAAAATGTAGAATTTATTTATAATTTATGGCCCACCCACTTCCATAGAAGGATTTGAGACAGCAACATTTGGAATAAGGATCCAAGAATATTACATCTGGGTTCAGTAGATTCAAGTTCTGAAAATAATTTAGTAGAGAGTAAAAATAAATAACTTTGTTAAAGATTGTCCCCCTCAAATGTTTAAAAAATAAAGAAAACTATTCTCTTAGTTTTTTTTTTAAAAACATCACTATTCTATATTATTTTCTAAATGAAACAAAGTCTAATTTCCTTAAATTATCCTGGAGACAGAAAGTTGAGAAGGTAAAGTAGAGATCTATGACCAAAAATGAAGTTCTAGAAACCATCAGAATTGTATGTATTATTTTAATATAAACTATTGATTTCAATTAATTTTCAGAAGAAATCAAAATACTTAGTCAACACTGTAAGAGCTGATTGGTACCTGGGATCCAAGCCAAGAATTTCCTGTATTATGTGCCATTACCAGTTTTCAAAACTCCAGGATTGGAATCCAGATGTCCATTATTTCGGGAGTACCTGGAACTCAAACTTTATATCTTCTGAAAGAGGCAAAGTTATCCACAGAGGTTCTAGTTCTAGTAGCTGTCAAACTGTTCCAGGCTCTGTTAAAAATATACACTTTTCAGGGAGCTAAGCAGCTAGAAACTAGGAGTGAAAATGTACAAAAGTTCCCCAAACAAAGGACTAAGGTTGCAGAGCCCAGTTCAGAAAATGCCAGTATCTGGTCTGCATGACTAGTAAAGGTCCCAGCTCTTCATACTCTAATGGATGCCTCCGCCTGCCAGCCAGTGTGGAGTCTGGCTGTTGTCCAGGATTGCAGTTTAAACAAAATTTCCTTCAAAATTCAGTTTGGTTGGGCCTTACCACAGTCTCAGGCTTGGAACTTTCCAGTAATGCACAACATAATTCGACCTGAGACACACTGGCCGACCACTACTACCACTAACTATGGGGAGAACTGCCTGGAAGCAGGCAGAGGATTCCTGGCCTGACCACCCGGAAGAGTGAGTGGAGAAGAGCGGAATGAATGAATGCACGTAGAGGTGGGAGAGGAATGGAGTGGTCAGAGTGTGCCGTGCCCAGCAAAGGTGGCGTCGGCAAGCAGCTGCGTACGTCCTCTCGATGGTAGACTACTCCACCACCTGCGCAGCACTCTTGCCCAAGAATTAAATGGGCATTGGACCAAGCTCTAGAGTTAGCTACACTTCCCGAGAAATTCAGGAGACAAAAGAACATGTTCAATGGCACCATCGGGATGCAGTTCCTCAAGTATAGGATACAGAAAACTCTTGAGAGCAACCTTATCACTTCAACAAGCTGCATTAACTTAAAAAAAAAAAAAAGGAAAGGAAAGGTACAGATTAAAGTGCATTCATTGCATCTGAACAAGCAACTGATTTAAACTAACTGAAAGAGAGCCTGGACAAGTTACCTGTTTGTAATGGTGTTAAGCTGCAAAACTGTGGAGTAACGTCTTGCTCAGGCACATCCCAGTACAGGACTTGCGCTGAAACGTGGGACTGAAGGGTGAGACACAGCAAGAAGAGCTGTTCTAGATTCTGACACACTTGGGTTGAAACTGCCAGATACACCACTGGCTAAAGTTGGAAAAGCGATTTAGCCTCTCCGTGAAAGGCTGGAGCCTTTCAGTTGGTAAACTAGAGAGAAAACTAATGCCTAGAGTGGCTGTAAGAAATGAGAGAATTCACGTGCAAGTGCTCAGCACCTTGCCTCGCGCAGAATAAACAGCGAGCTGGCTAGCAGCTATTATTAGCGGTGCTCATTCTGAAATAGCCTCCCGCCCTCTACCTCTCCTCCCCTGCCCAGAAAAAAGACGACATCCCAGAGTGGGCTGACTACACATCTCCTCCCGGTAGAAGGCAGATGGAGCAGGGCTCTAGGACAGGCTGCCCCCCTCCAGCAGGGTTTGCATCTAGCATCTGTTTCTACCTTTCCATGTGTCGGGCTACACAACGCGCCGCCTCTCCCGGTGCAGAGAGGCGCACGAGGGCCAGAGCGCGACCCGGGGGGAATACACACAGGAGAGAGGAGGCCAGCAACACTCCTGGCGTGCTCGCAGGCTTTCAAACGGAGTAGACGGGGGCGTCCACATGGAATTTCAATGCGAGGTTTTTCCTCTCCTCAGTCCAACAGCACAAAAGGAGATCGGTTCTGAACTGGCAGGTCTTCTTTCATTTGTCACTATGCTTTACACGCCAGGAAATTTCCATGTCTGAAGATGGCAGGTGATGAGAAGCAGGAGGCTCCACGTGGTTTTCGGCAGCCACCTGCACTTGCGTTCACTTCCGACGGCGCTCAGAATCAGAAGGGCCGCAAGTACCAAACTGTCATCTGCCTATCCAGGAGAGATTTCACTTTGGCAGTATTTCAAAAGTAAAATCACTCACTTTTTTATGCATATTTTCGCCACCACAATATTTCTCTAAGCCGTGTAAAAGGCTGGATCTCGAGAGACATATAAAAAGAGGTTCGTGGTACAGGGTTTTTCTAAAAGGAAAATCGCCTTCGTTCCTGAACCTATGAGTACAAAAATTCAGTCATTTGCTAAAATCTAGGATGAGAGCAAAATGGGTATAGCTTTCTCCAAGAGTCTGAGGTTGGTGATCACAAAAGGCAGTTGAATTTGATGATTTCTGAACTGCTTGAACTAACGGTCCTGCTACGACTTGGATGACAGTCCTGTCATGTAACCGCTGGCGCGCCTGCTGCTCCCAGCGCGGCCTGACCCAGGGACTGGAGGGAGCACAGAGAGGCCGCACCGTGTCAGGGACAGCGTGACAGTCAGAACTGGAGGGAAGTCCACACCTGCTCCCAGTCTGCCACGTGACCCTGCGAGAGTCCTTCACTGCTCTGATCTCAGTTTCCACTGCATTTCTAGTGAAAGACAGGGCCGCACGGTGGGTGAGCAGGAGGCCCGGAGAGACCGCCGCAGAGGCTCTCGGGGCTGGGGCTGGGGGGTGCCAGCTTCCCAGCTGTGGGCCCTCAGAGAACCCACCTTCCCCTTCTAGTCTTGCTCTCCTCTTCTGTATAACAGAATAAGAAATAGCAGCAAATCAGAAAATGCACGCAAAGGGTTCTCAGTGAATGGCCCATAGCAGCGCTGGATACATGAACTGCTACCGCTCACTGCTGCTTTACTCCTATTTTTCCAAACAACCCCAAAAGCAGTAGGTCGAGGAGTCAGCCCTGAGCAATAAAATTGCTTGCTGGCCCCTGAGCTTACGGCTTCTTGTCTGAGGGGAAGTGGGCTTTCAGGGGCCAGCACTCTCTTCCCAGAGTCAAGAAGAGCAGCCGGGGCTCTAGAGGCACCCAGTGTGTGTGAAGCGAATGAGCAAGTGACGCAGGCACACGCAAGCGCACGTCTTCACGGCTACCGCTGCACCCTGACCTGACCTCGTCTGGGGGCTCCGGAGCGGGCTGGCGGCACACACAGCGGGCTTGCCCGGGCCTGCTGGCTCACTGGGGACGTGACCGACTGTTTGGTGAGTGTAGGGCCTGCATTTACAGGGATCATGCAAGTCCACTCAAGACTCCGACTTTGTATTTCAACCTCAAGGACTCGGACCACTTGCTAAAAGGCTTTAGAGAACAAACTTCCTCGCCGTGTAAAAAAGCAGCGTGAGACACTGAGGCAGACTCAAGAGGGACTGGCCACGGGCCAACACAGCGAGCTCGGATTTCTACGGTGCCTTCTGACTATCTGGTTGAAAAGCCTCCCCATATGTCCATCATCTGCTGGGAGAACTATAAAACCAACACTCCCAACACAGCCTAACTCAAAGACAACCGGTCATTTATCAGCATTCTCCCAAATTCAGTCATCCTGGTGCCACTTCTGGAACTATCTTATCCTTGGCACCACCTGTACTGTTATTAACTTAATCCTCGTGTTTAAATCAATTCACTGAAAAAAAATTAAAAGCAGGTTTTTTTTTTAATGAAATTCAAACTGCTATGTTAAATGAGAAACCAGTATTGCTTGCCCTCAATATGAGAGAACCATAAAAATAAACACTTGGAAACAAAATATTGTAATTAAAATGGAGCTGGCCACCAGTGCTTTTCCTCAGCTCCGGGTCGGAGCTCTGCTCGCTCGCTCTCTCTTTCTCTCCTTCTCTCCCCCTGTTACAAAGGGAGGTAGGCATGTGACAGCATAAACATGGGCCAGCCCCTAGTGAAGGCGTCCTCCTTTGGATATTTGGAAAGACTAAAAAAGAAGGAAAGAAGAGTAACTTTCTCACAACGTGAGTCCATGTTTTGGAGCCATGTTCACACACCAGATAAAATCATCACAGACGTGGAAACGGTAGAACTGTCTCAGGCTCTGATTCTTGGCCCCCTTGGAGGACTGGATAAATAAGGCTACTCATTCCTGGATGAATGAAAATGTGCTTTTTCTCAATTCTGAGATGCACTGCAAAAATGTCGGTAATCAAGATGCGTCCTACAATCGGCTGGTTTTTATTAGCCACTTTCACTAGTGCACGAATAGTATCTCTCCTTTTTTATTGGGGGAGCTGTTATTAGATTGATGACATGTCTCATAATGAGGGTGACTCAAGAAGTCAAGAAAATATGGTACCGTAACAGGGCCGATATAAATGAGCTATTTGGACCCCAGGACAACACAACAGCCTCACGTTTGTGTTCTCCCAATTGTGTTCATCTGATAAAGACATGACAATAGCAAGATATTATGATCTATAACCCTCCGCTGGAACACTCACAGATTCTTGGCCTTGAACGCTTGAGCAAAATGCTGCACGCTACGGAGCAGAGCAAGGTCCAGGGTCATTGCTTCTACCTTGGCTTTGTGCTGGAATGAGAGAAAAATAAAAAGAAATGATAAATAACAGCAAGTTTAGTTCATGGTATCAAGTTACAGTAAATGTGTTATGGAACATGTCGGAATTCCCCTGTTTAATATTAGACGCCCAGAGAGAATATAAATCATCGGAATGAATGGAAGAACAGGGCTTTTACTGCCAAGTTTGGGAGGATGTGAGGCTGGGAATCTGCTAAAACCACAGGCTGGGGATTGTGCTATTTCACTCAGCACACAGAGGAGGCTCCAAAGGGTCTTCAGGCTCACGCATCTCCTCTCAATCTGCATCCTTAAAAAAACAAAAAACAACAACAACCAAAAAAAACACAACAACATAAAAATAGGGGAACACCAGGACAAAGCCTGGACTGTGCAAGAATTCAGTAGATGATATTTTTATCTCAAAAGATTTCAGAACCATCCAGGTTCTGAAATGATTCCATTGAGCCTGTGTCAAAAAATTAAATACGAATAATTTAGAGAAAAGTACAAAAGCAGGCAAAACTCATTTATTCCCATGGACCCTGAGTGACCTAGATCCCAGAGAGACCTCTGGTTTCACAACCCGGAAAACCCTACAGATAGGTAGAGCACATGTGGATAATAAGAATGACTACTGTCTGTTCGGGGCTGACCATGGACCACCTCGTTTCATCCCCACAGCAACTCAATGGGTTCTACTTCCCCTATTTTACATGTGGCCTCTTGTAAGAGATCCCAGAGCTAAGAAGGATTGGGGGCAAAGATTCACCCCAGTCAGTCTGACATCAAAGCCCACGTTCCCTCCTTGACAGAAACCAGAAGGCCGGGGCATCAGGATTTGAACAAATCATGTTCCACTGGACAGTGTCCTAGCATAATTCTGGAAAGATGAGGGTTGCCTTTCAGTCTTGCCCCATGTTTATAGGGCACTCCCAATTTTTAAGTCTGGCTGGCCTGCAGGGTACGGAGTTAAATACTATCCCTTCTTAGACCTCTGTCCTCCAAAGCACATACAGCCAAGAATGCCAGGGCCACCTGCCTGTCCAGATAAGCTAATTCCCAGAGAACAAGCGGCAAGGCTGGGAATTCTCATCTGGACTGTGATTCTACGGTGAGACCGAGGAGACGAGCACTACGAAGGGGGATGCCAGCAGCACTGCCGGGCACTTCCTCCACCTCGGTTGTCTTATTCAGGGAGAGACACAAACTGTGCTGAGATGCTTAGTACATCGCAGCATTTTGTCTTGGCTGCCTGGGTGCTGGGCTGAACCCAGGTCCCCAGCCTTGAACAACAAGCATCAGGCAGTGGCAGCTGGGAGGCCAACTGACTTTGGGCCATTTAACATATCTGAGCCTCGGTTCCCTCATGTGTAAAAGCAAACTATTAATTATCGCCTCACAGACTTGTGAGAGTGAGTGTCTAGCACCTTACACCCAGCCTGCAAGAGAGAAGGCATTTAACAAACTTAACGAGAAGTAGATACGGTATCTCGTGTGCCAGATTCCTTCCAGTCTGCAACAAACAGTGGTTTGGGTGGGCTACAGAGCAGCGCGGGGGATGGAATGGTATTAACGAAGACTGCGTCAGACCAGCTCGCTGCTAGATCCCGGACAATCCAGGGCACGTCTCCTAACAGAGCCAAGGTTTAGGGAAAGGAATGAAAGGTGATAAAATGACTACCCCAACCCCCAACAGGCATATAGGTGGTGAAGGCAAGTTGACCTATGTAGACTGAATTTCCTCGGGTAACAGTGGCAGGTGCACAAGCGTGCCGGTTTCAGGAGGAGGAGGAGAAACATTTAACCTGAGCCAGGAAGAGGGGAAAATGTCACCGCACGGGTTTTGTTAGGAGCTTCCTAAGACCAGAGAATAGTAGGGCTGGAGGATCCACAGTGACGTGAGGCCACACCCCTTGTCTTATAGAGAAAGAGGCCACCAACGGCAGAAATGAACGCACTTGACTGAGGTTGTACCATGCAGACAGCGTGGGCCTCCAGGCCAGGAGAAAAACCCCACTCACTCTCTGTCCGCGTGGCTGATGACTGTCTAATGACTAAAATCTCTTCAGAGTACCAAGTCTGTCAACGGCTAACTTTTATTCCCCACAGATTCTTACTCCATCGGACATTAAGAGTTAGCGAGTAAAATGGCCTCTCACCCTCATACTATGGCCTCTAGCCCCAGCCTTACTTCACTTAGAGCAATATGCTCACTGCCACACAGAGAATCTTACAGAACTTTGAATATATCATGAGAGGAAAGCTGCTGGGAAAGCGGTAGGAAAGACACCGTTCCTCTCAGCCAAGCCCATTAGGGAAACCCCATGGGATATGCAGGCTACATATCATAAAAATGCTTATACATATTTCCCTCATCAAACAGGGAGAACATTCCCAGATGGTGACCCCAAAGCAATCTCTCAAAGAAAATGATGGCTCAGCCAAGTGGGCCAGTACATCCTTCTGTATGTGTAACTTACAACAGGTAAGTTGTCTTTTGGTCCTCCCCCTTCACTTTAAAATAAAGTACAGAGCTGCCACCGCCAGTAAGTACAAAATCAGAACATACACATCCAGAGGGAACAAGGGGTCACAAGCCACCGAGTAGTTCAACAGACTAATCCACAGGCTGTGGGTTACTAGGCTCCTGGGGACAGTGATTCAAGTCCACACACTATTACTCAGGTAATTCCCCTGCCCCCAGCATCAGGTTTCCTCTTTCTGCTACTGACCCTGTGAAATGCAGAGAAACTATGTACAATCTGGTCAGTTCAGGGAAGAAAAAACACACAGCTTTTAGAATCAGGGTGTGTGTGTGTGTGTGTGTGTGTTGGGGAGGGCTGCTCTTCTGACTGTCACACAAACCTAGCAACATGATAGACGTGTTTATCATGGGAAGCATTCAAAACAGGAGCACACGGCCCCAGCACTGCAGGCAACACGCAGGAACTGCTGCCTGCTGGGTGGGGGCCGGAGGCTCAGTCCACCAGTGTGAGCTTTCCTGCCATGTCTGGCCAGGAATCCAGGACTGACCACAATGCACCTCTCCGGTGTAACTCACGAACTTTCTGTTGTTACTCTTAACTTTGATTTGGAACCAGCTATAGACCCACAAGAAGTGGCAAAAACAGCACCGTGAGTCCCCCACCTCCCAGCACTGCCAACGGTGACATCTTACCCATGTCTGCAGCACATTATCGGAAGCAGAAAACCCACAGTGGTGCAAACACAGTTCATGAGACCACAGACATTACCTGGGCTTGACCAGTTTGGGGATGCACTCAGAGTCTTGCATTTGGACTATCTTTGTGTACAATTCCATGACAATTTACTCTGTGTAGATTCCTATAACAATCACCACATTTAAGGTACAGACTGTTCCACCACCGCTACAGAACTGGTGGGTTTTTTAATTAGAGGTGTTAAATTAGCATTTGCCATCTAGAACATAAGAAGTCCAGGCTTTCTCTGGGCCAGGTTTGCTCTTTGGCAAATCAAACACATAAACAAAGTCCTTGCTTAAAACCCCTTAGTAGGTTAGAACGGCCACTAAGCTACGGTCCGGCTTCCTTAGTACGGCTCACACGATTGCCTCCCTACCGATCAGGAGGAGGTGTTTCAGCGTCCTCACCGAACAGCTCCCAAACCTCGGTGTCCTAAAACAATCAAGGATCACTACTCATACACACCGATCCCAGGTCAGTAAAACCATGTTCATTCTGGTTAGCCAGGGGCCCAGGCAGATAGGGCCTCTACCTTCTGTCACATCACTCGCCTCTACTGTGTGGGGAGGAGAATGTGACAAACTGCACAGAGGACAGATCTGAAGGCCTCGCCCCAGCAGTACAGATGTCACTTCTGCTCACACTGTGTGGCAGAGCAAGTCATGTGGTCATGCCTGGCTTCAGAAGGCACAAGCCTCCATGTGCTCAAAACTACATATAGAAATAGATACATATACAGAATATGTACAGTGCATATATAGAATATATATGTATCTATTTCTACATGTATTTCTGTATTTGTATTTCTACGTATATAGAGGAAGAATTGGAAGTGTGTGTGTGTGTGTGTGTGTGTGTAAAATGAAGAAATGGTAATGACTAACACACAGTCCATGTCTTCCCCCTTCCGGGGTTATTTAAGGCTACTTCTTACTTCACACTTTCATCAATTACAGAAAAATTTAGAAAAGGCAGGTGAAAATGGACAACAAAAAGCATCTACAATCCCACCAACTCCAAAATAAACTGTTAACCTTGCGTATGCTCCTCACTTCTCCTTTGCCATCTAGATAGATCCATCCATCCATCTATCCACTCAGCTTTATTTAACCGGAAGAACTTCATACCAAGAGCTTTGAACCTTAAAATGCTATCAGATGCTTCTCTCAACCCTTCCCCAAATCCTCACTCTTCTCTCTAATCACACCAGTACACAATCTTCTTGTCTCAGGCAGAATAAGAATGTAAATTTACTTTAAATTATGTATACAGATGCCAGTACCCATCATTTTAAAACAGAACTGCACAGGTGGCATCCCACACATGAAGCATCAGGCAAGTTCTAAGTAGCTGAGAAGCCCACCTGCTCCTGACACCCCGGGCTCAGCCGCAAAAGCGGAGTAATTAAGCAAACCACATACTCTTCCTCCATTTCCCTGGGATCTGAGGACACTTGCTGGTGGCACAGTTTATGGACACCCTCGATAGGCTGAGTCTTCTTGGTCTATTCTTTATTTACGTTCCCAAATCTGCCTCAATGATTCAAGAGTCTATAAATGCCCAACCAAAGGGACTGTTTGCCGCTGTGATGTAAGAGTGATCACTCATATCATTTTATGACTATAAACTAGCCAAGTGTAACTCAGATGTGACACTGCCTGAAACCAAAAGAGCCATATGGGGACCGTGCAGTATTTGAGTATTTGAGTGGAGACACCGTCATCCACAGCAGAGAGAGCAGACCCAGGATGACCTGGAGCCACAGCCCAGTGTGGCCACAGCAACGGCAGCATGGCTTCAGGGCAACTCTGTGAGTGCTCTCAGCCTCGGCTTCTTTAATGGAAAATGGGCACTTGCCTTGTGCATTTAGAGTAAAAATGAGGTATGATGTATATAAGGCCTGGGACACTTAAATAATAACTACAATAATCATTATTTTGAAGGCCACTGCTAAAATGGGATACCTGTTATTTCTCAATAATAAAGCATGTTAGTAACTGTGGTCTCCTTTCTTCATTTCATAAAACTAACTTAAATAACTCAGAGAAAGTTCGAATAGCAACTCAGCAATTAAGGACGATACCCGACCCCAAAGCAGGAGGAAGTGAGCTTGCTGAATCCCCTGGAGGCCATGGTAATCCAGTTTCCAAATTCCTTAAGTGGTCTGAATCTAAAGGGTACTGGTGAAGGCCATGGACTCAACCTGCACTGCCTGGGTCCTCCACTGACCAGACAGGAAAGTTACGTCTCCCACCTGTGCATTCAACGTTTTCTTCTATCAGACAAAAGTCATGACATCACCTGCCTTACCAGAAAGTGAGGTAATACATGTAAAGCACTTAGAACAGTGCCTAACTACTTGGCAAGTATTCTGTAATTGCTAGCAATGATTGTCTTTATTGTGATTGTGTTTGTTTTCATTCCTACCATTGTCAGCACCATCATAATCATCACCACCATCATCACCATCACTGCAACCATCATCATCACCATTATCGCCCCCACCACCACCATCATTACCATCACCATCATCATCACCACCATCACCATCACCACCACCACCATCATCACCACCATCACCATCACTATCATCACTATTACCACAACCATAATCATCACCATCAACATCACCACCACCATCATCATCACCACCACCACCATCAGGATCATCACCAGGATCATCACCACCATCACCATCATCATCATCACCATCCTGAGCATCACCACCACCATCATCATCATCACCACCACCACCACCACCAC